>NW_019059865.1:1085102-1128841 GCF_000696155.1 Zootermopsis nevadensis | reverse complement strand
GACGCTACATCCCATAAGACATTTCTCATGTTCACCGCCGAGAGAAACTGAAATCTCACCAAGATTATGTTGTTATTTACGAAATTAATTATGGTTAACTTTGCTCTGGATCTGATACAAATCTGAATGTAGTGTCTCTGCATTATAATAATATAATCATAACAAGACGTAGCAAGATTTTGTTTCCTTTCTGTTGTATAAGAACACAGAAATTAAAATATTGAAAACTATGTTTTTATTTTTCAATGCGTTAGATGTATCCTATCAATTTATAGAATTATACGGCAGACTGATGATATTTTAGAATCGAGTGGTAGGACAATGAATGGTACTATGAAGGAGGAAGCAACAGGAGCCTGGAGAAAATCACGTAACCAATGAGGAGCTTCATGAACGTTTGCGCTGTTTGAAGAATGTTATGAAGATGGTAAAAGCAAGTAGGATGAAACAGGAGGGAAGGATACACGCAAATATGAGAAACGGATGTAGAACAACAGTCAGAAAATACAAATAAATATCCTAGACGCAGGTGTGAAAATAATAATAGAATATATTTAAAATAAACAGGATAGCCAATGAACTTTCAGTTTCTATAATAACTGACCAGCTGAGTGGTTATTAGCTTCTCAAGAAATACACTGTTACATTTCAATTCACAGGTTAAATTCAGATCATAGCGACACATGACCTGTTCTTGAAACTTTGTTTTCGGTTCCGATATAAATTCTCCATTGCAGTGACAGGCAAAACTTTTATACCCACATAAAACAAAACACAAAATTATAGTTAAACGATGGATATTTTTAGACTGAACGGAGTGGATAATTTAATTGGTTCAGACAAAGAATCAAGCTTTACAGTTAAAATAGCAGAACAAAACGTACAGATTTCTTTGACGAAAATCCATTGTCGATTTATAATCTGCAGTTGTAGCCAGCAAACGGAAACAAATTTCGAGTTTCTGTACAGTTACACGACTTTTTTTCACAGCCATCTGTTTACAAAATCATTCCCAGTGTTTAAGCACAATGCGTTCGACTGTGTAACTAATCAGATGATTGTCAGTGTAACGTTAATCTGTGTTCGATGGTCATCAGGTGGTGATATAGCACTTTAAAGTTGAAAGAAAATGCGGAAGAAATCGTAAGTTTAGCAGAAATCGAGCCAGTTTACCTCGTATTCTGAGGTCGGTCAGTCAGTCTGTCTGTCTGTTAAATTTATAAGTGGTGGGGGGGGAAAACGTTTAAACATAATTATCAACACAGTAATTGAAATTCAACAGAAAACTCGAGAAATAAATCTGTCTATTACCCAACGAGCAGTATTACAGTCTACGTTCTAGAAACCTATTGATTTGGGGTAAAAAATTAAGATGGCAAAGTTGCGTCATATTGTGATATAATAACAATAAAGTCACATTGAGCATGATGTATATATACAGAACAACATCGAGTGTGTTATTAAAAATGGAATAAAAATCTGAAAAAGAACATCGTTTAAGATCTGGTAAAAATATGATAAAAATGTACACTGGCATAATGTATGAAAATTGTATTTGAATTATTTATCGTTTTGAAGCTTTATATAATTATATACACCTGAGGATGGTTCTTTTAGGAACTGAAACATGTCGTGAAACATGAAAAATGATGGTCTAATGTAAATCGAATATTTCGATAAAGAACATCATTTAATAATATTTTAAATATTTTAAATGTTAATTATTGTAATATTTTAATATTTAATAAGAATTTATTGTGATTAGACGGACAAGAATTTAATATATACGTAAGAAATTAAGTTTTTCTTTCTGAATTATTAAATCAAGGCCATGAATTTAATAAGTAAATAAAAATAATAAAATTTCATGTATTTGTACCCGATGATTGCAGTTTTGTTTTCGTAGAACTGTTCTACCACTACTACATTTGCAAAGAAAATTTAATTTTTTAAAAATCCTCTATTTTTTCGGAGTCACTGGTAAGGGTGTGGGAACTACGACGCCAAACTCAAAAGTTCAGTGACCACATGACGTTGGCATCATTCTCAAAGTCAAAACGTCCATTTCTGACGAAAGCATCAGCACTGTTACACTTTGCGTAAGTTTCTTGTTTCGTTATTTATACACTAAAATATATTCGTCTGTAACGCGGCATGTAATTCGACCGATGGTACCCTCGCAGGGTACTGTTGCATTTCATCACTCTCTTTCTCGTCTGTCTGGCCTAATTCGCATCGATTTTAATGTCGTGAGTATAAAAGAACTGAACTTTACTCATTTCTACGCCCCGTTGTGCAAGTCATGTTTCGATACGACAACGCAAAACACCTAAAAACTAGAAAGCCTACACTTGAAAAAAGAAGTTAGACTTTGGAAGCTTCTGGGTTCAAACCTGTGATCATTTACAAACGTCATAAAGAACTGTTAAATCTATTGCAATTTTTATAATAACTGATCTTTGTTGCAAAAATATTATATTTTATATCTAGCTGCATAAAGCTTGAGGTAAGACATACACAGTTCATATGTTCAAACGTAGATACTTAATACAACTAATGTGTTTCAGAAGTAAACAAAGGTTAACAATATGGTATTTGGAAGAATCGGGTAGGGTACCATGTAATTTTTAACATCTTGATATTAATTCTCACAATTTTAAAAATGTTATATGAATTGTGTGCAACATTTAATGTGCAAAGCTATTAAATTATTGTAAAACTGTGGTTTTTAAAGCACATGATCCTGCCGCGGTAAGTTCCACCTCAATTACGGCAAATTTCAGAGAACATAAGAAAATATGAACCACAGAATGCCCCACTGTATCCTGTAGACCAGTGATATTCAACCTTTCTTGTTCGCGTACCCCCAGATATAATTTCTCTTCAACTTTGTACCACCAAAGTTGTTGGTGTATAATTCAAGTTATACATAGTATATAATCTACATCTAAAATAAATTAAATAAATTACATTACTGATTATTCAGTGTTTATCATAAAATAATATATATTTTTTTTAAATTTCACGTACCCCCTAAGATGTCTTCGCGTACTCCCGGGGGTACGCGTACCCCCGGTTGATAACCACTTCTGTATACAATGCATAAGACATGTAAGAACATATATACCGCAGTTAACAGGCCCAAAATATATGACGTCAACGAAAAAGACGTAATGCCATTTTAAATACAAAATCCCACATGATCTTTGCTTCTGAAGAAATAATAATATTTTACGAAATTTCAGCAACCTGCTTTGAGGAACAGTGGGAGGTCCGTATCTAATCTAACGACAAATAACACGGGAAACCTTCATATGAAACACTTAAATTGATAAGAGGCAAGTGACTACGTATTCAGCCAAGCTGGCAAATAAGTAACTGACCTACCGGGTCCCTGTATTACACAGCTTTTAAAACGTTAAGGAAAGAATATGAATCTTTCGATAGGCAATCACACGGCATTAAAGTCTTCACATTCATACATCAAAGAACAGTTATGGATATGCACGTATAGCGTAATAATTCATATGCGTAAAACTAGAATGTAACATTTGACCCTTGCGGACGGAACCAAAGAGCTACAACACAGAAGACGGGTGTCACTGTCTAAATCTGTTACCCTAAATGTCACATGTGACGGGATGACAGGGGACCACGTGGAACGGGAAACAAGGTTCCTCTGATCAAACACTCTTTGATCGCCTTATCTTACTCTTATCTTATGCCTGTGTTCTGCTATTTGGGACTTGGATATGATTATTATTCTTGTGTTTATATTAAAGCCCGCTCTAAATTTCCATTTGCGAATCGGTTAATCTTTACGTTAAGTTCGAAATTTGAACAACAGGGCTCTTGGTACTTCAATGCATTTAAAAATAATTTACATCTTCCGTATTAAGATGAAATTAAAAACAGCAGTGTGGGTCCGTCCGTCTGTCCACATTTTTTTTTTATATGAAACGTATCAACTCTGTATGAAAACACTTTGGTTTCTAAATCTGATTTACAAAGCATACGTTCGTAACTTTCATCATGTTTTCTAGTGTCACTACACGACACTGTAAGCAGACACGTCAAACTGAATGCCTATGAAATATATTCTTCGTTCTTCTGTCTTCCCACAAGCAAACAGAGACGTCACTTCTACTGCCGTGCTTTATTTATTTAAAATATAAAACAGCGAAACACAAGAAGCTATTTGATACTCATCTGAAACTTCAACACCTATCGATAAACTGCTAATTAAGATATTGTAGGTGCGTCATATTGTGATTTTATTTAAATAGTATTAAAATATATTAAAATTGTCCGTCAATCACAATAAAGTAATATAAGATAATTAAATGGTTAAAATATTATCCTTTGTTCCGTATCGAGTACTCGATTTACATATGGAACATTCTCGACATGTTTCGGCTTTCATAGAGCCGTCATCAGGTGTATGTTATAAACTCTTAATTCAATTACTAACAAACAATTACGGAACAAAGGATAATATTTTAACCATTTAATTATCTTATATTACTTTATTGTGATTGACGGACAATTTTAATACTATTTTTAACTTAATTTTTATTTGAACTGGGGAGAAACCCCATACAGTGATTTAAAAGTGTCCAAAATGGGTTAAAGACATAAATGCGTAATTATGGTAGTCGTGGTGGTGTTATTGAAGACTTGTGATAATTTCTCACTAGCAATCGTCGAATTAAAATGCTTATTTTGTCAATAGATTGATCAAGACTGGCTGAGCATTAAACTGGATCTTTAAATGATCTGATACTGCGAAAATAGAATAAATGTCACCTAATTAGTTCCTGTGTCATTAAGCAGCCATGCAAAGCGAGTACAAGGAGAGCAGAAGAACCTTTCTATTCCCACACTCAGCGGGCTCCATGTCCTTTGAAATTAAGGAGACAGGGCCGTGTCCAGGAATAACATTTCAACGGAGGAGTGGAATATAACACGTACCACAAGGACCTGTAGAAACATTACACAACTTCCGAAACACGTAGCCCACAGATCATCGTCAGGGGTTCTCAAAGTGACACCAAGAAGATGTATTATTAACCAACCAACCAAGAAATTAATGACTAATGCTTACTATAACTCGTTTTCTTCGAAAGCTTTAGAACCCTGTCCGACACTGAAAGGATTCTTTGCACGGCCTCGAACTTGATTTGAGCCCCTGATACCAGAGCTCGAACTACCTTTGACCGTGCAGCCGTCTTGATCGCAGCATCCGAAGAGCAACTGGGACTGTTCTATCCATTTCTTTTGGTGACCTTTACTTTACTGACATAGGTTAAGATTATCTACCCCCTTTAATATTATCAGCAGAACGGGATAAAATTCTAAGTTCTTTAAAGCCCTCAATTTAACACATACACTAACCTTGGACCACATTAGTGCAACAATGACTTACGTGATGTAGCATGAAGAACATCTCGGGAATGCCTGTGTACTCCAAGGAGTATACCTTTCCAACGGCATTGCTGTCTAAACACGCGCGAGTTAAGTCACCATTTGTAAAAGAAATCTGTAAGATCCCTTCAACCTAAATAGTTTTAATGTGATTGTGAATTGCAATCGTTTATAAAGTAAGGGAAGACTTTATCTAAAATTATAAATTAATTATTCGGTTTTGTCAATTATATTTAAAATTTACAAATAATATAATTAAAATATCATCTTATGTTCCACATCGAATATCATTTTATGTTCCACATCGAATAATCGATTTACATTTGGAACAAATGTAAATCGATTATTTATTATATTATAATTTACAAATAAGATAATTTGTTCCAAATGTAAATCGATTATTCGATGTGGAACATAAAATGATATTTTAATTATCTTATTTGTAAATTTTAAATATAATTGTGATTAGACGGACAAAACCGAATAATTAATTTAATATTTTATTCACAATATGACGCAATTATACTATCTTCTAAAATTATAGCTTATTGATCATATATGATTCGTGTATTCATATATTCGTGCATTTCCCATTAATTGATAATTTTCTCTGGGCTGTTGCGTAAATTATACGAGACCAATATTATATCCCGTTGTTTGTAACGGGTTGTTCCCCTAGTCAAATTCCATATTTAAAGACTATTAGTGAGTAGACTAGCATTGGAATATATTGAGCGCATTTTACTTTTAGACTGATAGAAAACTTTCCAAGCTCTACTTTGTTAATTTGCGTTTATGAGTTAAGTTTCAGAAAATAATTTAGTATGACATTTGAGTTTTTCACAGATATGAGTCCGAAGATGGCTGGCTGTCTTCTGAGTTGTTGCGCCGTGTAGTCTGGCATACGTTTACCGACGATGATGGAGGTAAAAAGTACCTCTGAAACGTCGGTAAACTTCTACCAGACTACACGGCGCAACAACTCAGAAGACAGCCGTCTTCAAATAATTTAGTGGCTTGAATTGGAAAGAGCTGTGGGAAGATTGGTTATTACAGTGGCGCGTGTGTGAGGCGTGTGGCGTAGTGCAGGACTGGTTACGTCACTTCTAAAGGAGTGGCGCGTGTGTGAGGCGTGTGGCGTCGTGCAGGACAGGTTGCGTCACTTCTAAAGTCAGCGTGTCCACACACCGGCTTGCGACTTCAAACAAGTTTCCTTTAATAGACAGCTAAATATGGAACGACATCTTTAAATAACCATAAAAGTTCAAGGCACAAGAAAAATTCTTCTTCTGTATGATAAGGAATTTATTTGTACGTAATTACGACAATAACAAATTGACTTTTACCACCGGGGAAATTTTAAACCTGTCAATTAATGACTTGTAAACTTTAACAACGTATTTCTATAATTAACACTCATTCACCACCTACAACAATAAAGAGAATAATAACAATAACATTTAGCCTACTTATGTAAGAAATGACGACATTAACAAATCGAAATTATAATCACGAATAAATTAAGAGCACATTAATGTCTGCTACAATTGTAATAAAGTGTTTCGTCTTTACATCAGAGCACTTTCTAAAAAAATTTGATTTAATAAATAAAATTAGAATTTTACCTTTTCAATTTCGCTTTACTTCGATTAATAATTACGCAGATATTTATTTACAAAAGTCCAATCTATAACTCATGTTTGCACATTTAGAAGTATAAAAGTTTGAGGATCGAGGAATCAAATGAATTTGCCTTCTAGTTCAGATTGTTTCCATCCACTTGGTAGTATCGTAAAATGTTTTGATCCTACGATCGAAATATAGCACTCAGAAACACTAATAACATTTCCTAAAAATAACATCAGTGTTTTACAATTTTTAAAAACATTTATTTTTTAAAATCATGCGTATCTTAGCGATTCAATTTTAACCATGTCCAAATTTATCGAACAGAACAGATGGAAATTGAAAAATATTCACCACGAAAAGGGTTACTTGTAAATATTGGAAATATGTGAACTTACAAGACAGAACAACAGGGGAATGGCGGAAACTTTATAACGAAAAACTTCTACATTTTTACTGTTCATCAACTATATTACGATGATAAAATCAAGGAGAATGAGAGGGGCGAGGTATGTAGCACGAATGGGGGAGATGAGAATCAGAAAACATTAACGGAAAGAAACTACTTTCGAAACATAATAACAGATGGAAAGCTGATATGATACTGACTTTTAAATAAATAAATATAGTGTAAATTTAATTCACTTGTCTAAATAAAGTTCCTATTGACCGGCTCTTGTGAACACGGTGACGAACGTTCCGATTTCAAAAATGTTGGAAAATATCTTGACCAGGTGGGTCACTATCAGTTTCATATCAAAGAAAATTCTTCTTAGTTAACATCAAGACCTATTTCTTTCTTCAGAAGTAGAACTTGGAACCTGTTATTTATAACGATAATTAGTAACTAAATAATCCAAAAATGACCGAAATTATATTTTTCAGAGTTCTTTTAGGGGAGGGGAATTCAAGAGGGATTAACAGACAATGGCCATACTCCCCTTTGAAGCTTAAAGCTCACGAAGAGAACAATTTTTCTACCAGTGAGAAACAGGCGTATTAATGCTTACCAATTAGGGAATCCGCGTTTTGTTCATATAATTGGGAACGGTAATGAAATCTAATGACACGGTGTGTTACGTGATTGAATTAAAATTAGCGGAATCATCGACTTCATGAGAGCCTCTGTAATTCAGTAAGATGTTAAACAATGAGTGGGCATGAATGATGCGTTAATAATCATTTGGAGCAACAGAAAAACTACTTTCTAGTAGACGGTTCCTGTAACACTTGACCGAACATAAATTAAGTCTTTAACACAATTTGTAGGCCTACTTGTTGCTGTTTCTAAAATCAAGGGCATCTTTTTGAAACACGAACAAAACAGTGCACTGGATTTTAATCTCGGTAGATAAGCTACATCTTCCATTGTGACGAATCAAAACATAGCTTAAAAACTTTATGTCAATCTTCTAAGAGGAACCAAGTTTAATATGCCATTAAATCACTGTGTCTGTACATCATATATGTATGAATGTTGCACGTCTCTGTGTGTGTATGTACAAGCGAATGTACACATATTTGTGTATGTATATGTATTTATGAATATATGACGAAACATTGTTTTAAATTTATTTTTCTAGACACTACCCCATATTAATATCACTATATTTAATTGTTTTCAGTCAGTATAGTGACTAGCTACGGGCTGGACGACCGCTTTTTTAACTGTAGTAAGTAATGGACACTCACAGTTACCGTTATTGTTGCATAGAGATAGAGCACTTATGTTCGTACAGCGTTTGTAACTATACGTAATTTCTTGTAAAGTATAGCCCATATCTCTTTCGTTCAGATCCAAAATATCTCCATTAATTACGAGACAGAAATTTTTGTCATTTACATTTTAAATTTTAAAACAACCCTGGACTCTAGTATCTGAGCAGTTAATCAGATTTGTCAAGAATAGATTTCAATCTGCTACAAATACACATCATATAAGAATATTATACACCGGCGTAAACGCAAATCGAAATTGAGTGCAGTCAGACTGTAGGCATTCTAAGAAATTTGGCAACATCGGGTTAGGATTCAGAAGCCCTCAGCATCCGAATTTTGCGAGGCAGGATATGCCCAATCTGTGATGTAACACGGCAGAGGATGTGCCTTCAGGGAGATGCTGTACAAGCCAGCAAGAAGTACACTCCGGTTTAAGCGGACATGGATAATTTGATCCCGCTTTAAAACTCTGTGATTAAAGAGGACAAAGAAAGTTATTCGGATGATTGCAAGAACGTATCAGATGCGGGACGCTCAGTGATTCTTTCATCTTCCATTCAAAGATCTGGTCGCCACAATACACAGTTACGTGTGTAGTTACTTAAGACAAATTCATTCATCTGAATTATTAACTGCGGGTTTCTTGTTTGTATCTTACTTTATTTAACAACGTTTTCTCAGCTGAATAAGTTACGTGAATTCAAAGAGGATGACTGAGAATAATGAAGTGTAAAGGATGTGGAAGGAGGCAATCATAGGCTGTTTTAGAGCGAAATCCTAGCATTTGCCAGAAGGAACGGAGAACATTGAAACAAACCTCAAAAAAAGCCAATCTCCGGGCCTAACTTTAAATTTCGCCCCACATTAAAAGAAGCGCGTATGTAAATTTCTTCAAAATTAAAGAGAATTAAATCTGGAGTCATCCGAATATGGATCACACCTGTTAACCACTCAATCACTATTTCCGTCTAAGAGTGTAACGCTAATCTGGTATTTTAAGTTCTGTTCTTCTTATTAAACAACATTATGAGATGCTGTATTCTTTAGTAAGGCCTTCTCTTTTTATTGGAATAGAGACAGAGAAATTTCAGATAGTGGTACAAGGCACATTTCCGTTCTGATAGGATAGCAGCTAAGATGATAACAGGCAGGGATAAATAGGCTTAGCGTGGGATCAGAATCAAAATGGGGACCAGTTATACGAGGCGCGTCCACAAAGTAAGTTTCCCACTCGTCCCACAGCTAGGAAACCTTATATTGCGCGAAGCGACTGTGCGTACGTGATAGAGCAATGACGTAGCATGGCGCATGCACTAACGGTACTTCCCGCGTTCTCACAGTAGCATCGTTGCAGCTGTTGAAGATGGAGGTTCTTATTCCAGCTCCCGCCGACTGTGAAGTGCGGTCAGTGATAACGCTAGGCCGCACACGACTCGACGGACAGCAAGTCTCCTGCAGGAGTTCAGCTGGGAGGTGTTTAATCATCCACCCTACAGCCCGGACCTCGCTCCCAGTGATTTCCATCTTTTCCTACACCTCAAGAAATTCCTGTCCGGTCAGCGTCAGCGTCAGCGTTTTGAGAATGACAGAGAGGCGGAGATGGCTGTCACACAGTGGTTCCAATCCCAGGCGGCAGACTTCTACGACACAGGTATTCAAAAGTTGGTCCCACGGTATGACAAATGTCTCAATTCCGGTGGCGAATATGTTGAAAAATAGCTGGACACTTGCTGTATCTGTTGCAATAAATATTTCCATGAAATTGTGCTTTGTTTCTGTAAACGGCCCCAGGGAAACTTACTTGGGGGACGAGCCTCGTATGTTGTGTGGTTCAGTCAGGTTCACAACTCGCTTATCTGAAATATCATCATCCCATCTCAGTCCTTCAGGTGGTATCTTCCCCATGAGAGTTCCAACGTGTGTACTCGCTGTGTGGGATCTCCCAGTCAAGCACCAACGCCACCGAAAGGTGGATTTAAAATCGATACAATGACAACAAAGTATAAATTACACTGCAAACTTTTACGTAGTATTTCTTGAGCTAAATAACATCGTTCATTTTGTTTTATAAATCAGTAAATCGAAGGACTCACACTGCTCTAATTCTTCAAGAACGACTCATTACTACGATTTAGTTTTAACATTGCCCAATGGTGTGCGAGGTAAGAAGTCAAACATAAATGTCCATACCAACTAAAACTAGGTCCACTCCAAATTCCCTTCGTACGATGTTATCCGTTTCACTTCGTCTGCCCTAACCGCCATTATTCATTAAGTCAAATATTCGCTTTGATATCTTACAATCTAATTATCATCGAGGGACTATTTTAACGTGGCATTAAATTCCTAAATGCATGGAGATAACGAAGCTGTCGCAAAACATTTCTCAAGTAGTGTCAGTACGAATCTAGAACCCTACTAGCAATGTTAATCATTAAGGAACATATTTTGACTGTCAACACCGTGTCGAAATAATGATCACGTTCTCGAGGCGGTGAGTATGAAGAAGACTGTCCTCTGAGTTGTAGCGCCGTGTAATCTGTTAGAAGTTTGCCCACGTTTCAAAAGTGCTTGCTGCCTCCATCATCAGGGCGATAATCGTAAATACAGTCTTCGTCTTTCGTGCGTTATCAGCAAGATAAGCACAAAACAGGCTAATTTCGTACAATCGAAAACATCAACATAACTGAAGCACAAATCTGTGAAGTGGGAGCACCACATAATTTAATAACATGAAATGACAATATGCTTTTTTTAATGCAACTTTAAGGAGAACGTGCAACAATATGACAGCTACATAAAATATGCATTTCAGCTTCCGCTTTAATGTCGATAACTAATTAACCATTGGAGCAAGGCACATGGATTTTGGATGTCAACAGATCGTAAACATACCTACAGAATTCTGTATGAAGTATTACCCATAAATCAGCAATTAAAACACAGTGACGGTACGTATCCGATCATGTTCCACAAAATCGGTAATTAGGTAAAAACTTGTTCCTTCCTATCACCTGCCACATAAAAAAGGTACTTAATAAAAGATTCAGGATATGATCAGTGGCTTCCTCTCGTAAGCACGGTAATAAAACTCAACGTTCCATAATGGGCGAGGAATTTCTTGCCTACTTGAGAATATTATAAGCTCCTCAAAGAGGACTTTGTTCCATGCACTTGGCTAATTTGTCAGATTAACAAATTAATTAATTTTAGACATTCCTCCCAAGAAGGAAACAAACCATTCTAATAATAATCTGCAACTTATTTGAAGGTGCGATAAAATATTTGCCTTGGCTGGAATTCGATCGTACATATAGTGCAGCAAACAGCCCATCCGCGTAAATACATTTGATTACTGACCTTAATGAAACCTAATAGGACTGTTCAAAACACAGACTGTGAAGTATTGAGTAACATGTGTTTGTCTAAGATAACAAATGTTTCGTTTTATGAACACTTTTCTCCAAAAACAATAGAACTAAATACAAATTGTCGACAAATAATGTAGGGACTATGTGCTGGATGTTGATGTACATACTCTACCTACTTTATCCTCTGAAAAATCAGTTTCTGATAAAAAAAATGAAACAGCAGAGCACAAACATCAAAATTAATATCCTTCTTGTTCTAATAACGCATGTGAAAACTATTTTCCGACTCCGATTATAACTTTTACAGTTGTTATTAACAATGTTTAAAAACTCTTACGCCTATATTAGTAATATTTTGATCTTTCACTATAAATTATAGTGCCTGGTAACAAATTTCCTTTTCAAAATCTTGACACTGCAAGATAAGACGTCAATACATCGTGCTGAGATTTCTGATATGTTTGAATTATTAATACGCGGTCAACAGGAACAGCAAAAGATGCTAAATGCAGACAGCCAAGTCCCGAGTACCCTATCTAAACTGAACCAAAGACTTTAGAATAATCGAAAAAGTCGGATATACGTAAGACAAACTAAAAATACGAGGGTAAATATGAACTCAATTTACGATATTATTAAATTACGAACAAAATACAATACGGCATCAAATAAAAAAATAGTATTTCACATAATGTAAATGTGTAAATGACATGGTTAATTTTGAAAGAAATTTGTAATGGGTATTTGCTTCAGTCTCCTTCCTTTTCTTTGCGGCAAGGTCACGCCAGCGCCTGAACAGTAGAGCGTCTGTATAGTCGGCGCAGTAGTTTTTGGCCGGTGGAATTTTCAAGGGGAAGGCTAGGAGCGAGTCTCTTTTGCGGTAGTATAATGCTGACTGCACCGAGGAGCTTATCGGACTGAACGCCCAAACAAAAGAAATTCACTAACCGTGCCACCTCAGGTACACAGACTAGGCCCGTCCGCCAGCTCCGCTAGCTTCTCTACTGCGCCGACTATAGCAACAGAGTATGTAGAAGAAGCGTAATGGGGGAGTGTGATTCATTCCGCCACAAGCCGAGTTGACTGTTGACAAAATGGAGCGTTCCGACACGACACATCAGATAACACGGAATGAATGTCGGATAACCGAAGGTCGGATAATGAGACGACGGCAATTTCATTATTTCATTCATAGTGTTTTATAGAAACCCCGGTCGAAAAACAGCTGTCGTCTGCATGCATGAAAGAACTAAAAACATGGATTAAATAGATTTATATTCAACAAATTACCAAACTACACGTTTTTCATAAAACAAGTCAGAACACCGCCCTCCTACGGGTTTGCTATTTCAACCGTAATCAGGCATCACCGAGCAGTACGTTTAGATAAGCGCTATCCGAGTACTGGCACTGACCTATTTCTGCTTCATATGTTCAAAAACGCTGTTTCATTTTACAATTACACAATTGCGTTAATGAGTTTTCCTTCCTATACCGAGGTCACTGTGTGTGTGAATATATTTCGCGCGCGGTGTGGATAATTTGTTTTTAAAATGTAGCTCGTGTAAATAAATTGAACGAAAACTCATGCGGCCTCAGCTTTCAGCAAGTCCTGCTAGTATCCGCGTGAACGTATTCAGTAAAAAATATTGCAACTGTTGTTAATGTGCGTTAAATATAAACATTTTACGAGTTGTAATTCCCCGGTTTAAGCGTCAAGGCATTACTGCATCTCTCCTTTTCGAGAATGTGTTGTCTTTGAACTTAATTAGCTGGCGAATATTTCGACACAGGCTACATTCAAACTGTTCTATTGTTTTCTGTTTTGTAATACACTGTACGAATTTCTGTCCGTCTGAATTTTTAATCTCCGAAAGGAATTTGATTAAATTTGGTACTGTGAAGTTCTATACTACGACACAGGTATTCAAAAGTTGGTCCCACGGTATGACCAATGTCTCAATTCCGGTGGCGAATATGTTGAAAAATAGCTGGACACTTGCTGTATCTGTTGCAATAAATATTTCCATGAAATTGCGTTTTGTTTCTGTAAACGGCCCCAGGGAAACTTACTTTGTGGACGAGCCTCGTATTTACACGTGAGAGGTTGAAAAACTCTATATCTTTCTGCACGGAATGTCAATCACCTTATACGTACAATTCCACATTCCAGACAACGTGAAGTATCGTATATTTATAGCCTCTTCCTGGATAACGAAAGTGGCTAATCAGTATTCAATCGAATATATAATAGCCTTTTATCCTGAGCTAAAAAAACAGAAATTTTATCACAGAGACGGTGAACCCTCTCCGAAGAAGTGTTCCACTGTTATTGAACCAAGATGTACTTTTGATAGGATGTTGTGTGTGGTGGATCAGCTTCATGTTTTGAGTCTGTAAGCTAAGGAAGCGAGGCCTAATGATTAAACTAACACGTAAAACAAAAATGAACATGTTTATATTTTAAGCACCATCAGCGCTGCAGAAATCACTTCTGGCCTCCGAAACTTGAGAGTCAAGACAATTCAATGTGCCTGCCTCAAGCTTCTTATCTCTAAACGAAGCACACCACAACAAATGTTAGGGTTTTAAGCATATCGATGTTGGCCTTATCTCGAAACGTCGGTCTCTACAAAGGAACCTACAAGACGTCAGAGTCACTGACACACGGATAATCACATTCTCGACTCAACTGGTCCACGTTAACTTAAGTGTTACAAAGTCTTTTCGGGCGATCAGCCACGTCAGTATGGACTGAATTTTCAAGCGTTTCAGCCTAAATGATCAGGGGTCGATTTGGTTCAATTACCCGATGATTGCTCGCGCAAGTCTGGACCAGCGAATTACGTAATTGTGTACAGTAATTATGTATACAAATTAGCGGTTATATCTATTAGTTTCGAGCACTTAAAGACAACCAATAGGATCGAAAGGCAATGGTCTCTCTCTCTCTCTCTCTCTCTCTCTTTTTTTTTTTTTTGTAGGTGGACTGTCAACGTAACTTTCGACACAAGAAAGGGTGAATCCCTTGGGACTCATTTAATTAACACGGTTCCCCACGATTAAGATAGTAGCGCGAACTTCAGATATTTATCGTTCAAATCGATCAGCAGTCACAGGGTCATTGTCCCTCCTAATAAGCTGTTACTGATAATAATCACGTGGATATGCATTCATCTCGATTTCACAGATTTATTGGTTGTTTTGACGGTGGCATGTCATCCCTGTATTTGGATTGCTGTATACTTAATTGACATTTATGAAAAAAAAAAAGTGATCGATTTTTATCTCTTTTAATGAGATATAAAGCATAACACAACATGCTCTAATTTTATTGGCAGTGATGCCAAGCAAAATAGAAATAATTTCCTAAAAAATACATTCACTTGACATTAATCCGGTTCATGAGATGATAATAATAATAATAATAATATATTTTAAATATTTTAAATATTAAATGTTAATTGTAGTAATAATATTTTAATATTTAATAAAATATTTTATTGTGATTAGACGGTTAAAATTAAACAAAACAATTAATCCGGTTGTTAAAATGTCTAGTTGTTTTATAGCCTTTTATAAACATGTCGAAAAAAAGTTCTTACGAGGAACTACACTTTATGAAAGCTAAAGTATAACCATGCATTAATATTTTATTGTTATTATACCCGCCTGACAGTGATGGAGGTCAACAGCTCAATATTTGCGCAGGCATCGAATTCTAACCAAACAATTTGGTAACAGAACCCAAAGGCTCAACACCACCAATGGAAAAGACCTTGAGTCATAACAATCCAACCCTCACTGTCTGTTTCATTAAGATTAATTTTCTTCATCTTGGTCTTTAAAGTGTCCAGATTCCAAGAGGTTTCCCAATCATAAATTTAACCTATTATTAATGTATTAAACGTTGAAATATCTGCTGTATGTCAGGCCCACTCTAAGCACAAAATTTTGATATCCTGGCGGTATTACGTGAACTGCATAAATGTATGAAATTTATCTTTATTTAATATCTTAAATTACCCATAAATCATATTTTTTCCTAGCTTAAAATATTGTACTTATCACATTGGTTTTATGTTCTTTCAAAGTAAACAATGAGTACAATTGTGGCTACACCGCGGGCTACTAAGTTACAGATATAAACAGGCGTTCTTACTTTATTTTAACACTTTCTTAAATTTATAAATTATACAGCGTCGAATAGTATGATGACCTTGAAATATGAATGTGTGTGGACGGAGCGATGGTGGCCTTTATTAAAATAATATATTATGGGCTTAGAAGTAGCAAGACCTTTCATCAAAATGTCCAGTCTCCAAACCGAGAACGAAAGGATATTAAGCATCTATCGGAGAAGATGATTACTCCACAGCGGAATAACAAAACAGCGTAACTGTAGTTTGGAAAACAGCCTACATAGATTTCCAAATACTTTGTCTACGACTTTGCACACATCATTAGTTCGCTTGTAGCAGGAGAAAACTGTTAACAACAAGATTAATCAATATCAGACGAACTTCTTGGCAGATAATTTGAAGAAGAAATTTTACGAAAGATCTTTTTGAACTGAGTAGGTTATTTTATATGATGTGCCCAGTTATTATGTTTAGGATGATTCACAGACCGAGGGGCTCTTTGTCAATATGCGTAATACAGTGTTAAATTATTGGATAATTTTGAATTATAAATTGGAAAAGATGCTTATTAAATCGTTCGTGGTCTGAAGTAATATCTGAAAAAAGTGGGAGTTTCTATTATCTGTGCCCAGATTCAAGCAAGGGACCACATGAACACAAAGAATAAGTAATAACCACAAAAACATGGCGCTTAATGTACTGATTTTCTGACTGAATGGGAGATAATATGAAACACAACATTTGTACGTAAAAGGAGACACGGGTCTAGGTTAGTCACGTGATACAGATTGTTTCAAAGTGTTTGTTAAGGGAATGGAACCTGTTCTTACGTATCTGATAAATATATTTATATGACACTTAAAATATATTCTGAAACGGACAGTTTTTAAGTCTCAATGGAGGACATCCGATACAGAAATCATTTAGCGTTCTCCTCGAAAATAATTCCTGCAAGATATAATTTAGAATCAGAAGAGAATCATTTAACACGCCATCTAAATGTCTGGACTGCATTTTACGATATAACTAAGTAATGGAGCGTAGTTTTAGAAATAGAAAACAGAGCATGTTTGACGACGTTAAAAGATCCTTGGCTAAGAGAGTAAAAATTACGTAGCATTAGAGTTTTTATGAGGTCAGGTCAGTAGTGTGTTTGGTGAACGAAAGTGAAACTTCGCCGATGAAGGTAACACACAAATGATAAGCAGTAAACTGAAATTTTTAAGGTCACGAATATTGGTCAGAAAAAAGTGTCAGGCCTGATAGATAAGAATTTAAAAATTAAAACAAGTTTGCAATTTGTTCATAGATCTTCCTGTGTTTTACTGAAGGAATTACTGAACACGTCTTATGTGAGAGGGGAGGGGCATAACTATTTGGACGACACTCCTAAATTTAACAACTCCCTTTAGTGGGTAGAATTATATGTTTATAATTCTTTGCATTTACTATAACTGACGTTGTTGAGTTTGGAAAAAGCAAATACCTAAAAAAAAATACACGATTATTTGGCCTATTACTGAAGATCTTCAAATATATGACAACAGATTGTGATTTTTGTTACCTGGGATTCCACAACACACGTGATCACCAGTAGTCAGGTTGCAAATAAGGCCTTTTCTCGTTCCTTCCCTTTGTTTTATTTAAGTTTATTCTAGAGTAAGACCACGATATCTGTAGTTAGTCTGTTCTTTAAACATACGGCGGATATGGAAGTACTAAATTCAGAGTAAAATTTAGACGTGTTTTGAAAAAAAAATAGTACATTGAACACCAAACTCTTTTGTGGGGGTAAATAAATACAAAACATTATACTACTTTAATAACAATTCATGAAATGAATAATACTTTATACACACAGATATATTCCGAATTATAAGCTAAGAAAATAGTTAATTCTGTAATATATTTATATTTTTATCGTCTTACTCTTGTATACGACATTTACAGTTCGCGTCTGATATTAACCATTCGTCTTCCAACTTCAAAATAAACAAACGTTTACAAATTCGTTTTCAGAATCGTGACTACTTTGGCCTCCGAGCTTTTCTAACTGACTCTGCAGACATGGTCACTGATTTCATAGAAGACACAAATAAACAAGGAAAAATATATTAAGTGTTCTACTGGTTTGCGAAACAATGGCACTGGTATCAGTAGACTGAAGCGTGCCTTACGACTAAGGCTCTCGGAGTCATATTTACGAATGTCAGACAATTACAAAGTCGACAAATACAAGACACCAAACAGGGATATGGAGACGGTTGTGATAAAAGTAAGTGACGGGTTCAAAGACGACTGATAAAGAGGGCTTCCTGTACTACTAAAACTAATGCTCCTTTATACATAAGTACGAATAATATTTCAAACTGCCTAGGGTCGATCAAGTCCCAATGGGATTCCCACTTAAGTGTCGAGTTACTTCTTATTTTGGACTGAAAGAACGCGGTGTAAACAGAGACTACAAGTTAGTATCTCCTCAGATAACAAATTCTGTGTTCATTCCAATATAAATCATAGCCCTAGCGTGACTAAGAATGATTTGATAATCAATCTGTATAATAGTTTCTAAAAATGCAAGCCGATAAAAGGTGGCAGAACTGGACCACATACGTCGCGTGCAGTTGGTCACGTTGGGTCCAGTCATGTAAAAAAAGTGTCTCAGGGTTCGCGAGATAGGATCCGCTCCCCCACTCTCCTTCCAGTAATTTAATGATTCGCTATAATTTAGTCTGATACAAAGCAGAATTAAAAATACCGGTTAACATCTTAAAATATTCAAAGACAATTTTAATTTTAACAACGGGCAAGATCTTCCCGGTACCAGTAACGACTTTCCTTCAAAAGTAAACCAAACTTATATTAACGTATCTTGAAATGAATACAAAGACGTGATTAAAACGCTAAACGTATTTATACAGAGTAAGAAACGGTAGTATGGACCAGCTGAAAGCAGGAAGGATGTTAGTAAGATGTACAAATAAGATTCACTTACAGATTACGGAGGCATCAGACTTGTCATTATGGAGTTTGTGGTGAGGAAATCTGGAAAAGAAGAAACACATACATCAACATTAAACTCTGTATTAGATTACAATAATCTTTACCTGACATATCTTCACATACAGGATTTTTAACAAACTAGGAATGTGAACGCCAAGAGTTTCAATTGACAGTAACAATTCAGTTCCTGCCAACAGCAAGGAAGCTGTGACAGGAGACACATTAATAAATGTACATATTATAAACGAACAAATTTAATCAAAATTAAACTAAAACACATAAAAAGTCTGGGCACATTATATGCACTGAAAGTGTTCTCAAGGAATAAATGTTATCGTAAATATATTCAATAATAATAATCAGTTCTCTATTATTAGTGTGCTGTATCAACAGTCAGAAGATAAATTACAGATACAGCACAAGAGAGGAACACAATAATAAATACAGAATAGTAACAACAAAGACATTATCTAAAGTTGGATTTGAGGTTTTCACGACTTTCAATCTACAGACAGCCATCTTAAAATTATCTACGAGGGTCGCTCATTAAGTAATGCCCCACATTTTTTTTCTCAGCCAATAATGAAGATAGAAAAGTGTACTTTTACATGCTTGAGATTTGATGTTTCCCGCGTTCGTGTACGGAGTTTCAAATGATTCCAACCGATAGCGGAGCTGTAGTGAACTGTTAAAATGGCGTCTGTGAACGACTCTCGTTACAAGCAACGAGCTGTAATTGAATTCCTTGTTGCTGAAAAAGAAACGGTGGTGAACATTCATAAACGTTTGTGTGCTGTGTATGGAAGCTGTGCAGTCGATAGGAGCACCGTTGGTCGCTGGGCTAAGAGAGTTAAAGCTTCAGGAAGTGAAGAAACCGAGCTCCGTGATCTGCCGCGCTCTGGGCGTCCTGCCACAGCCACCACTCCAGACATGTTGAACCGCGCGGATGCCATTATTCGTGAGGATCGGCGCATCACAACTCGACAATTGGCCCAACAGCTTTCAGTCAGCAATGGAAGTGTGATTGCAATTATCCAGGCTCTCGCATATTCGAAGGTGTGCGCAAGATGGGTTCCACGAAGTCTCACAGCAGACCACAGGATTCAAAGGAAAACGATTTCTTCTGAATTGTTGGAGCGTTTTGATGCTGAGGGAGAGGTCTTTCTGTCCCGGATCATTACAGGTGACGAAACCTGGATACACCACTTTGAGCCAGAGACAAAAAGGCAGTCAATGGAGTGGCATCATCCTCAATCACCGAGAAAGAAGAAATTCAAGACAACTCCCTCCGCCGGAAAAGTCATGATGACTGTCTTTTGGGACAGTGATGGGGTCATTCTTGTGGATGTGATGCCAAGAGGTGCGACCATCAATTCAGACGCGTACATCAGGACCCTGAAAACCCTCAAGAAGCGTTTTCGACGAGTTCGGCCTCACAAGCATCCAGCAGAAATTTTGCTCCTGCACGACAATGCACGCCCTCACACAAGTCTGAGAACCCGGGAAGAAATCACCAAATTGGGTTGGACGGTGCTACCCCATCCACCCTACAGTCCAGATCTGGCACCCTCCGACTTCCATCTCTTTGGGCCCCTTAAAGATGCTATCCGCGGAACAAGATTTGAAGATGACGAGAGCGTGATTCAAGCAGTGAGGACATGGCTACGGGGACAGGACAAGAGCTGGTACCGGCAAGGCATGCATGCCCTTGTTCCACGCTGGCGTAAAACCGTACAAGTTGATGGGGACTATGTGGAAAAATAGTATGTGTAAAGGAAACATTGATTTATATTGTCACTAAATTTGAGCCATCTTGAATAAATATGTTCTGAGGAAAAAAATGTGGGGCATTACTTAATGAGCGACCCTCGTAAAATTACATGATGGTAGGCATTATAAAGCCAACTTGCGACACAACACATATCTTTGCACTAATACTTAAAATACATTAAATAACTTAAGTCATTTAGACTAACATGAGAAGGAAATATGCAAGAATTTAAAAGGCACTGGCTTGAAAGTTTTGCCTTCAGTCTGTCTGTATGTGAACACAAAGAGTATTATTGCAATCTGCACGCCTGTGTGAATAAATTCAGTTCCTTGCGAACAGGCGTAGTACCAATGAAATCTCAACAGAAGACACGCAGGGCAAGCACCAACAGGTTCCGAAGGATGCCGCCTTGAAAACAAAGGAATACAATTTGTAAACCGCGTAGACCTACAATTTTCGCATCTCTTCTTCAAGTGCGTTTTAAAATACTCGTAGAGAACATGACGGTACTTGAACTGAACGGAACACGCAATAATTTGTATGTATTAAAAATCAGTCATTTATTTTATGGAAACATATCAAAATGCATAGATATTTAAGGTTATACGGTGTCATAACCCCAACGACATCAATCCATAATTTCACAACTGTGGGAATCAGACATAGTTACTGATTACAATACTGCCTAATTTTGTCATTTATACTGGATACTGGGAAGGACCCGTTCTTCAAGTGCCTGAGCACTGCGGGCCCCAACTTTTCGTTGGGACTCCTTGGACGAGGGATCGGCCCTTCGCAAGGCCTCTACCTGTACACAGGACAGCACAGCAAACATCCATGGCTTCAGTGGGATTCGAACCCACGGTCCCAGAGACCAAGTGGCACAAGACCCACGCCTCAGACCGCGCGGCCACAGCGGACCCCTTGTCACTTATACCTAAATTAAAACCTTTAATTCATTTGTAATATCTCGAGTTTTGCCTGTAGCTGTCCCAACAGCCTTGGGGGAATGTGATCACTGTGGCCGAGGGCAACATCTGTTGCGATATTGCTCGCAATTAGACGCGGTTAATTGCGCTCAAAGACTTGTCGGTCTCAGGTAGTCAGCGGGTGAGAAGCCAACCTTCTTAGTTAACCGCAGTTACAAGAGCGGAAAGGTCCACTCTGATTGGAGTAAAGAAACATATTTTAAAATCTGTCATTTACAACTAATCGTACCTCATTGACCTTGATTTCAAAATTATTTCAGCCTATAAATGAGTTGTTACAAAGCTAATCACAATACAGGAACCACACCACAGAAATCCATAAAATAATTTTTGTCCCATAACTTTTTGTATATAGCATATACAAAATTATTTAAAATAAAAGTATCAT
Source organism: Zootermopsis nevadensis (assembly GCF_000696155.1). The sequence continues at coordinate 1,106,408 of NW_019059865.1, read as the reverse complement.
ATTTTAATAATTCAAAAGACAGACGGTGTCAAGTCACGTGAGATTCTATTGGAAAAGCATCTCAACTATATTTTCGGTAAAAATAAAATTTACATCAAAAATTCTCACTCTTTCACAGCGACCTTGAACCGAGAATAATGAATTTCGTGCGACAGTGCTGTAAAAATTCGGCAGGAAAACTTTTCTGCGATGGCAAACTATAGTTTAAACTTGCACGCAAATTATTGTATGCAAAATATAAGAAAGTCTCTGCTATATTCTGAGAACCTTTCGGACAATTAACCCTTCGCTCGGTGTTTTAACAGCTGTTAAATCAAGAAGATATCATGAGAAAATCAGGCGCACGAATTTAACAACCGATTATTTAATTACGATATTAACTGAACAGTTTATAAACTACGCTCACAGTCAAATATGGGGATGATTTTGAGTGATTGTTTTGAAGTAATTTAGAAAATTAGTGATAGTCAGGACCTGTTTGAAGGCACTACGTCGGAATGTACCTGGAAGGAATAAGGAACCCCACTAAGCGTCAGTCATGGTAGCCAGTCACATAGCAGAGTCTTGAAACCAGGACCTCGTGAACACAAAACAGTGGAGCACGGCTATCAGAGGCACTCGCTGGTGTAATTAGGTTTCATAATGGGATCATCCGTTGGCGGTAATTTGGTAATGCATCGAGAAGCCAGAGGGCTTAAGCAACTGTTTCATCATCTCTGCTAATATCAGCTCCTCCAGCATAGCTGTAAAATGAAGACGTCACATCATCCTTAGAGCGTGCATCCTGCCCTGTGTTAATGACCGACTGATCTTGTCATCACTGCTTTCAGGCACGGACTGTGCCCTGGGACCCACACGCCTAAGAACACGAGCACTTAACAACACGCCAAACTTCAGGACTGCAGCGTAATTGCTGAAATCCGGTTTGACACAACAGCTCAGGTTACCATGGCGGTTATTTTTTGGACATATGCGCGGGAGATGCCGAGTTTGAACCGTGACAAGACTATCTACTATAATATTATATCAATTATTTATTTTAATCCGTCTTATCACAATATTTAAAATTTCTTATAATTAAGATAATAAAATATCATTGATGTTCCATATCGATTGATCGATTTACATTTCGGAACATTTACACAACATGTTTCGGTTTTTATAAAACCATCATCAGGTGTAAAATATATCTATCTTACTATAATATTGTTTAATTTTCCTAAGTCTCTGCAGGCGAACACTGTGATAGCATCAACCAAACAGACCATTTCGTTCCACATATTTTTCTAGCCATTTTCACGATCAAATTCCCACCTCAAGTGATGTTGCAAGCCTATAAGCCTTGCAGTATAAATAGTATTGTTAAATAACTTAAAAATAGATAAATAATGTTTTTTTTTGCAGATTCAAATCTCACTTGGGACACGGATGTGTGTGTCCACTTTTTAAAATTTTCCTACGAAAATAAAGGACCCAAACGCAATGAAGAGTTTTGTAACACTTAAATATCTGTGACAGCAACGGAGGACGATATTAAACAAGAAAATCGGGCCTACGAAACATAATTAATTTTAAGCGATGTTAGGAGAGCCGTAGAACTAAAGGATATTTGTTTCTGATTTATTTAACGACGTTGAAAATATATCAGACTACATAACTGATAATGATATTAAATAAAGCGTAGTAGCATAATTTTAGGTACTATCATGGTATTTGATTTGAGGATCTGGGTAAAATCACCAACAATCTGTCAGGATAACCGGTCCACAGCCAACATCTGAACGCGGGACCTCGCGTCGTGATTAGAAACAAAACGCTCATACAAAATACAAAATGTTGTTTATAAAGTCTCGGGAAGTTTCCTTCGAGAGATCGACACTTTCAGAGACATACAGTAACAGACACAAATCTGTCATGAACGTAATAAAAGATGCAAGAAAATTTGTGAACTATGAGTGGAAATTGTATTTCCTCCCTGTTTTGAGGGAATAAAAAAATGTATTCCCTTCTTACCAGGCCACGTTTACTCTGACTTTCCTTAGCCTTCGAGCAGTTGACATTAACGTCACCGACTCTTAAGTTATGGAAGATGGTCTATTAATACGTCGAGTTAAGTGCCTTCCACTGACTTCAAAGAAACGATGCTGAGGAACAGTGCGGATATTACTTTACAGTGTGCAGTAAAACCATCACAATATCCACAGTCAGACTTTAGCTTGAAGTAAATTAGGTGAGAACGGAAGTTGAAAGGGTAATCGATACCGACGTAAAATATAGTTTTTTTTACGTAGGAAAATTAGTAGAAAACTCGAATTATGAGTATAAAAATACGTAAGAAGCTGGACAGGTATGTAAGGGGTGAGAGAGATAATAGATAACTTTTGATTACGTATTTTCTTACGTACGCAGATAGGAAAATATGTTCTTAAGGTTTATTTAACGTTTTAGCAGCAACAGTTTCGGAGGAAAAGCGGTTGTCTGAGGCATTCAGAAAAATCAAAAAAAAAAAGTTCATTCAAGTTGCTCAGTAGGTGTAACTGACAAGTTTCGAACCGCGTACAACCCGCACGCAAGGCTTGAGCCGACCTGTCTACTTGCTTTGTCAGAATTGTCTTGACGTTTGCCTCAGGCAATAAACAAAGCTTTTGAATCGCATTTAAGTAGATCTTTATTATAATCTACAAATTAGAATTCAGCAGTAGTTTTATGTCTAGACGATATAATTAATGCGAAAGCTAAGGTCAATTCTGAGCATCGAGTCGCAAATGTTTCATTTTCGAAATAATACTCAAAAATAAGTTTCTTTAATTTTAATATGTCTTCACAGGATCTGAATAACTTGGAGGCGACTGTATTGTAGATTACGTATTAACCAGACAACGCCAAATGTCACGATACAATAAACTGTGGATTCATTTCTGGAGCGAAAGAGATTCAGATTATCTTAACAGAGAAAACTGGTGCATCCAGAACTTGTGTGTCCCCTTCAACAGACGGACGGCTTTAAGGCGGACGGGAAGACAACTCTAAGTATATATAATATATATATGTATATACATCCTACTTATTTCCGCTCTGATATTTAATCAGAAGTTAATTACAGGATGCTAACGGTAGCTCATTATTATGCATGACAGAACTATTTTTTTCTTCGTAGGTTATCGCCCACATAGTACGTGCTTCAGCGTGATCCAGTTTCACGATTAATTGACTATGTCAATACTTCTTCCTGACTTATTCATTTCATTCACTATAAACTACTTTGAGCAAAACATAGTAGCTTGATGCGACGCTGTGGAAACCAAAAAGAGACCAACGGACGCAGGATCGCGCCACGTGTTTTAGACCAGAATATGAGACGAAGGTTAGGTTAGGTTAGCTTCACGCTCCAACCCCATTACTCCGTGTCTAATGCTTAAGAGATGGGTTGGCGACAAACACTGTCTGCACGTAAAGACGAAGTCACTGTCGTCCAGCCCATAGATAACCTTTGTACTGACTCAGTTGTTGAGCCTTGCCAAAAGAAATGCCATGAATATTATATACGCCATTGTGAACGTAAAAGGATTGGGAAGAAAGCGGTCGTGGTATTTTCGAATGAACTGCGCAAACATTTGGTCCGATTAATTAGTGAAATCCACGCAGAGTTGTAATTAAGCTAATCAGTGAGAATATATGGAATATATGCCAGATACTTTTCCATTATTCCATACTCTTTGTTTATAAAACAATAAAGTATGAAAATGTGGCACATTTGTCAGTTCTAGTAATAGTAGTTGAAAACTAATTAATAAATGTGAAAAATATATTCAACTTTAAAACAACACACTAAGAAAGCTTTCTGTACTGTTTGCCTGTATAGAGTAATTAGGATTTCTCACTGAAACATCGAATATCTACCAGCACTCAGTGGGTATAAAGTTTCATGTATTTATTACTGTTAGAAAAATATCAGGACGTGATAATCACATTAATGGACCAATCTCCCTAGACAGCATCATTTCCTTTCTGTTTTTTTTTAAAAAAATGAGTAGGCAATTAACTTGTCTCACTTTGAGTTTATTACCATTATATTCCTAATTTATTCCATAAACAGTACAGATTATCTAATCTTTACTAAATTATCTCCCGCCTCCTATTACTTCTCCTGATTTACAATAAATACAAATAATATCCTCAGTTCCTTGATCATCGTAAACCCTCAATATATGTTGTTCTCTTGGTGTAACAAACCAAAAGTTTCCGTTCATAAAATATTCAAAACTATTACGCTGCACGTTTTCATACTTTGATTTGTCAGAATTAGACGCAGAGATTAAAGAACGGAAGCAAACATTTCCAGAATTTGATGTCTTCTGTCTTATTCGTGACTGTGAAGTTGGTTTGTTACTCTCGTTCCTAAGAGCAAACACAGAGGGGGGTATAAAGTCGCTACAACCAATCCAACTCAGTTTGTGGCTACTGACATCCCTGTAATGACTGTCATTATACTTAATTGCCAGCGACCGACGATTAGTGTCTCAAATCCGCTACTAGTGCTGTATCCAGGAAATGGATAAGCGTCTAGGAATAATAAAATGAAAGCCTTCATACCACCAAGCATTAAGACTGAAAAGATACTGATGAATCGCTTCCGGTTCACGGATTGAGATTTAATGAAAGGTATAATATTTAATTTATAAGCTGATTCCAAATAAACAAGCCTTGAGCCGGTGGTTAAACACGTCCCTAACAACGTTAGATGAAGATACAGATAAGACAAGAAATGTCCCTTCTTCACGTTGGTGTAGGCAAAGAAAAACTTAATACTTATAATGGCTTGAGGAAACTGAAGACATCTAGCGGGCGTCATTGCATTATATACCATATTTTCGTCGCGATTTGATGTTCCTCTGAATCAACGCTGTCAGCCTCGAAACAGCTCTGGTTGACAGTCACGTGTTTTCCAAGCGCAATTCCCAATTACCGTTTTGCGATTGTAATCAGCTGATTCTTTCCGCTGTCCGTCATATCGATACGTTCTGAACGCTACGAATTTGCGATTGCGCACTTCGACATTCTGAGTTAAAATGTAGACCTGACAACAGCTCTTGCAGTCTTGATGACAGCCAACAAAGTGGAGAACGTGAAAGGATTGTTGTTTCCTTCACAGTCCCTACCAGCTGTGAAGATGTGCTGATGAAGATGTGAAGATGTGAAGATGTGGATGACGTTTTAAGGTTCTACACTACGTATTGTAGTCTAAAATAATTCTACTTCTATTCTGGATCAATGATATTCCGGCAACAACTAACTAAAGAGAAATTTACATTTTTATGTGTAAGTTTCTTAGTTTCGTGGTTATTGTGTCTAAATTCCTTCTCCATCACAAACTTCTCAGTTCAAACTTTTTACTCTCGTAATGTATTTACAAGGCTTTTTGGGATTTTTCTAAAGAATTGATGTCTGCACATTCAAGTGTTATGTAAGACTGACGACGTAAAATGGAATGAGGGGGTGCAGGGAGGAATATGGAAACAGGCGGAGAGAAGGGGAGAGACATCTCTAATTTACTTGAATTTGTAAGGAACCATAAACCACATTTTATAGGGAGGCTCAAATTTTATCAGAAAGCTCTGACTGCAAGGAACAGTCTTTTTATCCAGAAGGTAACAGTCCCTGGGATGGCCAAGCTACTCTGCAGTGAACCTTAATGATCATGTTGAACTTTAAAGTTCCACAAATTTCTTCAAAATTGGGCAAGGCCGTGGTCTAGGCAACACGTTTTCCTCCAGGGGCTTCCCCGGTTTCTCCGTGGCATCCCAACAATTACTCCATTCACACACAGAAGAAGGCAATGGCAAACCACTTCTGGATCATCTGCCAAGAACGTATATGAACAGGTCCCAGTCCGAGAAAAGGATCGAAGGATCCTGTTCATATGGACCTGTCGTCAGACAGAACACTAAATAAATAAAAAATAAATACTACAGAAAAAGGAATAGTGATAATTCGAGATGCCTGATTAAGTAATCTCGTAACCCGCGCCCTCTGACTTTCAAAATCTTGAAATGTTTCACATGTCATAAAACTTTCGTTCTGAATCTCAGCTGTAGTCCTGTCTTCGCATCGATGTAGGATTGCGCTTTGTTACATTCTTGTTATGTAAATCCGTATTCTACATTCAACTTTTGCTCTAAAGTTCCCATATCGATTCACCAGAATGAATGAATAAATCAATAGTGTGTTTTAATTGGTCAATTTTATCAATGTCGCATTTCATCAGAAGTAATGTTACTTATAGACAATCTCAAGATGGTTTCCTGCCTATGAATAAAAGAAATCCCGCCTCGGCACGGTAAAGATCTGTAAGCTCACTGCAATGCCGACTAAGTTATATCAACAATTCCAAGCCATTAATCTAAATCGACTATTGAAACACGAATGTAAAAAGAATATAAGAATGAAAACAGGGGGGAAAAAAGATACAAATAACATAAATGCCGACAAGTTCCAGGAGTTGCAAAAACCTTGTCCTGCTTCCTGTACGTTCTGCCGAGCACACACACACACGTGATTATGCTAACTGTTCTTCAATTAACGTTCATAGTAGCCTTTCTGAAAGAAGCTGATGATTTCTACTTTCTTTTGTTTATTTTGGGCCTGGCTCGCGCCTGCAGCACCTCACTTGTCTGTCCGTCAGTCCGTGCGTCGGACCGGATGCTGTAATAGATCGCGAAGCTCCATTTAGTGCAGATAAAGAGCAGGTTCTGTCACAAGTCGGGCACGGGACAACCACTGGAGGATTAAACTGGAGTGGACGCATGCAGATATACCAGCGAGATTTAAAGCTTCCACGAAGAATATAAGTCTTAAAATAATATTCTTTGGCGACGAGCTCGTCAACTCGGAATAGTTCGACGTTTCGAAGGCTGGCATTGTCTCCGTCATGAGGGAACGACGACTTATGAAACAAAGGACTTCTGCGCAGAACATGCCCGAGATTTCTAAGCAAATTCAAAGGGAAGTACAGTAACTTCCATTAACCGCCAGGCGGAAATCGCGTTGAATTTATTACTACGCCGGATAATATCTGGGTTTGAAGAACGGTCGACTTAAAAAAATTGACGTAATTCCATGGGCTCCATGTTCGAGCATGTGAAAAGCACATTCTTAAAAATTGTTTGGATTGAAATTCTTCCCACTGAATTTCTGTGTTGATAATTTAGTTAAGAATGTTTCGTCAATTGCAGTGTTTGCACAGAGCATTTCGCAGAAAAATGATACTTGTAAATTGTAAAATTTATATAAAATAATTTCCTTATTCACTTACTTTACGAAGCAGAATCAATTACTCAGTTCATTGAAGAATGATAAATGATACGACAGGATGATGGTACAAAGAGTGAACTAAGAGAAATTAACTGGAATTCCCCGTTCAGACTTTCCATTTGCAATTGGATCTTTCCACTATCCGTTCGGAATTCCAGCAATCCTTTAGCTCATCGATTTCTTCTTTGATATTCCATTTGAGGCTTCAACTTAAATTACGTTTGGAAAATTCTGCTTTCTAATAAAACTGATAGGCATTTTGGTTCTGTTATTAGCGAATCGATCGAATCAGGTTGTAGTGATCTGAATGCACAAAATACCTTGAATATGAAGACAATAAATATGTAAAACCTTTAGTCACTTGGCAAGTTAAAAGGTGACAATTTTGCAGGCCGATAACGAGTTGGAAGGACACGAATGTAAACGATTAATAAATAAGTGAAAATGTTAAACAAAGACTCGACTAAAACACAGTTAAGCCGTTGTACTGGCGAGATCTTTCACCACATAACCATTACTTAATATAAACGTAAACAGGAAGATGAAAAACAACGAACTGACACGAAGCCAAGTCCATTAAGTCCTACTGACCGAACGCGCAACTTTCCAGGTCATTGTCAGTTCGCCACGCCAGGGGGGGGGGGAAACAGGACTTGTCGCGTCCACTTTGCCCCATGCGGTTTGCTAACATCCCTGAGGCCTAGTGTCGATTTCCGGTAGCTGACCGGAAGAGGTTCGCTCAACCCAAGCTTTCTCTCATCAGTGCTGTTTACGTTGATGTATCTGCCTGTTATTAAGTTCAAGTCTTTGAAGCAGCGCGAGATGAGAGGCTGAGTGCACTTCAGCTTCGGTGTGAACACGGTGCAAAGAGAAGACACCGTGTCCTCGGGTCTTTAAAGTCATATCTTATTTACAAATAAAACATGAGACTATTGTGGAATGCAAAGAGGGAACAACAAATGCATCCATGATCCCGGTTTTAAAATGTCTTGGAAAGAGGCTACCTGATAGATCGCATGTAAATGGAATGATAACACTAAAATAGATTTGTAAAAAAATACTTGTATAGTCTGTGAACAAGGACCTCTGAAACGTCGATAAACTTCAACTACACTACATGGCGCAACAACACAGAAGACAGCCAGACATCTTCAGACCGAATAAGTATTTATAATTTGCGCCCTACCGACGACCGTATCAGGATTAAAATAATCCCAGAGGCCGGGAGGTGGTACGGTCATAGGATTATTACAGGGGTTAACCCAAAAAATACAAAATAAATGTACTCTCACTATGTATTTAAAAAAATATATATACATATTTAAAATACAACAAACAGACTAAAATCAATCGAACCTCCCAAGTTGCAGGTTCCGGTCGGGGTTACGACTAGTCATCAGACGTAACTGTCTTCAAGCTCTCGCCTCGACGGACACACACACAGACTGTCCTTCGTACTGGCTCATCAGGGCCTCGCAAGATCGTCGGGCATGGGCATGGGCAGATAGGCCACTTCAAGCATGTACTCTTGACAGCTGCAGTGAGAATCCGTGGCAGAGAAACTGGTTTGAACATACAAATGCATAACTTCTTGTACGGACTTTAAACCGTAACGTCATCTTGTTCACAGTTTTGTGAATTTTGATAAGGAATTTTCTGCAACAGAATAAAACAGCATACCCGTGCAGAAGAGGGTTATGAAAGGGCAGGATACAGGGCCTGGCGTGACTGCAAAACACGTCAGAAAACCAAAATTACGTCTGTCTCCTCCAGAGCCACCATATACCAAGACACCAGGTGTTGTGCTCACGTTTGGACAGAATGACGTAGGGCAGCTTGGTCTAGGAAGCGTGCTTAGCCGGAACAAAGACAAACAGAGATTGATGGGAGTCAAACAATTCTGAGACGATGGTCAAATGTCATATCCTTTTCTATGGCTCTATGGTCCGTATTCGGTCCATGGCCTCCCCATTTGATGTTCCTTTTTACGGTGCAAGGTTGTTAGCCTTGCGACCAACCCCCAACCTGGAGGACCAGGGTACCTGTCTTAGTCTGACCTCTCCCCTTCGACCAATCTGGCTAGGGAGGCCCTACCAGTAGCTGTGCTACCGCCAGTATAGCTCTTGGGGTCATCGAGGTTCTCAAGCCCCACCACCACGACAAGGTGCAGGTACCATCGAGTGAGGCAAGTTTCATATAGTACAATGAAATTCCCATAGTAGTTTGTGGTGACCAAGATTTGCAAAATATTTAAAGTGGAGATACTGTAATGATCTAACTCCTGTAAGTTCAGTGCAAGTGAAATGGGATAACATCACTTAGTTACATTTTACAGTGGAACAAGAACATGTTAAATTTGATATGTTTTTGTTCGTTCGCTGTCTTTCTTCCCCATGACTGGCATTTTTATTAAATTTGATGCTAGCAACTAATCTGTCATAAACCTGAGAATCATAACAGAACAGCCTATTTGATAAAGACATTAATTAATTTTTAAATATCTCCTACAATTTTAAAATAAAATGGAAGAAAATGTCAGTGTGAAGTCAAAATGAGTGTTGTTTGGATCGAAGATGACTTCCGGTCCGCTATTAAACAGCTCCCTGCCTTCGGGGTTGACCAGACACGTTGGTCTCAAATGAAGAGATGCCACTATGCGATGTATGTCCTCTGAGAAGTCATCTTTACGATCAGATGTAACTGGCAACAGCGAGAGTTCGATTTAAGATGAGACAGGAGCGGAAGTGCAACCAATTGCATAGACTTTAGGAAGCCGTAGAATCAACTTCTGGCAACGAGGATTAGTCCACACGTTTTGTAGACAGTTCTTCATGGCTTTGTCGTGACATATACTTCAGGGTACCTTCCTCCTGACAGCAGGGCACCCAAAGTGCACACACAGACACAGAGTCACGATCGAAAAGTCAAAAAAAAAAAAATGCATATCAACGTACTTGTCGGACTTCTCCCAAATGGAACCCGAGCCTCCATGACAGCTTATGTAACACCATTCAAAAGAAATATATATGAATTATGCCAATGTATCCACTCTTCCTTGAGACGACCGCTACCAAATGGGTCACAGTAGCAAGTCCAGTCCGACGTATGTCGCACTGGCACAGGGTTAACAAGGCACGAGGAGACGCCATCCGCAGGCCACGGAGTAGAATTCAGTCGGAGCTGTCCATCGCTCAGGTGAACAGACGCAACGCGACCAACACAGTTGTGAAGTAACGTGCCATATAATTCCATGATTACAAACGGAAACATCTCGCCTAGGAGGACAGACACAATGTCAAAGGCGTTTTTCTAGAGTTATAACATATTGATACAATACTCTCCAGCACTTAAACTAAATATTATATCTATTATATCTATGACGGCCATCCCATCTAAGATCTATACATATCACAATAGTATTGCTTACAAAATACCATAAAATATAATAGAGTACCTCTATGTACCTTGCATGATAATGGAGATTAGAGGTCTGTTTGTGTCCATCGGGCAGTCTTCTCCGGCTAGCCTGCTGGCAGAGGCACTTCCCTCAAGTCGTTTCAATTACGACGAGAGGGTGGATAACCGCTGGAACCACTCGTCGAAGACACTGTGCCAAGGGCGTCCAACCTTTGCCTACCGGCAACCAGACAGTTAGATAATTCACGACCCAACGCGTATAAATCCAACACTGCCCTCGGCCGTTTATAAAAAAACAAAGTGAGTCCTCTGCCCGGGATCCATATTCTGTAGAATGAGATCCACAATTTTAACCTCCTGAGAAAAACCAGGCAAAACCTCAGCAGCATTAACCACGGAGTCTAAAATGTCCACGCGAGATTAAACCTCAAACAATCGCCCATCGTTTGCATTACCCGGCCAAAAGGATTTCGTCCTCCCTGACTAGGCTCAATTTAACCATCGAATTGGCCTTCATCAAAAAGGTCAACAATGCTTTCGGAGATCTGCCGTCCACCGCATACATGGACTTAACCAATCCTAACGCCACGTGCATATGAGGGCTGTGAACGGAGGACGTTCCAGGAGGATTCAAAGGAACCCCCTTACTCATTACCTCAGGACGAGTAGGATTCTCTGCGGGTATTAGCTCATCAGCCGAAGGGAGATCACCTTTTTGAACCTCAGCCAATTTAACGTCAACCGGAAATCCACGTCCCATTACCTCCACAAGAATCGCCTAAATTTCCTGCTCCTGCTGCGATCTCAAAAAAGCCACGAAGCACGGACAGCGGACCCGTCGCATCAACCCGAAACTTCTAGCACAGCCTCACTAGGTCCTCCTTGCAAAGGCCGGAGACCCAACCAACTGTCGGAGCCACGAGAGAATAAAAATAAAAAATATACAAACAAAATCGCCTCCGTAAAAATTCAAGATAATCCTACAATCCCCCGGGGACCTACCGTCGGGACGCATTCAACGCCCCACCTAACAAACTTCTCCCCTAGCTCGGTCAAGAATAAACAAGAGCTAAAGCAGGCAAGGTCGGCAGGCCACTAGACGACCTATCTGTGCCACACCGTGCCCCAAAAGCACGATCACCATAACATTCTTAATAACTCCTGAATCGTTAAAAAAAATTTGAATACCAAAAAACAAAAATCCGTAACCACGCTCTGCTACCAATTTGCGCCCTACCGGCGACCGTGTCAGGATTAAAATAATCTCAGAGGCCGGGAGGTGGTACGGTCATAGAATTATTACAGGAGTTAACCCAAAAATACAAAATAAATTAACTCCCAAAATTACCAAAATGTATTTAAAATATATATATAAATTTAAAAATAGAACTAAGAGACACAAATCAATCAAACCTACCAAGTCTCAGGGTCCGGTGGGACTAGTCACGTCAAACAAACTCAAACATCAGACCTATCTTGTCTTCAAGCTCTCTCTCCTCGAGTCGTTCTCTGCCCGGCGGACACACACAGACTGTCCTTCGTACTGCCTCATCAGGGCCTCGAAGCCAGCGACTCCAAAGATCGTCTTGATGGGGGAGATAGGCCACTTCAAGCCATGACGCATGACTCAAATTATTCTTCTTACATGCGCAGAAACTCAATTCGAGCTTTGTTCTGCTCTATTGTAGGCTCTTCCTAATTTTTGTGTGAGACAAGCTTCTTTGACGGAAGACGGGACCATCGAAATTCCTTTACCACCACAGCACAGCACAGAACGATGGGACAAACATGCTCACGGTTTAATAACTGGACCCATGAACACATTGACGATTTGATCCAATTCATAACGTTTCCATGATGGAGCGTATATTATCGATAAACAATTTCAATATCATCATAAAAAATTAATAATACTTTGATAAAAGTTAATCAAGAACTTTGCACCTTTAGATGTATTAATTGTATTTGCAAAATACATATTTGTTTACAGACCGACGAAAAGTTGTAAAAATTTAATATTATTTTCACTGGATGAACTTGCCTTGAGAGGGTATTATTACTACGCCGGATAATATCTGGGTTTGAAGAACGGTCCGTTTTTATAACTCGACTTAAAAAAAGATGCGTAAAGTCCATGGTCGATTTGTTGGTGCACTACAAATTGTGCACTTCGCCAAAATGACACGACTGGAGGTGGAATAAACCGGCGTATATTTAAGCCTACATGGCTAACATCTTTCTTTTGAAACTCCGCGCCCAGTCCGGTTCGACTCGGAGGAAATCATCATTAAAACGACTTGGCGTGCGTGAAATCTGTACCACTTCTTGTCGGTGGCGAAGTTAATCGTTAAACAAATATATTCTCAACAGAGCATAAAAAAGCGTAGGAATTAGTTTTCTTTGAATGGTTATTTATAAACAGGGATTAATACACTTTTATATGTTAAACAACACGACATTCAAGTATTACCCATGATATCAAGATCCCTGTCTTCTTATAAGGACAATATACATATATTCTGATGTCTCTGAGCAGGTTAAGAGATGCGCATTAAATTAATTTATAGTTTTCCGTTTATAAATGGTTTCCGTTCCATATATCTAAATCTATTAAATTAGCTTAACCTTCCTGACAGGTATATTTTACTTAATTCATTAAACTGTCTCAGATATAGGTCTTTAGTTTCGTTTAACCTGTTGGCAAGCCAGTGCAATGACGGACACTGCCAAACTACATGACCGAAAAATTGACTGAACTCTTGGGTAACTGACAAACTAAGCGATTAATCGAAATACCACGTGACTAAGCAACTGATCTACATATCAACTGACTGTCTAAGAATTTATATAAATTGTTTCTCTTGGCTATCATGTTATCAAAGTGGGTAAATTATTAATTCTAATTAATTGTACTAAATATAATGGTCCCGCGTATTTGCATTTGTTTTATTATTCCTTTCTCTTCATGTTATCTCTTTCATTGTTTCTTGTTTTACTACAGACATTTTATTTCTGCATTCTCTCTCTTCTTCTTTATTTCATTGTCTTTACCTTTCTTTGCAGTTCTCTACCAAATTCGGCTTCCTCGAAAAGCAGAAAGTCCTTAATATAATCTCAACACCTCAGTACAGTTCACAAAACATTTCAAGCGAAGGTAGAATGCAAATTGAAACCAAGGACCGTAGGTTGTAAAGACGTCAGTTTCTTCAATTACATGTGGGTCAATGACCATTGTTCATAATACCAGTGGTCCAAGGTCCGCCGTAGTGCCCAAAAGACCATATAGTACGTCAGACGTAAAACTGGCTCATGGCCAGACCGTGAAAACAACTTTATTGGTCCCGTAATTAGTGTCAATAACACTTTTACGAGAAGATAAATATTGCAATTTCCAGAAAGTAAAAATTACCCAACATCATGCTCAGATGTTTTACCTGGATTATATCCAATATCTGTTTCATAAATTCCACCTGCCATAAACGGGGCGACTCTAGAATGTGGAAATCTCAATTTAACACAAGAATTTATTTTCGCGTGGGAGTTAATTTAAGTCACTGACGTATGGTGCCTTAGGAAGTGAACGGTTACTGCAGTTAACGAGATTTAACGTCTACACAGCGGTGAATGCAACAGCGTGTGTCTTCTGGGTTGTGAGACCGTGTAATCTACAGTTACTTTAAAATGGCATTGCCTGATCTTAGCAGCATCTGTGGCAGAAATAAAATAGCAATATAAAAAACCGATAGAAAAATTATGAAAATGTCCAATGTTTACTTATTCTAGAACCTAGAAGCAGAGTAAAGGATCTCAGGATCTGTGGTAACAAAACAAACAGTATGAGAGATGCATTATTCGCATGTGATTCATTTAATGGTTACAGTTGTTCCCTCTTCCCGTAGTATCTTTTATTTCTGTTTCTTCTACTCATTTAATTTCCAGATAAAACTGCAGCCACGAGTCGCAAGAACGCCTCTTCCATATTGCATATCCGCTCGTGGTCATTAGAAGCAACACTCTTTACTACTCGGGCAATGTGTGACGTAGCGTCAGGAATCATTCAACCACCAGCAGAAGAAGTCAAGTTCACAAACAGTTCAGATGCTCAAGTCTCTTGATTGACGTTGCAATGTGAATCAATGATTAAAGACTGAATTCCAAACGGTGGTCCAACAGAAACCCGCTGTGGGTCGATCACATATCTACTGAGCTCATTCAAGTCACCATCCGCGTTCAGACCTGCGTCTCACTGACGGATGCCTTTGTGGAAATCCGAAGTCAAACATTCAGTACGGCCAGTCTAGTCCACTGTCCGTCAAAGTGCAGACAGAGTTAAGCTCGATAAAATGTGAGAAAATACTTTATCAACAACGCGCTGATAAGAGGTTTCATAAGCCAATAGGCGCTTGTAGTGACCCGTTCTTATCAAACTATTAGTTACGTCCCTAAGTATGACTCTCCTGTTTGCCTTCAAAACATTTCTACAAGAGCCCCTATCAGTCGCAAAATAAAGCAGTAAGTTCGCTTTGTATATTTCTACAAACAGCGTGTCTGAGCGCCAAAGTCTGCGATGTCTATAGTAATCAAAGTGTTCTCTTGAATGAATAATTCCCTTTCTTACCACATAACCATTCGCCTTGGTTCGGATTTAATTACGCAATATCGAGTGAAAAATTCTAAATATACGTTACGTAAGACGTTGATGGGATAACATTAAGTCTATTTGGAAATAGAGGCGTAGAATAATATTAAAATGGATAATAGTAAAAATGAGTTATGACGACGTGATTCAACTCAGAATATCATACAATTGCGAGTTTTTCTGAAACAGGTTACAAAACGTCGGGTTTTATAAGAATTAATACAGCACGCAGTTCCATTCAGCAAATTTATTCATTTATTTGTCATTTATTTAAGAGTGCTTTTTTATCTCAGACTATATGGCGTTAGAAAATAAAGGTATAGACTCTAGGCGTCAAAAATTTGGCAGAAATGAAGACAGAACTTGCACAAAGTTAGAACTGAAATCACCTTATCTATGCCCCCAAAATCATTGTATCAGAACACGTTCTCATAGTAAGTTGAGGCCTATAGGCGAAGCAAGTAGCTTGGCCTTCGAAACTTTTCATGTTTCATTATGCTTGTCCAAAGGTCGTCTTTATGTCTAGTTAGGGTCTGCGATTTATTCAGTGTCAGAACAACGTGGACAGGTATTTTGTAACAGATATCGAGATGAGTGGTTTAATGCATTTATGTACTGTAGAATTCGTCCAGCTGTTCAGATTTTCAAGTGGATCTAAAGAAACACAAAACAACGTCAGACTTAAGAATGGCCTCGATAAAATTTACGTGCAAAAGAGGTAATGACAACGCAGTCCGATATTCTCGCATTCAAATATTATCCTGGCATTCATTAGGAGAGCTTATGGAAGACAACGCAACACGTCATGATAGTAGGTAGGAGCATTACCGACACATCGTACAGATTAGCAGGGTTTAGCAGGGTTAGTGGGTATCAGAAGCTCTATTAGATGTAATTAAGTAAGACTTTCGGGAAGGAAAATCAAAGATAAGTAGGGCTATATTATTCATGTCTCGTCACCAGACAACTGGACAAGATCATAACATCATCGAAGCAAAAATAAATCCTTTGAAAATGTGGCCAAGTTCATATTACTTGGGGAACGACTTCAACAAATTATAATTTCAAAATTCCCAGCGTTATCACAAATAATTTTTTTTTGTGATGTACGTATTCATTATTCATGACATCCAATTCAGTGTTTCTATAGGCATATCGAAAAGAACATGATGTAAGAATAAAATGTACATGACACGAAACTTTAACCTCACTACTGGCCACATGTTGTGTCAAAAACGATATAAAATCACACATTACTTACATACATGTCCGGAAATAACATTACTAATACTTCATTAAAAATTAAACACGAATTGTCAACAGCATTTATACAGACCTGGTAAGTAGTTAAATACTCCAGAGATAAGTTAATCTCAGACATTAAAACCTGAAGGTTCAAAACGAGTGCACTAGGCCCGTTCCTAGCAAAATTTAGTTTAATCAATGGAATCCGGAGGTTCATTACTGTGTTCACAAAAGCCCACCTTTGACCCTTATCGTGAATCAGATGAATCCCCTTCGCACCGTCCCAACCAATGAATCAAACACTTTTACCTGGAATCTGAATATAAAAATATAATAAAAATTACTTATCTCGATACATTTTACTGCTCAATTATAACTCTGATAAGTTTCTCCTCAGTACATACCTGGAAAGACACTTTTACGTGCAATGGAAAGAAATTAACATCAATGCAGACGGAAAATGTGCAAAATATTTTAATAAAAAACACAGAAAACTTAATATAAGCAGACTGTTCAGTAACATTATACTGTAAATAGACCAATTACTAAGTCCTCTGTTAACCGAGAAAGCTGTCAGAACCTTCGAGACCGCTTTTAAAACAATTCTGCAGCGTGAGCTAAGACAAGGTACTTGCTCTGTATTCGTACCAAATGAGAGAAACACATGATTGAGGTTTGAACTCTGATCCCTGATTGGCGAGATCGTGTCTTGTAAGAACCAATGACACAGAAAGTAACGCTATCCCTCATGTGGTACAGCACATGACGTTGTGATGTTACCAGCAAAGGAGTGGAGCCGAATGATGGAGCCCTAAGCACATGAGTGGCATCAGGCGAGCTTGCCCAAGAGGCGAAAGCTCCTGCCTGATGCCTGGATGTGCCTTAAAGTCTAAAAGGTCACAAGCGCTTTAGTAAGCTGGAGCCAGTTCTGTGATAATGCAAGAACCTTTCAGCAGCGAGACATATTTTTCAACTTAATCCTTTCTATGCGTGCTCTAGTTTGAAACTTTCCTTATCAAAACGTTGATTAGCTGATTTCTTATTGAAGGTCTGTCCCTATCTTTGACAACATCAGATAATGATCAGTAATAGAGCTGGCTCCTCGAAATATCGGACGTAAATTATATTTCATAACTATATTCTTATTTATTTATTTAGTGTTCTGTCTGACGACAGGTCCATAGGAACAGGATCCTTCCATCCTTTTCTCGGACTGGGACCTGTTCATATACGTTCTTGGCAGATGATCCAGAAGTGTTTTGCCATTGCCTTCTTCTGTGTGTGAATGGAGTAATTGTTGGGATGCCACGGAGGAAAACTCCGTGTTGCCTAGACCACGGCCTTGCCCAACACAAGTTATAAATTCGGGCACCGCCGAGAATCGAACCCGAGACCCCAGGATTACAAGGCCAGCGTTCTAACCGCTGGCCCCCGTGGCTCTAACTATATTCTACGTATGATGAATGTGACTATGACATTCTGTCACGAAGAGACATTGACAGTACTTCAAACGTCTCAGGCCGCAACAACAAGGAACAAATACATTTCTAAAGAGTGGCGATTCTTGGATCTGCAATGCAGCGTGCTTAGGGTCTCAGAGGGTTTGAATGGACCTTGGAGAAATGTTGGGTACGGCCGTGCCAGAGTTCATTCGCTGTCCGTGTTGGAGCCATTCGGTCCTTCGTATCAGCGCTGATCTCCAATACCTCGGACTCTTTCACGCCCAACGCTCGTATTTCCCTACTTTCTTTCTTAACACGCTCATTCCAGCTCTTTACAAGTTTTTCTTTTGTATCGCCTGCTCTGGATTCCGCGTAGTTACAAGCTGGTATTATCCCGTACATTTCCAAAATAAATAAATAAATAAACATGAGAAAACTTTATATAAGCTGATGTTATGTTCATTGATTTATGCGGCTCTGAAACCACGGATCTTACATAAAGAGAAAACTTCCAAGCCCCTGGAAATAAAGTGTTCACGAAAAGTTCGAATCCAAGGAGGATTCAGTCAGTGGAATAATTTAAGTTGCTATCCTACATAATTAACAGCTTCGTGATTCATAAAGATATGATACTATTGTTAGGACAGTGAAATTAAAGAGGTTTTGATGGGCTGGACTTGTAGAATGAAATAATCTTTTGCAATGCGGAGAGTTGAAAGCCTGCGAAGGAGATGAAAAATAAATTAAAACGTATCGGAATGCTTGTGTATTAGCAAAGACTTTACGCTCTGAACTCTGTAATGTAAAATCCAAAAACGTACTATGATTCGTTCTAAAAATGTCTGAAAATGTTCAACATTGCTAATTGTGATTACAGTTCAATCAACCTGACATTCCACAGCTCACGTTTTTAAGATAGTTTATAGTATTTCCCTGTCGTTAAATTCGACTGGCTGATTACCAGGGGGATTATCGAAAAATAATTATATGTGTATTTGTTTATCACATATGAATAATTCGACCCATGTTAGCCTTCCAATTTAAACAAATAAATCACGAGATTCCTTCGTTTATAATTGCCTCCTTTATGATCATATTTCATCACAGTTAGATGTAAATATTTTTACGGTCAAATTCTTTAGGAACAGGGAAAAAATAAGTTTGGAGAAAGTAAGTTCTTTACAAAGCTAGTAGTTTGTACTTAATATTATCAGTGTCAATAATTCGAGAGAATGAGAAGGATCCGCTATACGATATACATGGAAGTCTTCATAAATTTTTACAGAATTCTGGTCCTAAAAGCTTCGGGAAAACTGGATTCAAGAAGCTGGTCCTAAAAGCTTCGGGAAAACTGGGTATAGATGGACGAAAAATGTTAAATCATTCCTAGAGAAGTAGATATGACGGGATAACTGGATTCAAGAAATTGAGGACAGGGGTTTTGAGAACACTGCAATAAATCCTTTAAGTCAATGAAAGTGTATTACTCCTTAAACAGTTAATAAGTACAAACTTTTAAAGAACGAAATTGTACAATACGGTTAGTCAGTCAGTTAGCTTTAACACATGTTCGTCCCGCAATATGTGACGTCACGTTTGACACTGCTACAAAACAATTAATTAGTTCCGCTAGTCTATGGAAATAGGAGTTCTGAAAATGCTTACACTTGAACCGCTGTTGCGTGCAGTGGGGCATCACATGCCGAGGAGAATGCCCAGTGTGGGCGGCTGTTCAATCGTGACCTGCCCAGGAGCAATCGTGTGCTTCAAACAGCCCCTGACTCCCCTTCTCCCACACCCCGATGCAACTATGTGGGTTTTAATACAGAAAAACAACAACCCAAGACGTAATGCTAACTGTTCGAGGTAAACATTACTTGTTTGCCTTAATACAACCCAGGGCAGAATATGAAGGTAACATAAGCTTCAATCAACAAGATTTGAGATCAAGAGGTCATCAGCTTCCTCAACACATTGTATTCCGTGGCATTCACGGAGACGCAGCAAAGATGCTTGGAATGTCGCTCCGTCTTTGTCTGAATATTGAATAATCAATCAGTGATCGGCGTAACTTTAACCAGCACTGAACGCTAAACACGTGAGGATCTTCCTGAGAACGTCAACAAGATGGAGACGGCGCGCTGTACTTGGCGTGTATCAAACGGCGACTAACCTGACCGGTCGACGATGATTAACAAACCAAATGTCTGACGCTGAAGCCGATATTGCTCTGCTGGGTCGTGACATCGTGTCAACTTGCGCGTAAATACCAACGTTTCGGCGGTAAATATTACCTCCATCTTCAGGGAGATTTGCCGCCGAAAGTTTTGAATCTACCTACAAGTTCACACGGTGTTACAACCTTGAAGTTCGACATAAAGACAGGATTAAGCTGATCAGAGTATTCCGATTGAAAATCCATTTTAAAGCAGTGGAACTTTTAAAAATTTTGGAAGACGACTTTTGAGAGGCGTCTGACGAGCACAATGCCTCTATGCACATAGGAGATTACAGATAAACTCGTGTTAAATGTAAACCCTAACAGAATTTTGCGGTTCTAGTGTTCGATCTGCGCTAAACGAGACACGTCTAATCAAAATTGCATTTAAGAGGAGTACTCTTGCTTGTTATTTGGTTTTTGTTTTTTGTGCTTTTTTTTTTTGTTGTTGTCCCTTTCTTGTCGCTGTTGTTGTTGTTGTTGAAAGCTATCGGACGAGTTTTACAGAAATGTGTTTCTTCTGGAAAGTAAAAATAATCCGTAGTTCAAAATCTGACCGATTAACGAAAGGTAAAAAATCTCTCATCTAATAAATTAACTGACTAGCCTAACTAACTAATCAATCAACCAACCAACCACCCAACAAACAAACCATCATTTTAAGATGCCGCTTAAATTGTAACTTGGTGCGAATGAGATTAAGAAGATAATTGAACTGACTTAAGTCCTTCCATCCGATAAGAAAAGAATGATAAACAGAAGAGTGAGAGAGATTCTGAATCTACACATAACAGAGGACCTAATTCGTCATATCAAAAGTGAAATACATAACAACAATGGCCTATTTCATTTTACTGTCACAGAATCCTCTTTAACGCTTAAAGTGAAGCCTTTAGGTTCTCACAGCGGTGAGTATGAAGATTTCTGTCTTCTGGGTTGTTGCGCTGTGTAGACTGGTCGATGTTAACCAACGTTTCACAGGTCATATTGCCTCCGTCATCAGGGCGATGAGTATGAAGATTTCTGTCTTCTGG
>NW_019059865.1:1062930-1085070 GCF_000696155.1 Zootermopsis nevadensis | reverse complement strand
GGCAGTATGACCTCTGAAACGTTGGTTAACATCGACCAGACTACACAGCGCAACAACCCAGAAGACAGAAATCTTCAAACCAGTGAAGATAAACCGATGTCCCGATCGAGATTTGAACTCGGTACCTGGTCTGACACAGCCAGAGCCAACTTCTCCGGTGAGATTAATGCCCCAAGCGTAAGTGGAAACCTAGGTCAAAGAGGAAATTACGTTTAGTGATTAAGCTACCTCCAGAAGTGGTCCACTTAAAGTGTGTGCGGAATAATCATCAGTCAGGCTCTGATAAGCGTGGATGAGAGGAAGAGGTTTAAGACTTCGCTGCCGTCTTGTTTCGTTGGCCCCAAACGGTTTTCCGGAGAAGTTGTCGTCACAGATAAACATCCGTGTAGCTCTTCATCAACATACTTTCATCTACACGCATGCAAAATTTTGAGTACTTCAAATCGTTCTGTACGCAAGAGGCTAGACGATTCTACAGATTATCAAAAGCTGTGTATTGGTCAAAGATCAGTTTTCACAAGAAATTTTAGAATTCAATATTAAGTTTAATTGTGAATTCTGCCAGTCCGAGGAAAGAATAATTATTTTGGATGTGTGAGGACAAGGACTTAACGCAGAGAAATTAACGATAGAATGGGTAAACGTCACAATAAGGAGCTTTACAAATTTGTTGGTCTACTGTCAGCTAAATTTTAAACGGTGGTTGCATCAACGCCGATGAGATAAATAGGTCGTATAGTGTGCACATCGGTTAGAGAAGACGCTTATAAAATTGATGTTAACATACTAAACGGAAGAAACCCCTTAAGCGCACATGAAATAATAATATTAAAATGCTATTAAGATTTTTACTGATTTAACTTACTAAGAATAGAATATTTGCGTTCCATAACAGCAGTAAATTTAGTTTTCACTGAATTATAAATGCTCAACGAAAAACCCGTAATATAGAATTAGTATTTTTCCAACTTGTTACACACTTTCTTACATCCACTTTTCATAGAATGGGATAGCACAGGGTTACCGAAGACACAGCAGAATAGATATCTCATACGACAAATCGGGAAGCAATTTTGGGATCTTGTACAGCAGTTTATTTTACAGTAAATAATTATGCAATCTTTGATTTCTGTACCATCTTAAAGCACAGACGACGTTATTTGGTGAGGCAGTACGTAGTATATTTGCATACCATCGTCGTGATACTAAATTTAGCGTCCAGAATTTCGAGTTGTGAGACAACACATATGACACGTGTTCGAAATCCGTACTGGATATTCCACTCAGTAAGCAACAAATTAGATCTATCCCCGGAAAGATTTTAACATACATTTTAATGTGTTACCAAAGAGAGAACGGATGGGAAGACCACACAACCAGATTATATAAAAATAATTGAACTTTAAAATAAGAAGCAAGGATGCTAACCACTCAACAGCGCCTGTCGTTTCATTAAGAAAATAGGTATTTATTAGAATTTAAATGTCAGATTTACGAAAGTATGCTCTTGTATTACAACCACAGATAAATATTTTAATATAGATTGTGTGACTTTTCAATCATTCTGCATAAGGTCGCCGTTTGACTTAGGGCGATGTTGACAGGAACGCGAAAAGACGATCGAAAATTGTTCGGGATATATGACATCCCGACACGTGACATTCTAAGATACAAGAAACATTAAATTTTATTTCAAGTACTGATGGAAATTTCTTTCATAAGAATTTATCGGTCAGTTTCAAGCTCCGGACGTCAAGAAGACAACATTATTTTCTTTTCTTCTTTAATCGCCTCTTTTACCTTCCTCTGCTTTCCTCCTTATAATCCTTTATTCTTCCAGCCCTTCTACGTTTATTTATTTAGTTCGTTTATTCCTTCATTTTTCTTTCCTCCTGTCATTCCCATTTCCTGCTTTGTTTCTTTCATTCTGTGCTTGTGGCAAACGTTCTCGCATGTAGTTAACACCCCAGCTTCGAATTTTGGAGGTTCAGAGTTCAGGAACATGGCTAGCAGACCCGCCGTGGTCGTTCGCGGTTTACCTCAATTCCCTAGATCAAGTACTGGGATAGTACTTTAAATTAGTCCAGCATCGCTACCTTTCATGTACTGTCCAATTCACAATGTATTCGACGTTCTGTAATCTGAGCTACTGGCACGCCATTAAATAAACCATAAACAAACAAATAAATTTCCTTTTTCTATTGGGTCCTTCCTCCACCACTTCTTTGTTTTTTCCTTCATCATTTCTTTGTTTTTATTCTCTTACAATCGATTTATATTAATGATGGCCGGACCGGACGCCTGTGAGACCCGTAGATGTGATGGAATCGAAGGGAATGCTCACTCCTTTTGAAAGGAAATAATGTTATTGGTAAATGCACACGATAAAAACAATGCTCCGCTATATAGAAAGGCTAAGCCATAAGAAATATACAAATGTATATTGAACACCGAACAAAAAGAGTGCATTCTCGGTGGTTTTCATGAATGGGCAGGTTCCTCGTCCGTGCGTGGGAAAGAACTTCAGCAAGAATCTCTCCTGAGACGACAGCCTAGCCAAGGCCTCGTCTCGTCTCGTCTCAGAGGTGTTAGTTGAGTTGCAGATTTGCAAGGGTTTCTGTGAAAGCAAGTGTGCACTCACTCATCCATGCAATTATACTCCATGGTCATTCTAGTAAATCGTATCGTCTGCAGCTGATAAAACGTCCGTCTCCAACTACCATTTTTAAAGCTACATTAAAATGTCCATTAATATCTTAACTTTCCATCGCATATTTGGACGTCCAAGGTCTCTCTTTCGTTTCCGTTGATATGTATGGAATATTCTTGGAATACGATGTTATTCTAGCCTTCTAAAACGTTGCAACAATCTGATCTAACATTCCTCTTTTAAAACGAATTAGCTGTAGCTAGTTTCTTGCAGATCTATCTTCACTGTAATTTAAATAAAGCAGTCAATATTCAACCTGAGTTATCAGAAACCTATGCCCTAGATATTGAGGATTATACACCGCCTCAGTTACATCTTACAGCAGAAGCATTAAAATTGGTCCATCAGTCTTAAACACTAACATCCCACATGTCGTCTTCCTTTGGACTGACATAAGACAGAGACTATTATATTAACTGTTCCGTCCATCACATTTTATCGTTATCAGTTAATTTACATTCCCTTCTTGAATCTGCATTACAGGCTGGTTATGTCAAAAAGTCGCTAATTTTTCATTATTTAAATAAGGTCACAAAATATCTGGCTCATATGGAACAAAAATGTTAGTCAATGTATTCACAAAAGACCATCACACCTTCATGCGTATTTATAAAATAAATGTTGATATTAAATCCTTTTTAAAGGAATCCGACCATTGAAATGAGGAAAGAAATCTCAGATTATTGTGTTTTCGTCAAAGTCCAGGAAGTTGTCCACACATGAGTTGGTAATGCAACTGTTATACCTTGGGTACATTATCCTAACGTAAATATGATTATTCTTCATTACAAATAAAGTGTCACTTCGTACTGATAATTTGCGAAAGAATGAGATATGTTTGTTGATGTTTAAGAAGACCACATTCTGTTGCCGATCCCTTTTTAAATCTACATGAATCAATAACTGCTGATGTATCCCTGACTGTTTTTAACTTAAGATTATAATTCCGTAACTCCATTTATCTATAATTACCCGGAGTGGCTACAGTCTGGACGACCTGGGATCGATGTCCGACTGAGGACATGATTACATTCGAAGCTGGCTGTCTTCTGGGATGTTGCTGTGTGTAGTCTGGTAGAAGTTTACCGACGTTTCAGAGGTCCTTGCTGTCTCCCATCACCAAGGCAATCGCCATGATGATGGAAGCAACCAAGAAGACAACCATCTTCAAAACTTGAAAAAAAACCACCTGAATTTTTCCTACGTCTAAAAATAAATGTATTATGTATTTCCCTCTGATTTCAATTATATTTCATTAACAAAAACAATTAATTCTTGTTACAAACCCGTAATCTTTCTTCGTAGATGTAATTCAAACAACAGACGATATTTTGCAACTGAATAAGATTATTCCGCTGTAACAACACAGTCACGTGCAGGGAATAAGCCACAGTAACAGAACGTTTTTGCTTTTCGTACAAAAGCGTGAAGGATTCCGGAAGCCACAGGAGAAAGGAAACAAGTATTTAAATCAATGCTACTGAACACTTAAGAAGACAGCTCTCGCATGTAGACAGAACCTATCCATTTCAGGTGGAAAACTTTGCCTTTCACTAAAACGCCCTCTCTGCGACTGCGCAGTGTTGTGTTACAGTGTTTGGAGTGATGCATTACCTCAGATTATAATATAAAACGTAGCATAGCTCGACGGTATAGAAAATTAGCTATGGTTATAACTTTCCCTGGATAATCTGCAAAGCGGAGGCCACGCCCGAGTAGAACAGAACGGCTGAGGCCTGACCTCGCGACCTCTCCGTTTCACTACCCTACATGAAGTGTTGTACCACCCTCACGCCACGGGCCAAAGAACCTAAGCCGTCAACAAGAGACTCGCTGCTGATAAGCGCACATACGCACCTCGGGAGGTGAAAGGAGAAATCTGCCTACACGTTTCTCTGGCGTTAGATGTGTCCTCAGTTCCGTTTGCGTAGCGTGAAATTGAGGCGAAACAAGAAGCCGGAAACAGTCGTCGCTTGTGTGGTGCAACATTGCGTTTCAAAGGGGTGTATACAGGGTGGGTGGCAAGTACGTAGACATTAAATAATCGCTATAAATTGGAAATATAGGGGTTATAATCATTTCTCAATGCCTACTTACTTGCTACCCACCTGTATATAGCTTATGTATGAAGCGTTTGATATTTACTGTGCCTGTAGGGACGGCTCAAGAATCAAGCAACCCATTTATTTTTATAAGCATATCTCTATATATATTTAAATTTCTTTTTTTACATATTTGACTAAACGTTTTACGAAACTTTACTTCCTACAAAAATGTTTTAATAAGCGTTTATGACTGCAACATCCATCATTAAAAAGAACTGGGTATTTGTGTGGTAATAAACATATTTTAAGAATTATCCTACTCAATAAAATAATAAATTTATGAGACGTAACACTCCATTTAACAACAACGAGGGCCTGGTTGTTCAGGGATAGCGTTAAGTTTTGCTAATGTGGATAAAATGCCAGTACATAATATCAGAATATCAAGTCGTCATACACAAACATTGTAACTCAGGCTTGAAAGGGTTATGTAAGTTCTGACTAAATTTCAATTTTTGTGTGTAGACTGTTGCCAGATGTACTGTCAGACGCCTGTGAACTTGCTACCCCGCCCTGCATGACCCTGCTAAATGACTGACCTGCACGGAAACCAGAACATGCCGAGACACGATAATGCTCCATAGCAATAGCCGGACACAGTTTGCCAACATTACCACCACACGAGGCAGAGAGTGACAGATGGAAGCTGGAGGAGCGGCCTGCAACCCATGACCCGCGGGACATAACCCGCCCGCCTCTGCTACTGACCGACGCGACCACGAAGAGAATATTTGGTCTCACTTTTAGAAATGTCTGCAAAATCGAAGAGGATGAGATGGACGGTGCGCATAGGAAACACGATGCACAAGCCTGCCAACATTTTGGTAAGAAATTATATAGAGACTTCTTGGAAGCAGACGCCATGCGTAGAAAAGGCGATATAATTGAGAAGTGACGATGTCCTGATAATTTAATTTTGGTATTTAATCTGCCCGTTACATCATATAAACTTCAATAATCTTATCATAAACGTAAAGCTCAGTCAGTGACATACTACGAAATGGACGATCTTACTTCGAATCTTAGCAGCTGCAGAGAATTTTTTCCTTCGTTTGTAATAATTAACGAGTAATAAGGTAAAAGAACTGCAAAAGAGTATGGATACAAGTCACTGTGGCGCAGAAGTTCCCGAATCTGCCACTGACGTGCCCAGAAATAGATCATCTTCAAGGAATTTCAGTGACAATGTCACAAATAAAATCGAAAAATGTTGATAAAATATAAATAACGTAATTTTAAAACATGCTCATTTATGACGAAGTATTTTAAACATGTTTTATTGTTTTAGACATACATACAAAATTTAATAATAAAAAAAATAGCATTCGGTTAAAACTTCAGAAATGTACCCATCAGACGGTGATTCTGTACAAACAGCCAAGTTCTTCGTACAGTCGTACTGAACACATGTGGTCGTGCGTCGTGCTAATAAGGTGACGACGCGAATTTGCAATAACAAGGCTGGAGTTCTAACAGTATAGAGTGGTCGTGACACATACAAGACATGTGGGAGGCCTCGAACCACCACAGATGAAGACAACGCTGCATTCACACTCTCGCCACACAGATCCGTAATGAAGTGGCAAAACCCATAGCCTCTTAACAGACCAACCACTATATATCTTTGGTTAATTTTCTTGGCTGACTCTTAAAAATGTAGTAGCAACTGATTATGAGTAATTATCTCTTTTAAGTGATTATAAGAGTAAAGAACATTAACAGGTTGATATTTGCAATGATGGAGATTTGCATTGTTTAGGCATGGACCGAATATTTAAATATTTTTCTAGGACTAACTTTGTTTTCGATGACTTAAAGTCATCACCATTATTATCAGTGTTTCCCTGTTATTGGTTTCTTGCTGTTGGCAAACATGTAAATAAATTAATTGAATTATAATCACGACGTAAGTAATGAATATTTTAATATTTTCCGTCAAATCACAATTTTAATAAGATAATAAAATATAAAATATTTAAAATATCATTTCACGTCCTGAGGACGGTTAAATATAACCGAAACATGTCGTAAGAGACGTTCCAATTTGTAAATCGATCATTCGATGCGGAACGTGAAATGATATTTTAAATATTTTATATTTTATTATCTTATTAAAATTGTGATTTGACGGAAAATATTAAAATATTAACCTAATTCACAATATGACGCAAATATACTACCTTATGTAAGTAATGAAGTCTGTTCCATCTCTAGGTATAAGACTGGTTCCTGCACTGTTCCTTCATCAATCCTTCTTCTTTCTTATACAAAGTTATATTCCAGAAATGTATACTGGATGCACCCTTGGACAAATTCCATCCAATTGGTTATATAGTTGTCAAAAGCAATACTAATATTTGTTAAATTAAGATTATGCCTTATTTTCTAGTTAAATTTACGATCATATCATGTAATTACAATAGCTTGGATAATATTCTTTCCTAAGTTTTCATCACTCATAATACTTGAAATTCATATAATAATTTCGGGACCGCAAGTGTTTTATAAAATTTCAAAACCGTGTCGTTCCCTAATGTTATAAATAAGGGTCGTATTCTACCTTTGACTTGTTTAAATCTGTGTAATTTGATTTCAAGATCGCTAGAGCGATAAGATAAATTCAAAGACTTGTTCCAAAAATTCGGTTGTTTTATTACAATTTTTTTATACATCAAACTATAAAAACCTTTCACTGAACCACTCTTCAGAACTTATGAACTGATATTAAACTTAAGAAAGTCTAGACAGACGTTTAAATCCAGTACAATTTCAGGTTCTAACACTAACGTGTGTTATGCTAACAAGCCCAACAAGTCTTAATATTTTTATTTTGTTTATCCACGTTACCACGGGAATGGGAGTACACTTGGACCACTGCTGTCTTAACGAGAGATTCCATGTTGTACGGTAAATGGCCAGGAATACGCCGCCCATATGCGAATTCTATCAACAAGCTGTTTGGAATTCGCAATACGAGAATTCCAGCTGAACAGCTTGGCACTGGATGGTCCATGCTATAGCAGGTTCAATACAAAAGAGAAGCCTCTCATCACGCAGGCGTAGAAGTTTCGAGAGATTTAAATACTATTAATTTATAAAACTTGTAGTTATTACTGTACTCACATCCAGATCAAATGATTTCTTTAGGTTAATCTGTACTGTCTTCTGAGATATTTTTTGACAGGGCGAATTAGAACAATATTTATGAATTAAAAATGTATGCGTTCTTCGCGATTTTACACACTTTACTGGCATTGCAGTTCACTTATTGTCAACAAAAGTGAACTTCATACATACAGAAACCTTTAATCCGCCACTCTTGAATCAGAGAACAACTACGCTGGTAGATAGAATCTTGGATAATTAGAATGTGGAACAAGTCAGCGTACAAATAAACATAACAAACACATCACAGCGTAAAAAACGCAAGACATGTGGTATACTCAGTGCCTGAGTAAAAGAGAAATATGGAATTAGCTAGTGAACAATACGTTTTAGATCCATAAACTCCAATCCCATGAAGTGTAGCGTGAACACTAAACTTTGGTTAAAATTAAATTATTTGGTTATTCCGTCAAATCACAATGTATTTAAAATAAGATAATTAAAATAATTAAAATATCATTCTGTGTTCCATATCGAATAATCGATTTACAATTGGAACAGTTACAACATGTTTCGGTTTTATTAAACCATCACCAGGTGTAATAATTGTAATTGAGTTTTAAATTTAATATAATTTTACACCTGATGATGGTTTAATAAAACCGAAACATGTTGTAACTGTTCCAATTGTAAATCGATTATTCGATATGGAACACAGAATGATATTTTAATTATTTTAATTATCTTATTTTAAATACATTGTGATTTGACGGAATAACCAAATAATTTAATTTTAATTTAATAAATCACAATATGACGCAACTACACTATCTTACTAAAATTTGAATCAAGGGTGACGACCATCAGACAGCAACGCGCGTGCTCAGTACTACTTCGCCTTCACTCACGAGGTTTTGTAAAGGTCCTCATGTGTCTAGTATAGAGTCCCTCTTGCCAAGCAGCTAATCATTCAGATGTTTAAGAAATTCCCCGTCTCATACGGAACACTAAAATTTATTGTCAAACTTTGATATCCTACTCCTATGAGATCCATTTAAATATTATTCTATATTCTACGCTTAGATCTCGCATGTGGTTTCCTCCCTTCAGATTTTCCAATTAAAATTCTTCAAGCACTTCTCGTCTCTCCCACCTTCAAATTACGTGCAAAAAAAACCTGGAAGGGAACTTGGTGATACAGCTCGGTCCAGGCCCAGGAATCCACAAAGGCCTTCATGTACAACGTATTTAATTTACTTTGCTTGTATATTAAATGTTCACTACGTCGAGAAATGTTTCATGTTAAAGTTATAGATCTTTCGTAATCTACATCATATCCAATGCCAGTATATTTTTACGATGAATTTTTTTTTAAACAAAATCAATGGCTTAAATTTCATGTTAAGTAGGCAGTAGGCTACAATGGCATGACACATATCGAAGACAACACTAAAAAATTTACTCGAGTACTTTTAATGTAGCCCTCCTTTCGTGTACCAAGTTTGCTCGAAAACCATTTGTACTTGTAAAAACGAAAACGCTGGGAGACTTGTCTTCCAAAGCGCGTTCAAAATCCGTGAAAACGAGGGCGAGCGGTGGAGGGGAAAACGGCGAGGAACTTTAATCAGTTGAATAACTTCCAACTGCACAAGGAGATCCCTGTCCGCCTACAATTTCCATTCGCTTTTGTCTTGGTTTGACTTACTTTACATTTGGTTCGAATTGGTTTGCTTTGGTTTTAGTTTTGGTCCGGTTCGTTCACACCGACAGACTGACCTAATCGCAGCCACGATCTATGAATTGGCCGATCTGGAATCCAACTCCTCAACGCAATTAGCTACAAAACCATTGACATTACTATAAAATAAGATATTTAACCGAGTTTTATCAACTTCTGAGATTATTTAAAGCAGTGACGTCACAGAATATTTGCACATAAAAATTTTAAAATATCTGGGTCATGACTCTTTCCAGGGTTCTTTCCGGGCATCCGCGTTGACGGAACTTTGGGAACAAATGCACGATTTTAAGTATGAGAAATAATGTAGAGTTCGGGATTCAAACCTGATACCCCATTGCATGAAGAGCGGATGAAATCCGAAGTTCAAAATACTACTTGTCCAATCGGAATTCTTTGGTTCCTTCAGTTTTATCGTTTATTTAAATACGCGTTATCAGCTGCTTATGTCACATTACGTCATAGATGTTTTGGTATTAGTGGTGTTGAACCTTCGAAAATTGTGATATAACAAACTTGCAAATTTTGTTACAAATTTATATTCACATGCCTACCGTTTCCTACAATAGACATTTTTGATATTGAGAGGTCTACAGTCACTCAGTTAGTCAATAAATTTTCCGCCCCTTAATGGAACCAGTATGTTCATTACCGGTTTACAAGTGTCGGCCACTGAAACCTACTCATATTAATCCATCCAACATTAGTCACACCTTATTTATTTAACATCCATTTTAATATTATCATCGAGGCACAGTATTTAATACAAGAGAATGTGTATTTAGTCCCTAAGCAATACTTTTACCTTCTTTAGAACTTTCTAAAAATAAGTGAGAAAATTCGAAGATATGTTAAAATGTTTTAACTCTCGTCGAGAGTTGCTTGCATTATGCCCTGAGACGCGCCTTCGTGAGCCTTGTGATCACTTTGATTTTCCCACCCCTGCGATCCACGCACTTTCTCCCTCATTCGCCGAGGTAAAAACGTCAAACAAGGGAGGATGATCCAAAGCCGTGCGTGAAGCACTCGGTCCTTACAAGGCAGCGCCCATTACTCACCGCCTTGTCCACGGCTCGCAACCTCTTGTCGGCCGGCCGCTTATAAAGGAGAACGCAATAACATTCTCAAGGGTGTCGAAATTGTATAAGACCTTCTTGGTTCAGCTCCAAGTTGTTGTTTTTTTAAACAAAGAAAAAGTTTTTCGGAGGAAAATTAAAAAGAACTATTTTAGTTTAACAGCGTAAATCTTGTTTTCTGGTGATCCTAATTAGCAGACACTTTCATTGAGATCAATTAACATCTAGAAGTTCAAAGGATATTCTAATATTACGTATTTATATAAGTGACAGACACCCTAGAAAAGAATAATTTTCAGATAAATTAATTGTATACAGTTAAGCCCAAATTAAGTTTTATGTTGGTTAAATTATTATTTATATAACAACGCTTTATCGAATAAAGAGTTTACATAGCGTAGAACTAATCTTAATACTTTCATTATCCACAGAAATAACTCCTCCTGCCCGATATATTGCGAACTACTTTTCATAGAAATCTTGTTTTATGAAGAAATATACGAATCCTAAAACCGTGACCTATGACACGACGAAATTTCGTTCCTTGTCATCCGTTTTGCCACCCCTGAGTCGTAGATCAATCGTCAGATCAATATCAGCCTAATGATTCTATAAAACTGCGTTACAATGGCGGTGCATTGATGCGTCAAGACCGGGCAGAACGTCGTTGTCCATTGTGTGCGTTCCATTTGGTATAAACAAGTGGCTGGATCTGTTCACGCGACTGGCTGCAGTAGCACTGTGAGGCGTTATTTACGTCTTATTAGGTCGTGGTTCGTCAGTCCTGTATCTAATTTCAGCTGTGATGCCTCTCAACAGTTGCTTTGTTAATTAGTTTACTGCTTTCGAAAGATAAGAAATGCAGACATTTTCGTTGGCAAACCTGAATGAACCATTTTGAAGCCAAAGGTGTTGACGGCGCTGAGAATTGTGTCAAATTGCGATAATAAAGCTTCTGGTACCATGAGAAGAGCTGAATTTCAAGAACAAATCTCCAGAAAATTAGATTTGATAGCTGAATTTATGAAACGTCTAATGAGCCATAGAGAAATTAAAGTTCTAAATCGGAATGTACGTATGTGAGAGGAAATTGTTACGACGGGTAACTGACTCTATTCGGGGAATAAATAGTTACAATTTACATCGAAAGTTACTATTAATATGTACTATAGATCATGATTTCGGAGCGCTGTTCTTCAAATTTCCTCGAAGTGCTAAATCTAATTTTTATGGCTTCGTATTAATAAGTAATATAAACAAGGATAGATCTAGTTAGGATTCTTTGCTAAAGCGTCTACTGTTTCCTATAAAATAAGTACCTCCGGCTGTTTTCCCGAGTATAAGACGGCCGGAGCATGAACCTGACCCATCTTCTTCATGTAGAACGCAGGTTACAAGTGGCTGAAACTACACTTCCAACTCTTAAAACATATTCATATCGTGGTGTCTTTTGTGCAAAGTTTTTTTTTCAGTATGTCTCACGCAACTATAATTTAGTTTTGAATTGTTTAAATTCTAGAAAATTTTATTCCAGACGACATATATATGCTTCATTTCTTATTAATACTTTCAAGGGCAAAATAAATTGTCATTTCACCATGGACTCTTCTGGTATTCGAGTGTCTAAGGGGCGAATTATGAAATATTTACTTGCATTAAGACATAGTCCCCCAGCCAGGAGCAGCATTGCTGAAAATTACATATGCAGACTTCTGGAAATTCTTTATCAAAAATCACTCCTCCCCCCCCCTTCGATGACACTTTTCCTATACGAGAAAATTGTCTAGATTGATAACATATGTTTAGTTAAGTTTCGTTTTTAAATTATAGGATTTGAGGTTTCACGGCGCTGAGTCTGAAGATTGCTGTATTCTGGGTTGTTGCGCCGTGTAGATGTCCACGCTGCCTCCATCATCAGGGCGATGAAACCTTATTTTAAGTTGTTTTTCTTTAATGTATATATTTATTAGTGGTTGTCTGTCATAGGCTCTTTGCTGTTGACAAACACTCAAATAAAGAAATTTAACTCAATTATTTATTGCTTTAACGAAGCAACTTCAACTGCGTAGTGCCCAACGAGATGATGATTGCCAAAGATTAAGTCAAAGGATGTGGACCGAAGCAATTGCGAACTGTTTCAAAGTAGGCTACTACTTTTGCATATGGCTCGACAGACTGGCGAAAACAATGTAAAATCTCAGACTGCGTGGCTGATATTCGAAAGGACGAGCGCTCTGGAATGGACTGGAGCAAGAGACGAAAAATATAAAGGAACGAAGATATTGAAGGGAGAGGGGCGGAGGATCGCAAGTGGCCCAATATAAATGCAAGATGATGCTTACAACGTAATGTAAACACAATACATAAATCTGAACTCATGTACCAGCTCCTCGTGACGTCAGAATAAGCTTTAGTTTCAGTGTCACACAGGGAAGACGGATGTATAACAGGCTTCTCCCGAAACGTCGAAAGTCTTTTTTTGGCAAATTGTATAAATTTACAGTTTACACAAGACTCATTAACTCCTAAGTTTCTCAACTCAATATATTATTCAGAAATTTCAGATAAATCACACAGATATCTGTGAAAGGAGCTTATCAATGATAATTTTGGTAGGATTTAGAAGGAACCGGTTGTGGTCTAATTTAAGATTCTATCTTGTTATACGTACAAATGAGATGGGGATAAGTACAAAACGTCTTGGGATAGCTCGCCTCTGAGCAGAGATTCGACCTCTGAACTCCCGAATATTGGCGGGAATACTAATACTGAACTGCGAAGATGGATATCAACTGCGTAAGATCCCGGATGATCTCGAGATCCGAGTTGCTGCATGAAACAAACCATGAACCCCCCCCCCTCATTCCTCTGTTTATAGACAGGTCCGCTCTTGACTCTCTATCAAATAGGTTGTGGTGTTGTAAGGAGAGGGGAACTTTTTGAATCTAGATTGTTCCACAAAGAAGCAACGAACTCTGCCCGGGTGCACTTTGTCGTGGCGGAGGGCTTGTTACAGAGACAAGCCAACACCATTTGTTCTGCCTCTTTTCTTCTTGGGTAAACGTACCATTTTTTTACGTTACGTTCTAAGTATATTACCTTTTTGCTCGGTAATTTGCCTCTTAGTTTCGGCAGCACGGCCTCTGTCAGTTTAACTACAACCAGTTTTTGTGGATGGTATGTTTCCTTGCTGTGAGATACAGGCCCATGACATGAACTCTCTTAACCAGGGGAGTACAACTGTCGACCACCACACCGACTCATTTAAACCCGCGTTCTACTACGTGACAAGCCAAGAACTACGTCCTGAAGGCTTCCATTATCACAAATCTAACTATAAGGAGTACAGTTTCCTTGAGAAACCTACCTTCACCCAGCTGATACACAAATTAACGCCCGTTTCGAACCAGAAGGTTCATTACAATCCTCACAGACGTCCTCTAACTGGGCCTGTCCTTAACCACACAAATCCAATTCACAATCTTACAAAATGTTTTGTGAAGACACGTTTTAATACTTCGTTGAGGCCTGTAACCCACATCGTCTGTTTGCGAGTATTTCAAACTTTCTTCTTACATCCTACATGTCTCGCCCAACAAATCCTCTTCCATTTGATTACTAATAATATTTAATAAAACTATAAATTTATTAACCACTATATTATGTTAGTTCATCTCTCCCAGCACTTTGCTCTCAAACATCTCAATTTAAGTTAATGTTTTTCAGGTACAACGAAAGACGAAACAAGTCTATCATCAGGAAGATCGCCCTGATGATTGAAGCAGCAACAATATCTGAAACGTCGGTAACTTTCTACAAGGCGCAACATTCCAGGAGACAATTCATCTTTATATTTGCCTCGGTGAGAACTCCAGATCTCAAAAAAGAAGTCCCTTCTTTTACACATTTAATATTATAAATTTTTGTTGAGACACCTTTAACCTCCAATCCAACCTCAATTACTTTCTCAGTACATTAGCAGGTACCCTCCATATGTGGAAGCGGCGTGTTCCATCCACATGGTCGTATTTGTAATTCTTACTTACTGTTTTTATGACGATCTAATTAAGAGAGATGAGATAAACGAGGTGTGTAGCACACATGAGGAGATATCATAATATTGCAAGATTATCATTACGTATAAAACTAGGAAAACAGTCTGTAGAAATTTTTATACAAAACACAACCTAGTAGAAAACAGTTGGATATTCGTTAATACATGGCAACTTAAATAAGATCCCTTGCATGATTTGGTGTCCGTGAGATATTTGTGCTACGTTTCAGTGTGTCGGGAAACACTGCCGTGAGGTATTATTTAATCGTTTCTTTTCATTAATAATGCGGACATGAAAAATTTACCAATGTCGGTGGTCCATGACGAAACGCAATAGTACGCTTGTGCATAGTCTGAGCGAATACTAATAAGCGAAATCAGCTTTGTCATCGGATTGCGAGTCCAACAACAAGGTATTCCGTGTGGCGCTCTCAAGTGGACGCACGTACAGATCGCAGAGAGATTCCCGCTGGTGGTCCATTGTGGATGCGGGATGTCAGGCAGTCGCGTGTAAAGATTCCCGTGTGTTAAAACTCGAAACGAAGGTTGCTGATTGATACGCGTTCGAAATAGTCCAAAGTCAATCGATAGGCATCAGGCAGTCCTTCGGTGGAGATGAAACTTTATCTGAGTCTCTAAAGATACACTCACGCACAGCAACAACAATTTTCGTGTCGCGGAGTCGCTTACTTAGTACCGATAATGGCTTTTTAACTAATTGACCGATATTCATTATATATGTTACGAAGTTTATGACACTAAAGTTCTACTCTTTGTACTTTTTAATTTCGTAAAACCAACACCAGCTCCGTGACAGTGCGAACCTCTGAGATGCTACGCTAGCGACTCTTAGCCTTGAAGTTTATTTATTTTATTTTATTTATTTAGTGTTCTGTCTGACGACAGGTCCATATGAACAGGATCCTTCCATCCTTTTCTCGGACTGGGACCTGTTCATATACGTTCTTGGCAGATGATCCAGAAGTGGTTTGCCATTGCCTTCTTCTGTGTGTGAATGGGATGCCACGGAAAAACCGGGGAAGCCCCCGGAGGAAAACTCCGTGTTGCCTAGACCACGACCTTGCCCAACACAAGTTATAAATTCGGGCACCGCCGGGAATCGAACCCGAGACCCCCAGGATTACAAGGCCAGCGTTCTAACCGCTAGACCACCGTGGCAGTAATGAAGTTTAGTACTGTGATAAATCTCCGAGGAAGTATGCAATTTTTGTGTCAGGGCAATTTTTCCAGATGTGACACAAATTTACGTCAGCGCAAAAGAAAATCGGTATCACTTTCTATTGTTTAATTGGATAAATAATTAACCTTTAGATCTGAATTTGAAAATTTAAGTTATATAAATGTATAAATGCGTTTTGAAGGTAATTATGCGTAGTTAATAAGTGCCGATTAAGGAGGCAGGGACACATGGGCTTTCCCTAAAGTAACTAAAGTAACCGGGTTTAGATTCCTAGCAGACACAGGGGCATTTTTCTTCGTCGCCAAGTCTAGACCGGTTATGGAGTCCAGTGCGTACCAGGGCCCCTTCAGAGACCAGGGCACGGAGGTTACCACTAACCTCCTCCAAAATGTAACAAAAAAAGTATTAATTCTGTAATGTCTGAGGTAATTCGGCGGAGGATATGTCAAGGTTTGTCTTCTGAACTGTAACGCTGTACTCCTAACTACATATCAACGTTCTTGAGGAACATACTGCCTCTATCTTCAGATGATATTAGAACACAGAAGATCAGTATCGCCAACATTTCATTTACCTAACCTGGCATTCGACTAGAGCAGAGTTTCTTAACCTATGGTAAGCGCACCACTCGTGGTACGCGAAATAAGTAAGAAAATCAAAACATGAATAAGTTTTCCCTGAATGCATTTGGTTAGTGGTACATTTAATGTGTTCAATTGTAATTACTGGTACGCCAGCGAAAAAAGATTGAGAACCCCTGGACTAGAGGAGACTTAGGTACACTACAGAAACGTTCAAGGTATCCGATAATTGGACTTAACTTCGAATTGCTGTTTTCCGAATTCGAGCCTAGACTATGCCCACAACACCAAAACATTCTGTCGTCATATTAGAATTCGGTCCTGTGAATCTGATTAGAATACTCTCTCCATAAGTAAAGTGTGCGTGTGTGTGTGAGACGTGTTTACACATGTGTTCTTGCGTGTGGAATAACAAAGTTACGAAGCATTTGATTGTCGAGCTGCGATACTCCTGGAGAAACGGTACTATTGTAAATACATGTACTGGCTCAATAACGAATGCCATGTAAGTACAAGTATTATACGTGAGTTATCAGGGCACCTCATCACTGCAGGTAATTCACAGCATAGCTGGTACGTGCTTGTAAAACACCAGGGGTTTGAACCTTACATAAAAGACAAGGTACATGAACAGATTTGTCCCTCTCCTGTGAGTCACAGGCTGACACATAAACCACGTAAGTAACAATAAGTTGATAACTAATTTAATAAACTGAGTATCTAGTCGGTACCAGTGGTCGAAAAAGTCAGATCTGCAAGAGACGTGGATATGCGTGAATCCGCGTACTTCTGTGTTGTGTTATTGTATGTCAATGGAGGCCGATGATGGCTCTGTACCTCCCGCAAGACGTGTATGAAGTGTCGGAGAATCCATTATTACACACGTAATTAAGATTTTAAGCAGGACACAGAAAATAATCTATAAGAAGAATTATCTACCTATTTTAAGACGTTAATGAAATAAACTAAAAACTCAGATTGTTTTTTAAGTAAAGTAATTAGTTAACTAAATTTTAAGTAGTTAACTTTATAACCCGCACCCTCCTTATTCGCCCTGTGACTTCTTCCTCTTCCCCAAGATGAAAATTCAGCTAAAGGGAAGGAGATTTGAGACGATAGAAGAGATTCAGGCAGAATCGCAGATGGTGCTTGACAGGCTGACAAAGAAAGATTTCCAGGCTTGGCAGCGGCGCTGGGATCGTTGTGTTCACTCCCAGGGGAACTACTTCGAGGGTGATGGATGAATTTAATACCTGAGATAAGTGTACGCAGTCTGGAAACTTTCCGATCGCACCTCGTATACTAATTGCCACGAACGTAAACGTCTCTTTGTCCACAAAGAGCATTTCAGTCATTATTATTTTCAAAACACTTGCTACAGGCTGGAACAGAAGAAAAGAAAAGAATTTAAATTTAATAATTTATACCGTCTACATATCCCCATTCTTTCAAAAATGCCATAAGTAACTAAATAGTTACGTTACTCTAAATTGACTAAGACCGAGATGAATGTTCACAGCAGGATGCAAAGATCTGTCAGATGTGGATTAGAAATGAACCGCTGTTCCATAAAAATTCATATGCTGTATCTTCTGAGGGATGGATAATAACCAATTACAGTCTGTTTCACAGAGTCATAACCTCGCCCCATCGCAATAATAAAAATAATGCTCACGGGAAAGAATTGTAACTCAGATGACTATAAAGCTGGCCCTAATATCAGCTTTTATTTGCATCAACTTTCATATCTCGTGGTGCCAACACAAGACAAGCTTCTTTTGACGTGATTCCAGTTTCTCACACGATAGAAATAAAATTTTGTACAAACATCGGAAATGAATCCTTTGGTGAGTTATATTCAAGAATATTGTGTACACAGGAACAATGCCAGCTACTGCTTTAACAAGACACCCGTCAGACCTACAGTCGAAACTGCCCTGTGGCTTGTGTTCGGTCACTGACCTCCAACTAACGACGAGTGCTAATAATATCTGCCTCCTTAGATGCAGACATCGAAAAATTTTGTGCATCAACAACTTCTAATCGCCAGGTACCTGGTTCCATTCTCGTGACGTTTACTCTGTGTTCTAATCGAGATTCTTTCTGTCGGTTATCACATGCTCCAGACCAGGGGTACCACTAATTCTAATTCAATACATTAAATGTACCACTAATTTCCTTGTCAGCTGAGCGACTACTTGCTTATTAAAGACTTAGATTTTTGTGTAGCTCTTATTTATAAATACGATGATACCGTACTTCAGTATAAAGACTTAGATTTTTGTGTAGCTCTTACTTATAAATACTATGATACCGTACTTCAGTAACAAAACTCTCCATTATGGCAGAAAGAAATTACACACACAGGACTCTAAGAAAAATAAAATAAATATAATTCCGAGAATCTTTATAATCTAAACTGATGCGTACTGTCAGCAGAATTACGTTTATGGCTGTTTAAACAGGTACCGGTAACTTGCTAAAGCCTAGTGTATTTTATTGTCTGTGCTCGAAGGTTGTTGAAACAACGAACGTAACAAAAACGCCAATGATAAGACACACACGTCTCTCAAACATTGGCAGTCGTAAGCATCCTTCACGAAGTTGAAACAAACGGTACCTCTCAGAAATAACTTACGACACCAATTTCCCCAAACGCTTAAATGTCTATGCAGACCCCATATTTAATTAAAAGCAAACAATCACATAGACCAAATTAAATGATCTGTGTAATATAGAGCAATGGGTCATCTCATAAGTTACTTAAACCAGTCTTGTTTTAAACTTCATATATTGTCTCAAGTAGACGTATATTCCTCGTACACGACGTTTCGGAATATATCTCCAATTCCGTCTTCATGTGACTGCTTGTCATTACACTGACAGATGTTATTGATAATAGTATTCTATTAATAATAAAAATTCTAATGTATAATAACAGGCATATTATATATGATATTATTCCATTATATTAATGATTATTTTCATTATTAGTAATAAAGCTAATGACAACCAACTGTCTGAAGACTGGAGTACAGCCAACTCCGTAAACGTCGTGTGCATTAAGCGAACTTCAGACAATTGACAATACCCGCATATACATGTATAGTAAACGAACTATTTTCGAAAACCTTTATAGAATTTTACTGTACAGTAATTATGTTGCTAATGTCCTCCATCTCAGAAGTTCGAAATAATGGGCATGATATAAAGTTTAGTCCATATCTCATTAAAATATACATTATTTTAAATTTGTTGATATAACCAACTAAATAGAAGGATATAATGAAACCTGATTGCAAATTCAGTGCCATAACCTTGTATTTCCATGTATTCAGGCAGGCCAACTTTGCATCTATGGCCATTAAGCATAGACTGCTGATTAGCTTTGTCAACAACAGATTTGTATCTGCAATAAACGAAGATCAAGACAAACGAGAAATTTCAAATTGCAAAGTAAACATTTCTGGAGCATAAATTTTCAATTTTATTGCTTTATACACAAACGGGTTCCTTATTCCTATACACACCTATTTATTGCTAAAAGAAATATTTACCTCCGGTAGCTAATCTCACTGCAGATATTAGACTGTAAGGAGCCAATAATTACTCATTCATGCATTTCTTTATAAAGTCACCATATTCCAAAAAAAAAAGGTTTTGAAGAAACGTTTGAGCGTTAATAAAATTTACAATTGTAACATATGGCAATTATTACATAAGATTTTTTTTTTTTTTACAAAATCAACACTTCATATTTGACCTTCGTGCAAATTGTGGACAATATTGGACAAATGAAAATCAAATTAAATTCTTCACATAAATTTCATCGTATGCTCCGAAATAAGATAAAATTCCGGAAATGCTTGCTACTTCTCAGTTCAAAATATTTTGTCTTCCCGTCTGATTTCTAAGAAGCTAAAGATTAAAATATACAAAACAATAATTTTAATATTGGCAGGGTGATTAAGTCGAGAAGAATGAGATGGGCGGTGCATGTAGCACGCATGGATGGGACAAGCTGTGTGGAAGCCTGAGGGGAAGAGACCACTGGGGAGACCTAGACGTAGATGGGAGGATAATCTCAGGCGGGATCTATGGGAGATAGGAGATGAAGGAGACTGGATTTTGTTGGCCCAGGACAGGGTCCGGTGGAGGGCTTTGGTTAATTCGGTGATGAACCTTCGGGTTCCGTAAGTCATCTAGTTAGTTAGTTAGTTAGTTAGTGTCGGAGATGTAACATGAGAACGGATATGGCTTCTGTTTATGCGTTAATTTTATGAAATTCCTGTGAAAAACTCATAAAAACCACATACTAATAAGTACGACACGTGTTCAAAGTGAAATACTTCCATGTCCCGCCGTGTAACTCATTTCACTGGTTGCCTCACGTAGACAGCAAGAACAAAAACGAACCTCCAATGAGGTTCATCACCTCTTAATTATTTTTGTGCAGTAGATCCAGATCTTTTCTCCGGAACACGACCTTGAGGTGCGGATTTTTTGTGCCCCTGTTCTGCCCCCCTCTTCATTTTCCAATATCACAGCAAAACACGGTCTCAACATTGAGAATTTCGATTAAGGATTTATGGGCAAAAACAGACAATCGGCTTAACAGACGACCGCCATGAGACGCTAAGCGGTAAGCCAGTAATTACAACAGCTACACCAGCGCCCATTGTGTCAAGTGGCACTTATTAAAATAAATTCTGCTCAACTGTAGAATAAGCCAAAATATGTCCATAATTTTCTTTAATTCATTTAACGACACTAATACAACCTATTAGATGCATGAGGATTACAGTGTCTTAGGGAATAACAGATTGTAATTTCTGTAGTCTTTTCGACATTTAATGATTCTTTATCGGATGTGTTAATTATATACTGTTGGACGGTAAGTTACAAAATAATTACGAAATTTTCAATTAAATCTTTTACTTCATTCAGTAAATGAAATAATATGAATCAAAATTAGACTTTAATACGTGTACATAAGCGCATAAGTCCTATGAAAATCTCTGGACTCAGAAGATAAACAAAGTTCAAGAGTAGAAGTAAATAAATTATATGTAATGTAATATTCGTGAAATAAAATTAAAATAAATTCTGCTCAACTGTAGAATAAGCCAAAATATGTCCATAATTTTCTTTAATTCATTTAACGACACTAATACAACCTATTAGATGCATGAGGATTACAGTGTCTTAGGGAATAACAGATTGTAATTTCTGTAGTCTTTTCGACATTTAATGATTCTTTATCGGATGTGTTAATTATATACTGTTGGACGGTAAGTTACAAAATAATTACGAAATTTTCAATTAAATCTTTTACTTCATTCAGTAAATAAAATAATATGAATCAAAATTAGACTTTAATACGTGTACATAAGCGCATAAGTCCTATGAAAATCTCTGGACTCAGAAGATAAACAAAGTTCATGAGTAGAAGTAAATAAATTATATTAATAATGTAATATTCGAGAAATAAAATGTTATAATTATTAAGTGTTCTGTCTTACGACAGGTCCATTGCTCTGCCCAAAAAGATGTCAAATATTCCAAACCAG
>NW_019059865.1:1044540-1062170 GCF_000696155.1 Zootermopsis nevadensis | reverse complement strand
ATGCGTCCTTTCCTCAGTTCACTGACTCCATCAAGGGCATAAATATCATAGACAAAGAGAGATCGACATTTGTTAAACTCGGCATGAACGGAATGCTAAATTCGACTGCAAAATTCCATCAAAGACAAATCAATGCTAGGAGTTCAGGAGTTACAACCCACTTCGAGGTTCTTTCTCTGGACAAATTTTCTGACATTTTCAAACTTTTTCGACATTCGGTAAGACCCCCTTAGACAGGAGTCGGTCCGTAGAAAAACAAGCTAAAATCAGTAAAATAAAATGTTCGCTTTTTCACGAATTTATCTAGATGATACTGACAGTAAGATTAACTATAAGGGAAGATGAAAGAAATTTGAAGTTAAAGTACGGGCGACTTAATCCAATTGTGAAACTATTTTCAGAATATACTATCAAATACGGGGTCCGCAGTGTCCGCGCGGTTTGATGTGTGGGCCTTCTGTCGCTGGGACCGTGGGTTCGAATCCCACTCAAGCCATGGATGTTTGCTGTGCTGTCCTGTGTACAGGTAGAGGCCTTGCGAAGG
Source organism: Zootermopsis nevadensis (assembly GCF_000696155.1). The sequence goes on along the minus strand of NW_019059865.1, from coordinate 1,061,626 downwards.
GCCGATCCCCCGTCCAAGGAGTCCTACCGAATGTCTATTGATCAAGCCAACGAAAAGTTAGGACCCGCAGTGCTCAGGCACTTGAAGAACGGGTCGTTCCCAGTATCCAGTATCCCCAGTACTATCAAATACAAAGATAGTAATTTAATTTTAGAATTATTAAGCCAAGATTCCATACAGTTACTTCTAATTACTATTCATGTGTGGGGAAAATGCTGTAGAAAAATCTAGTGGTGACAAGCACTGACCACGTCGCTGAATTCTTAGTTCCAGTGAAAGGTCACTACATGATATTCAGAAATACAGATATTTGAAGAAAGCATTATGAGCGCACGGCGTAACCTGTTATATAAAGATATAATAAATTATTATTAATCCGCAAGAAGATATAAACACGTCTACAGAATTTGTGAGGCACAAATGCCTTGCTTTGCTACGCTGTGGTATGAAGAAAACTACAAAATTCTGGAAAAGTTACACAGGTTAGTTTTCACACTTTTTTTGCCAGAATGTTTCGTCGTAGAAAGGAAATTTTTGTATCAAATATGTTAAATCTGCGGAATAAATCACGGATCATCGACGATTATTTTCACACGTGAGATTAATTACATGGAGCTCCTTTCAGAGCTGACTAAGGCAGAATAGTCGAAAAGTTCCTTCAGTTCTTGAAGTGTTAAGTTATATTTACGGTTATGCTGTGTAAAAAAGACTGTACTTCGATTCCCTATAACACATCATTCCAGCAGCGACCGTACAAATATTTCAGCTTAGTTTACAACGTGATATAGACTAATCAAATATTTACTTTGTATAAAGTTAGGAGATGAGAATTTGAAGACAGGAAAGAAAGACTTATGAAAACGTGATACGAAACAGAGGCAAGTACAATAGGCACAGAAAGCCTGTAGACATGAAGAGAGGACTTCGACAACGAAACAAATAGCAGAAATATAATAAAGGATAACGCAGGTCTCACGGGAGACATTATTCATTAATAGAAGCCGATTGGTCCACGGTGGTCTAGCGGTTAGAACGCTGGCCTTGTAATCCTGGGGTCTCGGGTTCGATTCCCTGCGGTGCCCGAATTTATACCTTGTGTTGGGCAAGGCCGTGGTCTAGGCAACACAGAGTTTTCCTCCGTGGCATCCCAACAATTACTCCATTCACACACAGAAGAAGGCAATGGCAAACCACTTCTGGATCATCTGCCAAGAACGTATATGAACAGGTCCCAGTCCGAGAAAAGGATGGAAGGATCCTGTTCATATGGACCTGTCCTCAGACAGAACACTAAATAATAGAAGCCGATACGACTAGGCACCTATTCGTTCACTTAATATCAAATACACCCCCTCCCCTCACTTCCTTTGCTTCTCGAGATATACTGGACTGAATGAGATAGGCCCACAGTTTGTTCAAAAAAAAGCGCTGACCGGAAATTCACAATGCGGCGTTCGCTATTCAAGGAGTGAGAGAGACAACAAACCAAAGAAAATTTAAAAAGAAAAGGTAAAAACGAAAGAAACCAAAAGAAAAAGAAAAAGAACTGAGTGGTAAGGAGAGGAAGTAAAGAATGAGACACGAAAAACGACCAAGAAAGTGGACTCTTAATATTTCCATCAATCTGGTAAGGTAAGAAAAGGTTAGGTTTACACCGGGCTGAACCACCACACTATGAAGGTCTTGGAATCCTCGGAGGTTCGAACCCACGTATTCTACATCTCGCCACTGGAAGGCCGATATCCATTTATAACGAGATTTCGTGGGCTGCGCGTTCTGTATGGATGTGGTCGCGAAAGAACTGATCTTCACCAGCTGAAGCTGAACGTCGTTCAGTCCGTGATCAGTCACTTATGCTCACTGACTGCCTGAACTTCTGTTTAAAGATGTCACAGGCTCAAACAATGGATAAACTATCATAAATCATTAACGAAAAAAGACATTAAAATATATAATAAAATTCAGGTCAATACACAAACTTTATTTAGATGTTAAAATTTAAAATTTGCGCCTTCATTCACTACATGTTTCGATGCGAAGCATCATCTTCCTTTAATTTTAATTTTAAATTTTAAATTTTAACATCTAAATAAAGTTTGTGTATTGACCTGAATTTTATTATATATTTTAATTATAAAACACAAACATGACGCATTTAAACCTGAAAAAAGACATACAGCTGGTGACATCTATTGTGCTAATTATGTAATAATATAAAGTGAAAAATAAGACTGGAAAAATCAATAGTTAAATTTATATGGACTAAAGAATCTCCTGTTATTATTGATAAGAATTAATTTTGCTTTTGTAAAAACAGGTGAAAATTGAAAATACTATTGGACTATCGTCTTAATGAAAGGAAGAACATAAGAAATGTATAATAGAACAGCGTGGAGCTAGAAATGTCAAAGTTATTAACAAGGCAGGAATTAAACAGGAGGATAAGATGATAAAATGAATATATAAGAAAAAATGAGAATGAGAATACGTATAGAGGGTAGAGTACGAAGCGTTCAGTTCACGCTACATCACCAATGGATTACAGACCGTCTGTATGGACGAAGCCTAACGTAAGAAGAAAAAGAATTCTTCGCAAAGTCTGCATGGTTACTCGATTGTATTTTTCGCAGTTCTCATTAACTACTGACTGCTACAGCTACATTATTCTTAACCGGAGGCAACACGGTAACTTCTGTCTCTTAATAAGTTTCACTTGCTTTATTAGCTATCGTATGTGTTATGTAAGTTTTGTCGGAAATTTTCACTGAAAAAAAAAATGTTATACCCACGTATTGATTTATTACGGACACCAAGAAAAATCTAAAGTTTAACTTTGAATGTAATTAGGCCTTTCCTTATCACATCGTTGCTATTTGCTCCAGTTTCTTATGAGCTGCTTTGTTTGCCTGCCTGAGATACATTTCCAGTCTCTAGTAACGCCTTAGGTGTTTTTATATATCACCGTGTCAATGCACCAGTGACATATATCGTAAAGGGGTCACGTGTAAAACCAAGCGATGAATAGGCCAAATTGGTGTATAGATAGGTCCCTAAATCATAAGATGTCCAAAGTTTAAACATGATTTCAGAAAAATTCTTTCGACTTAGGAACTTGGCCGCCGACAAAGAATTAGGCGGTCATCCTTCTAGTTTCACCTGGAATTAACAGCTACACAAGCTGATAAACGTTGTATGGGACGGGTGTCTAACTGTACGCGGCTGAATAATGACTTATGCAGAAACATTTGCTTTGCTTAATCTCCATACGCTGGCAGCAAGAGAGAGGAATCATATTTATCTGAATCAATGCCCCCATAAAAACCTCCGGGCAGGGGAGGGAGAGTGGGAGGGGCCCAGCGAAGATCTGTGGATCTTAACACTTTTACCTCACGTCACGTTTCAAGGAACGATTCGAACCTGGAATGTTCCAAAATCAGCTTCATCTCTCAACTCTTTACAAGAGCGGCAATACATTAGCAATGTATTATTAAAGTACTAACACTGCTAAACAAAATTACATGTCGTTAATTATGTAACTAAACACATCTATTTGTCGTACGAAACCAGATAGAATCATTACACTCGTTCCATAAATAAATAAAAAAAAACAGCTTCATATTATTTAATGACTTTGTAGCGGGGGCAGACCTCAATTCAGTGCAAACAATAATATTAAATACAATATTACACACTGTAAGAAATTATACAGAAAATGACCTAGGGCCGGAGAGAATTTTACTGATTAATAGTAATTTCAAATGTTTTTTTGTTTATTTAACGACGCTCCAACAACTACACAAACTGCGTAGCCGTTAAAAATGAAGAGGACAGAAGGCTTCATTGAAAAGGATTGAAAAGGATGTCAAAGGAAAACGTCGTGATCTATTTTAAATTACTACGCAGAAATTTCTTGGGGAACCTGAGAAAAAACACGAAAACCTTAGTTACGACAGTCAGCACCCCGGCCGGGAATGGAAAACGTGATTTTCAGGGAACAAGACAGGACGCAGCCTACGTAAGCGATTAATTAATTGGGGCGGGGGGTGGAGGGACAAAACTGAGAAGGAAAAGAACACTGAAATTGAAACAAGGTTCAAGGAAAGACTGGAGATGGGGGAAACGGAACTAGGCCTATTTTTCTTTCTGAAATCTCCCACCGAACAAACCGCATGTTGGTCTGTAACACGAAACATAGATCTCATTAAGTTCTAGAACAGTCACATGAAACAGTAATCGATATACCAATCGAAACCATCTACAAAGGTACACGGCGTCACAACGCAGAAGACCGCCATCGGCATCCTCACCACGATGAGAACCTCGAAGCTCACATCATTCCACACCGCGTAAGAAAAACAAAAAACATATTACGATGATGAAGCGCGATTAAGCTTTGCAACAACACATTTATAGGCGCAAGAAACTGGACCTTAATGTCCCTGTAAGGTTCAAACATCGCCAACGATGCATCTGAGAAACACGTGAAGGCTTACTTCAAAGTAATGCTTCATAATTGTCTCACAATTTTAAACATTAATTCAACTTCATAAAACGTCGAGGTTAAGTGTTTAGAACTCCGAATTCGTATTCTGAAGTTATCTGATTCAAATTCTGGCGAAGAGACAAGCTATCTTGACTCTGGTATTACGTGGTTTTTCGCAGTCCTTCCTGGCAGAAAAGTAATTTAAATTTTCCTCCTAATATTCGATGTTATATATTCTGAGTTAGTTACTTACAGTGTTGCTAAACAAATCACACGTAAATCTTTCAGAGATCTGGTCAGCGAAAATGGTATGACCATAACATGTGTCATAACCTATGTTAACACAGCTTAACTGAGTGACTTTTAGACTTAACAATGTTGTTTAATCTGCAGATACAATAAAATGAATTGCAACTGAACATAAGTGTTGAGTATGTAAAGCGATTATGATCTATTTGAGGGTATTATCCTGGGATTATAGGAGATATATTGATGAAGACTACTGAAACTTTCAGCCAAGATAATCCGGTTGAGATTCGAACAAAAAATATAAGTCTAGAGCTTGAGAAGTCGGGCAAAAAGAATTTGATGAGATGAAACTTCATGAGGGTGTTTTTTTAAAGCCTTACCGAGGCCGATTTTTCGATAATGAAACCTGACTTGAGGCTTTTACGACTAAGCATCCTGCTGTGTTTTGTAGCTTGTATTTATAACACCGCATTTATTTTTCGTCAAGCTAACAATTAAACAAATGTCAAGTATGCCTATTGTTTACAAGAACAACAGCGAAGCGTTTCGACACTTCTATATAATCTTAAGGCTAGTCATCTTAAATAACTGTTATTATAGTAATGCATTAAAATAGTGAATCATGCGAAAAATTATATTCATATGAGCCTAAGAGTATTTTAATTCAACTTAATAACAAACTGAACCGATTTTTCGATAATGAAACCTGACTTGAGGCTTTTACGACTAAGCATCCTGCTGTGTTTTGTAGCTTGTATTTATAACATCGCATTTATTTTTCGTCAAGCTAACAATTAAACAAATGTCAAGTATGCCTATTGTTTATAAGAACAACAGCGAAGCGTTTCGATACTTCTATATAATCTTAAGGCTAGTTTGACAATCATCTTAAATAACTGTTATTATAGTAATGCATTAAAATAGTGAATCATGCGAAAAATTATATTCATATGAGCCTAAGAGTATTTTAATTCAACTTAATAATAAACTGAAAATGACATAAAGTTATCTAAATACGTCACCATTTACTTACAAATAATAAACCTAATTAACATTTGTACAAATGTTGTTTAGACAGGAAATAATAACAATATTATAAACTCTTCAGGGCCCTAATATAAATCTTCAGACTACTTAGTACTGTTACTGAAGATCCTGTAACCTTGGTGTCACTGTTAACATACCATCTGAGTTACTGGTTACTTAAACCTTCTGCAGTTAAATTATTTATTTTAAACTAGATTTGAGTGTAGTTTCAAGGGTTTAAATGTACCCCAGAAATGTATGTTAGAAGTTATGGATTACCACGGACTTCGAAAGGTCATAAAACTTATGTTGATGATTTAATGCAAAGGAAAAAATGAGAACATTTCTTTACACTAACAACGTAAACATCATTTAACATCTTTGTACAGAGAAACCACGTAAATCAATAAATAATTATCTGACAGTGTTAACGAAATATCAAACACAAGCCTTTAAAACAATTCGAATCTGCGATACGTACATACATATGCACTCTTTGAACTACGCGAGACAACACAAAATGGTGATTATGTAACAACATTTAGGCAGATGAAAAAGAGTTAAAGATGGAGATAACAAAATATATATGAATAATGCATAGGCCTATTATATTTAAATAAGATCTATAGTCTACTATTTATTAACGATTTTCAAAATATTCCCAGAAATTAACCACTAGAAACGCTATTAAATTTAAAGCAATAAACTACACGACACTTTCATAATTTCGTAGAACATTTTACATAATCAAGAAATTACATATGCATATATTAAATTAAATGTAATAGTTATACATAAATTTCTGCTGTAAGATTAATTGTTTTTTTTATATAATAGACTGAATGTGTTTAAGGAAAAACTGTTAACTTAATGTTCTCGTATTTAAGAGAACCAGAATTATAAAAAAAAGAAAAAAAATATATATAATAAGGAGGTCCATAATGTTTCCTCCTCAACCTTCTTACGGTGACTAAATCGAAGAGGACATACGTCATGGATGAGGGAAATAAGCTTTGTTTAAAATTCCTGACGTAAAATCCCAAGAGAAAAGTCTACCTGAGACAAGCAAGGATCGAAAATGTATTAATAGAAAGGGTGTTTAGAGAAATTGGTGTGACGGCGCAGATCTGATTGAACTAGCTGCGGATAAAACCCGTTGACGCGCTTAAATCGACCATGTGACTATCAGGTTTTCATTGTAGACTCTAAACCACTAAATTCCTTTGGTATATGGCGTTTTACTACTAAACGCACGGCCCAGTTATTTTTGAAGCTCTTAAGTCGTTTTTGGTTTCAATGAAGTGTTATTCTTTACAGGTTACACGTAACCTTTTCGGAATCACAAAGCATATATATTGACCGATATTATCTTTGCAACGGCCTCGTAACTCTCAGCTCACTATGTATTGGCTGTTGTAAATCAAACACCATTTACCACGGTAATCGATATGTTTTTATTTGGCCAGGGCACAAAGAAATACAATTAATATTTCGGCAGAATTACATGCATTTACAAGGGGTCTATTTTTAAATAGTACAGAATTAGCTACTGGCTGGACGACCGGGGTTCGATCCCCGACGGGAACAGAGGATTTTTCCTGTAATCTCTTTGTGCAGACCGGTTCTGGGTCTCACTCAGCCTCCTATCCAATGGGTACCGGGATCCTTTCCCCGGGGGTAAAGCACGACCGAGTGCCTAGGTCGAGAATTAATACGAGCTATACTTCATCTCCCCTCCGAGCGCCTGCATGGCGTATAGTGGGACAGCTTTACTATTTTTAATTTTTATGTGATTCACACTATAACCAGTTATTCAATGCAATGCTAACGGAACGTATGTGTATAGTGTTCGTTACACATCTGATGTTGACAAAAGCCCACCATGATCACTATTCTGAATCAGTCTTCTCTAATAAGTAAAATCCATTTCAACAGCATCCTTCAACATCCATGTCGTCCGTCTAATTTTCTTTTCCTTAATCAATCTTAGGCGAAGCCTACAAAATTCATTCTGTTCATTACGAAATGTTTTCCCCCCAAACCGATCTCATTTTAGCTTAAAAGATCCAAATATTCTCCTCAACACTCTAAGATCCAGATTAATGTTATCCTACAAATTCCTCTGTGTTTCAAGCCATCGTTATTTCAAGAGAAATGTCCAAATTTTTGTAATATATTCCTTTTCTCCGTCAGCGAACGCTCCTAGTTTTCTATATCCTGAGTCTACGAAACTGTCATTAAATTTTAATTGCCAGCTCAATTTTATCTTCGTAATTCAGCATGTCTTTACGATATTACATTTCTTCTTCCCTCACTAGCACTTCATACATTTTTAATGAAATTCCAAACTATACCTCATTTTCTAATCACTTGACAAATCCTTCCAAACTATTTTATTTTTCTCGAGACACTTCTCACTATGGCCCTTTCCTTTCGCTATTCGATGTTATATTCGTCCGTTCTTTTGCTGTTCCATTCGAGAATAATTCGAACCCCATAAATGCACTCTGTAGCTAAAGTGCATAAATACGTGGTAAACACAGGCTGATTAAAAATCGCTGAGCGCTTGTAAGAAAACACGTTCTGTGAACACTCACGCCTTACACCCAAAACTTGTGATTTCAAACGCAAAGGAATTCTGAATTACTCTGTATAAGCTGCCACTGTATTAAAAGAGTTACGGTCCACGTTATATATTCTCCAATAGTAAGACTGTTAATCAGTAATGTGTTGTAATGTTGCCAAATTTTACAAAACGTTCGTAATTGCCTGTAAGATTATACGACAGCATAATTTGGAAGAGTAGAATTTATATTTTCGACACCGTGGAAGTCTCTAATCTAAGACAGCTTAACTTTAAATGCTTTTAATTAATTATTCTTGTCCGTCTATTCACAATTTAAAATTTAAAATTAAGATAATTAAAATATCATGTGATGTTCCTTATCGAAACATTCGATTTACAGTTAGAACATCTTTTTCTTACGACATGTTTCGGTTCTTAAATGAACCATCTTCAGGTGTATAAAAATTAAAATTATATAAACTTAAAACTTAATCGTAATTTCTTATATGCAACTTTTTTATAGTTTATCAGTTAATAGTGATGTTCACTTCCAGATTCCATTTTTATATATATATTATTATATTTTATATGTGTGCAGGTAAGGCGGCTGAAATAAGGTTTTTAAAAGCTCTTGAAGTTAGGTCTATCTATCATAAATATAATGATGAAATTAGAGAATTAAATGTGTTTTGATTAAATTGAAATATAACAGAGTACATAAATATAAACAATAAATATAAATTACTAGAATACCGAGACAGTTACATTATTATAAACTTACTAGCAAAAGATGTACTGGAAGACTGAAAAACTACATTAAGAACAATTGTAACGTTACAGGCAAGCATATCTAATGTGCGAAGGGAAAGGAAGAATAATCTTTAAAGTCACGAGCGAAAGAACAAAGCTCGAAACTTTTTTGCAAGGAAAAACCTAAATCTGTGAGCTGAATACATACAAAATCAGGCAACACGACACAGTAGCCGTCTAGGGTCTGAGGAGAACTGTCGTTCATGATATCTTCTCAACACGACAGAGATAAAAAGATTTTACAACTTAGCAGCTGATCTTTAGAGGAAGAAACTTAGTATATACAAAACATTTCGGTTTTCGACACGTTTATCTCATGAAATATTACAGATTTCTTTAAAAATGCGGACTTACATCCAGAAACTACAAGACGAAATTTAAGATAACTGCAATCTGGATAATTATATAAATAAAACTCGATTCGTATAGGAGTAATTATATGTTTCGACATGTCCATCAAATGTATGTCTACATGTTCCATAAACAAATCACCCAATAGGAAGCAGGCGAATGGGAAGGCAACTTAAATGAACACTGGAAAACGTAAATTTTTACCGTCTGTTATTAATATTTTGTAGTACAAAGTTAATATAATAACCGCGTCGTAAGGGAGGGGGGGTCATTGTGTCCGATCACTGAATCTTCATCACGTTTTATTTGCAAAACTATAATCGATTGAGACTTTATTAGCAATGCGGTGTCTAAACAAAGTATGGCGGAGAACTGATTTAGACAAGTATCTGCCTAATATAATTTCCTTACAGGAAACGTAAATAGAACTTTCAAGAACAGTTCCAAATACATAAAATCGGGAGCATATTTAACAATCGTATAAAATGCATAATTATAAATTTATTTAATATCTACAATTATAAATTTCTTCGATATGTTTCTTTTTCTACAATTATAAATTTCTTCGATATGTTTTTTTATCTCATGAAATATATGGAAATATTTATGAATCAACGCATTTTGATATCTGTACTGTGATTAGCTTTGTAACAGTAAATTTGTATTTTAAATTAATTAACATCAAGAGCAGTGGTGAACGAAAAATCACAATGAACACACACACAGTATTTTCCGCTTGTTTTATTTCTAGATTCTTTAAAAATATGAACAATAATCTCGTTTCATTACACACATTAAAAAAACAAATATATTATTAGCCTTACTGTCCGTGTTTCATAATTTTTACATGACTAAAATTTACCACAAAAATTGTTTCCATATCGTCGCCAAAGTTTTAGGAGGGATAAGCAGGTATTTGAGCTCGGTCTCACTTATGATGACTGATGACAGGATTTTGAAATAAAAACCCAATGCGCCTCACTCTCGAAGGTGAACTGAATGGTACGAACACGTTATTAGCAGATCACGCATTAAAATTGTGGAGCTTTGTATCCAGTGGCCACACATCCGGAGCTCATCTCACGGTACTCAGACCAAAACCAATGCGATTCCAAACAAACAACCAACGCCTGGCGTGTGGCTGTGGGAAGGGGGGGGAGGCTATTTCACACTATTTCAAGTCGTACAGGCACTGGGCCTTATTCTGCATCAGTCGATTTTCCGAGGGCCGCTGACAACAATAATAGTGATATTAACAATAATAATAGACCAGTCACATAATAATTCTACGGAACAGTGTCCACAGTCGTCACATGGCCAAGAGATACCAGGTATTTTATGGATTAGAAATGTAATTGTGAGTTCATAAGAATCCGCCACTGGACCATAACCTGAGCTAGATAAATACTCTGCGCTCACTTAAACGACTTATAATAACCATTCTGATAATACCCTTGAGGTTCATCATGCAAAGTATTGCATTTTCCATTTATAAGTACCACATATTTGAATTTTATGATTTCAAGGTCACTGTGTCTAGTTCACAACACTAAACACTTTATTAGGGGTAAGCGCGACTGGGGTGTGAAGCTGTCTGCTCACGCCCATCTGATACAAATTCATGATGCGATAAAATGTCCACCTACAATCTTATGGTGATTAAGACAGAGTCAGGGTTCGATCAAATTTTGGCTTCCTGGGGTGACAATAGAGAACAACAAGAGGGAATTTCCCCAAAAGCTGAATAGCCACCAAGTGTTCAAGGAAGATTTCGTATGGAAAAGGACAACCTTTAAACCTGATAATAATTTAGTCGGTGGAGAAATCTCCTAGTTATAAGGAACCGAAAGTTTATACCGTGTTCACAAAAGCCAACCACTGAATTCTAAATTAAACCAGACGAATATTCTAACAATTATTTATTTTAATCCGTCTTATCACAATATTTAAAATTTCTTATAATTAAGATAATAAAATATATTGATGTTCCATATCGATTGATAAATTTACATTTTGGAACATCCTTTACACAACATGTTTCAGTTTTTATAAAACCATCTTCAGGTGTAAAAGATTTACGAACTTAAAACTCAAATATGATTCCATTTTGGTGATGTTTCATGCCATTTGTTTTTCAATTTTGGGCGAGGTTTTGTCTTTTCTTAAATTTTATCAGATGTACATATCGGTCTGTAAGTAGAAGATTGAAAGAAACACTAAAGAATTTGAAAGAATTTGAAAGAATTTATAAACGTCAACAGAGTTAATAACGCTCTCCGCTGAAGAGTCAGTTTAGCTACAAATTCAAATAATGATTTAATTTATCAATTAGCCTATTAATTATTTACTTTACTTAGTTAACCATTTTAGCAGTAAGATATAAATAAAAATAATACTTACTTACTTAATTACTTTACTTAGTTAACCATTCAATTTTTAGAAAGTCGGTAATTCATCTGGTGATAAATTAATTAACTGGTTAAAAGACGTGGTTTCAGTAATTCCATCCAATGGAGCATAAAAGTGTTGCAGCCCTTGTGCTCCAAACTGTACCCTTTCTGACACTAGCCGCCACATCTATTGCCCCTACCGACCTACCAGGGAGCGGACTCTTCACCTCTGGGAGGAGGAGGGGGAGGAGGTTTGTGAGCACCGCGGCAAGAAGACACAGGTGACCTATCATTGGCCACCGAAAAGAACTCATCAAACGTTGTAATGAGATAGGATGTTACGTAGCTACAAGAAATAGTGAGGTAGCTGACTAGCTACTGTGCATTATAAATAGTTCGCTTCACAGATAATTCAACAGTGCAACGCATAAACGACTCAAGTCAAAGTGTCTTCAAGCAGTAGCAAGCAGATTATCATGGCGGTAGAAATATAATCTCTCTCACACAGGTCTTATACGTTACGACGGCAACTGATGACTGATCCACGACCTCGGCAGATGGTAAGTTTCATTACCGTCATCACAAAAATCAGTCATCAATAAATGTCCCCAGACAGTTCGATTTATTTAGATTCTGCGCAATTTATTTAAACTCGTACGAAGACGTGATTTTTTTCTATCTCTCTCTGAAGACATGAGATAAAATTATTATTACGCCGTGATTATGTAATACAACCATTAATTTCAGTGTACAGATATAAAAATATATGAGTCAAGATATTGTTAAAAAAAATAACTTACTGAACCAAAGAATCGTTATTGGTAGAGCTACTTCTGCGCCCGACAGGAGTTCAAGGACATTTGCCTCTCCCTTACACCAGTTTGCAGAACAAGAACGAATAGACAGTAACTTGCCCGTAAGTCACTTCATGGAGCACAATCCTCCTTGGGGCTGAGTACGAAAGATTTCAAATAAAATTAAAATAAACTGCAAATGGTGCGATTTCATGCTAGAAAAAAAAACGGATATCAAAGTATCGATGTTCAATTAAAATCACAAATGTCAATGTGATTAATCCACGGGCATAAAAATATTTAACGGTAGATTCCTATAACACCGAGGTGTGACAATATTGCGCCAAAAATGCTGGGAAAGCTTTCAGATATCGTCTACGTAAATACCATCATGAAATTGGCGGGGCATGCAGCACGCATATCAAAGTATGGACGGAAGTCCTCTCGGGGAAAAGACCACTTGAAACCTTGACATAGATGGAAAGATTTTATTAACCACACCTTTGTAAAATATGACCGAATGAAGTTATTAAACAGCTTCGAGATTATAAATATTCATTTTTATCAGTCCTCGGATGAATAGCCTTTTCTAGTTGAAGATTGTTGTAAACATTATAAATATTCATTTTTATCAGTCCTTGGATGAATAGCCTATTCTAGTTGAAGATTGTTGTAAATTGTACCAATTTACACTGTCAACGCGGAATGCCAATAAAAAGTGTGGTAAGTGTTAGAGGTAAGCGTTCTGACACGAGATGTAGACAAGTCGTCAGCTTCACGCCCTGGCCGACTTTAAAACACATGGTAAAATTTCTCTCGGTTTTCAAGAGATTAAAGGCCTGGCGACCCTACTGCATATCTGATAAAGAATAAAAGATCTGTGTTTCTACTGGGAACAGAACTGTGGTCGTCCGGCATATAATAACTAACTTTACTGAGTTTAATATCACGGTTCATAAGTGTCCACCAAATTAATATAAAAACCCTTTAACAACCCACAAGTTTTAATTCCTCTGAAGAATATAAATATTCACCATCATTTGTTTGCAAGTTCCTCTGCTGCTGGCTGTGCCTACAGTGATCCCTCTTAGAGATAGACAACAAAACAACCGAGTGTTGATCTGGCACACCTGACGTTCACACGAATCAGCTCTAAAATTAAATCTTAATTAATTTTTTTTCTCCCATGAGTGAAAGGATTTTACATGCGTAAATCAGTGCAACCTATGCGCTCTTAATTGATTACGCTCGTACGTGCGTCTTTTGTTAGGCATTGTTCTGGGTCGTGAGGGGGCAAAAACAATTTAGACGTTCATGTAAAAACCAGCAACTCTGAGACACTTGAGTATATGAGGGAATCAAGCGACCAAAACAGCTCCATCAGCATCCCTGCCAAAACGAATGAAGTCTCCAGCTGTCTGAATTCACGATACGTTTTGCTCCGATAATGGACAAAATACTGCTCACGAAATAATTCAATCGCCAGTTCGAAGCGATGAACACATCTCATTAATAATTAGTCACTGTTCAGTGCTGATTTACCATCCAGCGTGTAAGAAAATCTAAACTTCTGGCATTAACACTACACACTGGCCTATTTTCTGTTTTCAATTTGTCTTAAAAACGAGTGTCGTCATTGTATATTCATTTAAAGCTTGTATCTATCCTTGAGAACACCAGCATTCATTATATCTTATATTAATTATCATTAATATTAAATCTATTAATAGTATTCTTACGTCTAGTGACAAATCTAAATGAAATTCTTTCATTCTGTGTAAATAATTCGCAGCTTTTGCTATTATTTTTAAGTAAAGAAATTTTCTCGCGAGAATCTCGGACATTACTCGCTTAAAATTATCCTCACTCCTTTTTGAGTAACTGAACGTTGTTGCGATTTGTTCCAGTGCCGACCATTTTGTAACAGTCACAACAATTTCGAACTTCATTCAACTCAGCAGTCATCCATACGGACGAGTTATGAGATCAAAATATTTCGCACGACCGCCATGCTATTGTGATTCTAAAAGAAAGAAAAAAATTACAACTTCAAATTACTGTGACCGTATTTGCGACCTGTTTATTATTCACCTGTTTCACGGCGTTTGCCAGACGCCTATCATAAAGATTGTGAATAAATGAACGAAAAGTATACGGAAGGAAGCAATAAGTTACTATATCAACATCATCTTACGGAAATTGTGCCTTCGTCTATTTTTCGTAAGAGACGTTCCAATTTGTAAATCGATCATTCGATGCGGAACGTGAAATGATATTTTAAATATTTTATATTTTATTATCTTATTAAAAATTGTGATTTGACGGAAAATATTAAAATATTAACCTAATTCACAATATGACGCAAATATACTACCTAATAAGTTACTATATCAACATCATCTTACAGAAATTGTGCCTTCGTCTATTTTAATGTGTTATCATAACACCGCTCAAAAAAGAACTGAGAAAGAACACAAAAATTTCTAATGAAAGCCGGTTCCCGCTCGTAAATATAAGCGCGTAGTTCCGAAATTCGGCGCAGGAGCGTTAGTATTACGTAAAGGCAATTTAACAAACAACATACTTAAACAACAAAAATAGAACAGAGACAACTCTGTGTGTTCCTATAAATAATCCTGAAACTCTTAGGAATTCTCTGGGGCTGATAGACTGACGTAACCTCAAGAGAATTGAACAACCTTTTTTTGTGTGTGTATTTGTGTAAGTAGACTTTCTCTGTGTTTTGAAAAGTAAAAAAAAAAAAGAGAGAGAGAGAGGAAAGCGGATTACATAAAGTAGAGAAACTGTGTGTCCGATGTGCCATGGTTATTTTGCAGACTGCGATGTGACCGACCAATGGGGGCGGATGGACTTTCATTATCTCAGCCATTTTGCATTTGCAGTTAAGACAAATAATTTCTCCCAGGGGAAGGACATCTCAAGACTTCAAGGATTAAAGATGGAATCTAAAATTTACGGAAGAACGTATAATAACACATCTGATACAGAAGCCGAGACACCTTAAGTTAGAAATTGAATAGGTGAAGTATGATCTACTGCTGGTAGTTGCCTGAAGGCGATGTCTTATGTTTACCGTTCAGCTACGACTTAAATAGTTTCGGAATATACCAAGCCTACAATTTGTAAAAGGAGCTCTTCCCGATGTGGGGTAAAGGCAGATGGAGCGTGGGTTCAGGAATTTTTCTCCACCTACCATAGTAGTCGTCAGCCAAGTGACAAGTGTAGACTGCCGTTGCAAGATCTATCGTGAAATTCACTCTCATAAGACCGGCAGAACTTGAGTCAGTAGTGAGTCCTTCCGGCCTGGCGACATCGTGTACAAGTCCACCATTCTGCGGCTCTGGCTTGAGGTAATCAAACACCTTAAAAACTACGACTATACCTCGTCTAAGTAAAACCAAACATCTCGTTTCCAGATTTTTTAATTTTCAAAACACGTATTCTTGTACCAGACTACACGGTGCTACAACCCATACGACAGCCATTTTATCAGATTTTAGGTTTAAAGTGGGCGTTGCGGTGGACCTATACTGAAGACGACACAAAATTAACCCAAAAACTTTTAAAAGATATTCCACAAAAATTCGCCGAGTTTGTTTTGGAACTGAAACATGCGGACAGACAATCCGACAGACGCGACACCTCAGATGCGAGATATTTTTACGTGTCTCGATCGAATAAGGCATAAATATAATAACCGTCTATGCTCTTATCCCAAATATGTTCGTACTGGCTGGCGTGGGAGTCCTGCAACACGATGTTTCATGAAAGCAAAACGAAAGTTCCCTCAGCCTGTAATAGGATCTCATACATCAGTTTAAAACTCCTTACGCCATAACTTGAAATCCAAATTACTGGTCCTGGAAACGTCTGTGTGGATAGGCTGGGTATAATCAAAGCTCATTTCTATTGAGATACTAATCAATATGTCTTTCGGAAGAAATGTTAATTTTTGTACTCCGTCCTGATTTATAGTATACAGAGCATTAAGATGTTACTGTGGTCAGCAGTCATGTCATGAAAGTGGATACAATTATGGGTCAGCCAATAAGTATTAGACCCTTTTCATAGAATAGGTGAATCCGCACGCAAGACAGAATTATCTGCTCTGTCAGATGTGGTCTACATTTTGCGCAAAAGTTTCGGAGCATGCCAGAATTAACTGAAAATCTGTTAATCTCATTGGCAGTTAAATCAGCCTACAGATGTGGTTCGATTTCTGGCATCCCACCTATGATCACACCGGCTCTGAGGGTCACCCAGCCTCCCAGCCAACGGAGACCGCGAGCTTCTTCTCCGAGATTAAATATGTCAGAGCAGAAATCCGATCACTCGCCTCTATCTAACGCCGAAGTTCATGTCTTCAATTTAGCGTAACTCCCCCCCCCCCCCCCCG
>NW_019059865.1:1017621-1028640 GCF_000696155.1 Zootermopsis nevadensis | reverse complement strand
AACCCAGAAGACAGAAATCTTCATACTCATCGCCCTGATGACGGAGGCAGTATGACCTCTGAAACGTTGGTAAACATCGACCAGGCTACACAGCGCAACAACCCAGAAGACGGAAATCTTCATACTCACCGCTGTGAGAACCTCAAGTCTTACATAAGGTTTAAGTCTTTCTTCCTACATTTTTAAGGGAATATCTGTCATATTCAGCCTTTAATAAGTCACAGAATATTTCACGGAATTCAACAAAATTTAATAGGACCATCAATAACACCAGAGGCCACAAGATCTTTTGCATACTTTCATTAATAGTACGAGAGTGGCAGAGATACAGAATTCTGAGGTAGAAACAGCTAGCATCATTTAATACAGACTCCTTCAATTTTGGGACGCAACAAAGTTACAAAATACACAAATATTACAGCTATTAACATATTTCTAAACCCTTAAACAAGAATTTTTTTTTTTGTTCTGACTTATAAATTAAAATCCCGTAAATTAGATTGCCGTGATTAATGTGCTAGAATAATATTACATCAAAAATAATATTTTGTTCTGATAAGGGAAAATGGAAGGGAAAAACTTTCGACTGAGGGGAGATGTATTAATAATAGAATGGGGAAAAAATACATAATTAATAATTTTTACTTTTCGTACAATATTGCCAAGGTAATTAAATGAATAAGACATAAACAGGCAGCATATGTGCGCATGGGATGAATGTGAATAGAGTAATAATACTCCAGTCTACTTCATATGCCCTATTTCATTGTCATATATTATAGATTTTTAATTTTTCAAAATTTACAACTGGCCAACTGTTTCTGCTGCATTGTAAACTTTTCATTATTTCCTAAGCCTGCAATCCTAATGAAACTACACATTTATTTTTTAAAAAAACGTTTCAAATAGTTATTGTGTACCTCAGAATTTATTGAATACATTTCAAATGTAGGTAATTCTCTACATTTGACACTGGCGGAAATATCGTTGAATTTAACAAGCATTCATTGCGTCAAAATCAAGCATAACATCACGAGTCGAAAGTTTGCATTAGTTGTAGCCTTAAGAAATTTGTTTCTTCTATATTTTATATATTTTATATATTTTATATATATTTATATATATATTTGTTTCTTCTGTTAATTACGGTAAGTAAAAGATAAAATTTGCGTTTTAAGGCAACGTTTAGTAAAGAAGATGGCTGTCTTCAGACTCATAGCCGTGAAAACCTCAAATCCTACAGCGTTTAGTAAAGTGTTTGCTACTCCCTGGTGATTTATTTGCTGGTATGTTGGTACTGCCAGCTCATGTTTGTTGATGTGGAACGAGAAGAGAGGACAGAGAAGACGAAGTAAAATCAGGAAGGCGTGTCTAATCTCGACTTCCTGCCACCCCTTCCCCCACTCCTTAAATCACCCCATCCCTATACATGCTGCATCATCAGGCATAATGAAGAATGATACTCTGTGTGCTTAAACTGTTGAAATTCAACACAAATCTCGGCCAGGTGCGTAATTAACTCCTGTGCTTTACAACCGGCATAGCCTAACCGTAAACACAGGATTATATCAAAATGTTTCAAATGTTATCACGGAATTATAACAAAAACTTCAATGAAAATAGAACGATAAATTCGGAAAATTTAATTTTATTACTTTCATCCGTCTAATTTATGAAACGTAACAGTTAAGAAATTTACTTTTTATAATCGTAAATAGTGGTATTTTATTTAGAAATAATAACATAATTTACAAAATAAAATTGACAGAAATTGCTTGGGGGAAAATGTCTGCACCTACGCTATATAAAATGCACAATTTAAAACATTTTTCGATATTTTAAACTTTGACCACCAGATCAAAGAACCTAAATGTCTACATCACGACTTTCCTGATCTGTTATTTTGTTATCATCGGTACGACATTTAGGTAGTGCAGAACAGCACAACCTCCAAACCAAATTTAATTAAAATCTGTCCAGTGGTTCTAGAGTTGAATCGACTGGACGGACGGACACATACGAGCAGCCCATGACGAGTTCTCGCTTTGCACTTGGGCAAACAAAACGCTATAACTATGTATTATATAAGATAGAACGTCAATGTTATAATAAGTTTCAATGAACTGGTTTTATAAAATATAATCTGAAATTAAATAGCTCACTATGTATTTCTATTGCGTGTTACTCGAGGAAAACTCTGTAAGATGTAGTTAATTTATGTCCGATTACACTATACACCATTTTGGAATTTCTACGTCTTAGAAATTCGTGTTAAGGTCTTCAAATCTGAAATCGAGAGAGAAAAGTTGTTTCAGGAATCCATCCAATAGTCGAACAGATTGTGAATCGGAAAGTTAAACGTAAATCTTTGCGCTACAAGGACAAGTTCTGCATCTGCGTCAGTTATCTTCCACAGTGTCTGGTTCTTTATTATTTAACGACGGTGTATAAACGTAAAGATTCACAAAGTTAAATAAGATGGGAAGGATGTCATAAATAAGGCGTAGGTAAAGCTTTGAGCCTGAAAGTAGGTAAACGTTGCTTGCTTAAATTTACTATGTTTTGCCAGCATTCACCTGGAGAGACTGGAGACAATCATGAATAAATCACAACAGAGCGTAACTCTACCGGTATTTGAAGTCTGTAAATGCCTAATAAAACTGTAAGCCGTTGTCCTTAAACCTTATAACGCAGCATATCACCACTCTTAATTACCTTTCGATACCTTCGTCAAAGAGGCATAAGAAAGTTCATTAACGTCTTCGCGAAAATCCTCCACTGACAATGCCCTCCAGTTCACGTTCTTACAGGACACCTAGGTATTTATTTTTTAGTGTTCTGTCTGACGACAGGTCCATATGAACAGGATCCTTCCATCCTTTTCTCAGACTGGGACCTGTTCATATACGTTCTTGGCAGATGATCCAGAAGTGGTTTGCCATTGCCTTCTTCTGTGTATGAATGGAGTAATTGTTGGG
The DNA here is from genome assembly GCF_000696155.1 of Zootermopsis nevadensis. The sequence continues at coordinate 1,025,662 of NW_019059865.1, read as the reverse complement.
ATGCCACGGAGAAACCGGGGAAGAAGCCCCCGGAGGAAAACTCCGTGTTTTATTTTTTATTTATTTAGTGTTCTGTCTGACGCCAGGTCCATATGAACAGGATCCTTCTATCCTTTTCTCGGACTGGGACCTGTTCATATACGTTCTTGGCAGATGATCCAGAAGTGGTTTGCCATTGCCTTCTTCTGTGTGTGAATGGAGTAATTGTTGGGATGCCACGGAGGAAAACTCCGTGTTGCCTAGAAAACAGCCTTGCCCAACACAAGTTATAAAGTTATACCTAGGTATATTAATTAAATAAACTATTACTTCGCCAGTGTCAAAACCTCCCTTTGGACATAATCCTGAATCAGTACAATTAAGTTGATATCTTCACAAATTACGTATTTCTCTCAGATAAATGTTTATATCATCCCTCAGTCTATTTTTCGTTCTCCCAAGATCATTTTCAGGACAAAACATTTTACAGAAGCAGTTTCCGGGTTGGGGATCATATCAGTCTGATTCTCTCATGAGTTTCGGGCTGCACGTGTGTTCTACGTCTCATTGGTTTATTTCCTCCGAGCTAGGCTTGCAGTGATTCTTAGCATCATGACAGTCCAATTAAGTTCTCAACATCGGACGGCTATAAAAGCATCCCTTTCTGTAAATACCAATTACATGAATCAAACTGATGCCTTGAAGACGTTGGCAATCATTTCATTGTGTCAAAACATTTAATTATATCGAAAAAGTAACAACGGTGGTCCGTAAGAAATCTAAAGGCAGTTTCTGAAGAATTCGGTACAACTTCTCTCAAAATGGTAACACTGTTCGCAACAACGAGACTAAAAATGCTACTTTCTTGACAAATTCTAGTACGGAAAATTGTGAACTATAGGACACATAAATGTTAGTACAATACTATAATTACAACTTCTGTATTACTCAGATTGTTTAAAAGTCAGCGATAATACTTTTATCATCCAAATATAATTAATTACTGATCTGCTCAAGAAAGTCGCCTGGAAGGAATGGAACAAAACATGATAAACCTTAATCAAGATGGTCTGTACCCGGCAGAGACTGAACCTTGAGTTCTTCGAACGTAAATGAAAGATTACCTAACCTCTTAGATTTAAGGTTAGTAATGTGACATAGTTTTTGACTATTTTTCGTTCTAAATTACAGATTGTTCTGGCGAAATTACAAACCTAATAAGGAACACCAAGGAAACTCTGGAAAGAACGATTTTGAAGCTGGTACAGACATTAAGTTTCGACGAAAACAGAAAAGTAATTTCTGGTATTTGTCACCTAACCTAACTTCTTGTAGTACTGTTTAACATTTCCTAGGCACAGATGTTTATAGGTCACGTGACGATTGGGATCGGTCATGCAATGCATCACCGGCTTCCCTAAGGAGGTTCACGTTCAATGAATTTGATTTAAAAGTTTCCAAGTAAATGGAAGCCCCCCGGTGTTTTTCCCAGATCCAAAAGCCCTGCGTTATTTTGGATGACAAACCTAGGGAGGATCACAGTGGCTTAATTAAACTGGCATTGTATCTCCATGTTGATTTTCTGGACACGTCCACGTCGCAAGAAACTCCTTTGTTCTTGCTGTTACACTTTCTTGTTGCCTGCGTATTACCATCAGAAGCCATCGAATTCAACTTGCGCCCGCGTTTAGATTTATCATGCTTTCTTGTTAGAATCACGTTCTACGTGGTCTTACAATCTTTTTTTTTTTTTTTAGTACGTGAAAGTTAAAATTTGCAGCTTTGTTGTATTACGATGTCATTAAAAAAAATTTGGGTTTCAGAGAGAACACATAAACTCCGTAAGGAAATTTATGCAGAAATTTAGGCACAGAAAACTGAGCGTAATTTCGTGTTTTGCCACCACGACGCAGGTATCGTCTGAGTTGATAATCAAAGATAATACATGGAAATACTAAGTGATAAAATGAGCTACTTCTGAGTGAGTGAGTGATAATGCATGACTGGGCGGTTTCATGTCTGAGCTAGTGTACAAATTTACATAATTTGAACCAACGATATAAACTAGAAGAGTCAATTTAGGCCTTGAAACCTGTCACTCACATGTAAAATCAGCTTTTTTGGTTGATTCTTGGCTTAATTAACAAAGATTTCTTACTACTAATCTTTCTTAGAGCCTAAAGTAAGGACGGCTTTGAATTAAATGGAAATAATTCGGAGCAAAAGTTGCTTTATGTCTCAAAAAGTCTTTCTTCTTATTCTTTTTGGAACTAATGTATCTTATTACGTACGAGGTGCGATCGGAAAGTTTCTAGACTGCGCGTATAAAAACCCGTACACTTATCTCAGGTATTAAATTCATCCATCACCCTCGAAGTAGTTCCCCTGGGAGTGACCACAACGATCCCAGCGCCGCTGCCAAGCCTGGAAGCATCCCTGGAGGCAGCTAGCACTTCCGTAATGTTGGCAGACGTCCACCAGACTACACAGTGCAACAACCCACAAGACAGTCATCGTCAATGTATCTTACTCTTGGGAAGAAACCTAGAGCTCAACTATTTTTTACGTCAAATCTAGAATATATTCGTTCCAAACAGCCTGTAATTCAGAACTGGGGCTGTTTTCAACCTACAGGAGGCCATCTTTCCACTAATAATAAAGTTAACGCATGGACACCCCTATATCTCCCATACGCCCTCGTTACGTGATGCTATGAAAAGCAACAGATTCATGTCAAAGAGGCCAAACTTCATCTAACATCACGCAGCAAACCAATCAATATTAAGGTAAGTGTCATCCCTTATTTTTTTTAAAAAAGACTTGCACTACAGTTTTATTACACATCACCCATACGCCGTCTCATCATAACGCCACCCAAATGCAGATCGTACCAAGGCTACGGGATGTTAATTAACGGAGCAGAATCTGCAATGTTAATTTACTGACCAAGAAAATCACGTGACGTCATGACCGATGATCTAATGATGGCCCCCAAAGTAGGCGTGACTGTTCACCGAGTTATCCAATCGCCACCTGGGGATTTTCTAATTAACATTCTGCTTAGCGATTTAGGATATATTTAATTACTAATTTATCAAAAGTTGCTCACAAACAGAGCAGGCAGGATTCCAGGTACTCCATTGAGAACTGCGGCAATAATCACTACCAATTATCTCTATTAGTCTTAAGCATGCAAGCCACGTTGTCCGATACGGACAGCTAATAAGACACGGAACATTATCGCACTTGCCATAAGGATATCCTACCGAGATAAGTATCTCAAAGCATAAGTGGCGCAAGGATCATAAAAGAATTTGGTTTTGGTTTTGGTTTTGGTTTTAACTAACCACTTGGGTCACGACTCTTATTTGAGCAACTCATAATTATCAGTTGATTGAAAAATGTGTTGTTGTGAAAGTCGAAGTCTCATAAGATCATAGAAAATCTTGCCAATGGATTCTGCCCTGAGGTTGGTCTCAATTTGTTTTACGTAGCTCAAAACCTACTTTTGTTAAGATTCACTTTAATAAAGTCATCTTTTCTAAGTCTGGTCTTCAAAATGGGATTGTTTGTTGTTTCTTGGGGGAAAACCATTTAAGAACTTCTTCCTCAAGCGTTTTACTCTGCGGCTTGGTAACTCTGTCTCCACAACAACAGAATATCCCAAAATGTAGCACAGCGCCTCGTTGACATACCAGTGACTTCTAATTAAGTTAAAAACATCAAAAACGTACCATCGATTGGCAAATTTTTCTGTAAAATTTCATACACATTCACAAGGTCCAGGACATTCATTAATGACTTTATTTTGTTCCATATATACTATGCTTGAGACGAATAACTTTCATCATAAACTCTGATGTCTTACATGACTGCACTTATTCCGGGCGACGAGAAGGAGTTCCGGTATTTTCACTGACATAAAATCTCACAACTTTAAAATATATTTAAAACTAAAGTAAAGCTGTCCCGGTATACGTTATGTAGGCATTTATAAGTAGATTTACTCAGACGTAAACGCAGAGAAAATTAAGTTTTTCGCTAAAAAGAATACAGGATTAAACCAGAAACACAATTTCTTGAAGCCTTGGAAACCGGAGCACACTTAAATTATCTGAAACGACAATAACTAATCAAGTTTACGTTACGGAAGAAATTATGGGCAAATTATATTTGTGTAATTCCGGCTACAATTCAGTTTAGAATTTATTCAATTTTTTTTTCTACTCACCATTAACTACTATACTCCATCTCATTCGATGTAACATCTTTAAACTAAGAGAGAGTCACCCAAGCTACATCTTTCCTTGTTCTTTTTATTTTCAAAGCCACATTCTGAACCCGTCTTATCTTAATGAATTAGAAATAGGGTGGAGAAATGTATCCAAACAACAGATTTCAGCAAGAGTGGGTACCTTTTAAACACCGACCATTACACGGCGATACGGAGGTCATGATCAAATCATGTCGGCCTGACACCACATCCAGAGGTTATTTATCCAGCTCGCCCCATCGTAGAAAACTAATATTTCACGCAGAGCAGTCGCTGGCCTATCTATACCATCTACACTACATGGTGAGCCACGCAAACTTACATTTATATCAGCTATAACACGTGCTGTAGATCTTTACATAACTTGCTTTACTTATGCGGGCAAGGGTGGCTTATGTTCGCCTTACAGAACGGGACCTAACCTCAGCGCAAAGGACGTGTTCTTCCTGTGCCCAGGGACCACGGATTGACGCGAACAGGAACGTCATAGAAAAAGACCTACGAATTTTTAACATTATATTATTAAAATGTATTACAGAAGTGCAGCTTCTATATGTGCTGAATAAAAGTGACAGTGGAACCACGGTTCCGGAGAATTTGACGTAAATACGTCTATACGGAAAGGCAGTTTATATATTGGCTTTATTCTAAATATTTCCTATATACATGCTTTACAATTGTGTAAAGTTTGATTAAGATATTGACTATTCAACTTCAATTAGTTACGCTTAAGATGGCTCTGTGGTAGTTGAATGTAATGTAAAGTAATGTAATGTAATGTAATGTTTTATAGGTAACAACAATGCCGAGTAAACACGACGTTCCCTAGGTACACTTGTTACACTTTTTCGTTACACTTTTTTGCCGAATTACCCTTCCTCAAAGACGTATTTACGTCAAAAAATGTTCAGGTTTGTGTGAAGAATTAATTTATATAAATGACAAAGAGAATAGATTATGGTCTATTTCAATTTTATTAAGTTATAAAGAAGAAGAATATTTCGCATAATTTGGGGACGGGGGTCTTATGAAACTTTTGAGTGTTTTCAAAGCGGAAGATCTAGATTAAACCTATTAAAATATTTTAGTATAAGAACAGTCTATGTGTTTTTCTTGTGTGAAGGTAATGGCGTTCAAATGATTTCTTCATCTACGTAACAACTTGTCTCAAAGAGATTTCAGTAAACCTCTACAGTAGAACAGGCCATTGCTTCAAAAAGACTGTAATGCTAATAAAAATGATGGGTTATAAAGTTTTTCTTGATGATGATGATAATAATAATATTAATAATTCAATTCAATTCAATAATAATAATAATAATAATAATAATTTACAAAGTATTGTGTTTAGAGTAAAAGGAAAAGTGCTGTTTATCAGAGTTTTAATGTGACAATTTTTAGAACAATTCTTTTTACGTACGCCTACTTTAAAACACTTAAGTTGGATTTCCCCGAAATTGTATTTTTTTAAAAAAAAAATAAGTTACGAAGAGTGACGAAGTAGAAAGAAATCAGTTGTATCGATACAGTAGGTCGAAACAACTGAGGTGTGATTTCATAGTCAAGGACGCCACACACTTTGATCCACAGGTGACCGCAATATATACTCGTGCATGAGCGGCACATAGCAATGGAAATGAAATTAATTTCACCAAGATAATTGCACACACATAATTATTTACCCGTCGAGAAACATTAAAATCCTTAAAACGCTTTTTTAAATGTAATTATCATATCGATATTAGTTTAGAATCATTTCACTGTTACCTAGCGACCGACTCGTCTCTAAGAAAAGTGCAGTGTAATTTAAGCCACTGTAGTGTCGAACGTTATGAGACAGTCGGTGGTATCAGCAGGTGCACGCGAGTCCCCGATGCGTGGAGATCTGTGAACCGATTCTGTAGGGGTAAGAACAACATATGTTTTCTCTATGTTCTTTCGTATTTAAAGAAGCTACGTCGACCGTAGAAGTCAGGACAATAGTAATTGTTTATTTATGCTCAAAGCACATAAACCACATACGCTCCCATGTACTAATATAATGTATACAAAAAGAAAAATTTGTACCAAAAACCTGCACCTATTTCTTGCAGAATTTAATTTAGGTTTGTACTACTGCAATATTTATAGACAAACAATAACGAGTTCTTGTAAACACGGTTTTGAACCTTCGGGTTCCATAAAAATATTGAAAATTTCTTCAGTGGTTTCTCAGGAAGGACTTGGATCCAATGGGTAAGTAAGTTAAGTAAAATATATAATAAAATTCAGGTCAATACACAAAACTTTATTTAGATGTTAAAGTTTAAAATTTAAATGTTAAAATTTTAAATTTTAACATTTAAATTTTAAACTTTAACATCTAAATAAAGTTTTGTGTATTGACCTGAATTTTATTATATATTTTAATCAAAAAAACACAAACATGACGCATGTAAACCTTAAAGTTAAGTAAAGTTCAATATCATCCGTACTTTACATGAAACCCAAATCAGACATCACATTTTTTTTTCAAAAACTGGTCATTTTTCAAAAAATAATGGTACGAAGTAAATAATATGGCCCATACTAAGATCTATAACTTTCTATGGAAACATTTCCCTCTCCAGTGTACAAAACTATTTGATATAATCAAAAATAATACACGTTTACATGTATGTAATGTGGTTATCTATACAAAAACCTATTCTTCTGCAAAAAAATTAAAATAATGACTACGAAGTACACTGACTCTCAAAGAATGCCTCTAGGAGAAACATGATCTTTAAAACTGGAGTACGCCTTTCTATTTTCTAGAATTTATAGTTTAAAAACTAGATCGTTTCTACCTCCTCACGGGCTCGTATAGGAAGACGTACAAGTCCCCTGTCATTATACGTGTTCCATGCGTCTCCTTCTCTTAATCCAATTTTGCACGCACAAACGCAATAAACGCACGCGCTGTTAAATTCGTTGCGTTATGGTGATGGGAATTTGACAAACCTCTTAATAATTGACAGCCTTTAAATTATGATAACGCATGGAAATTTCCGCCATGATATTAAATTTGCATACAACTACATTTCACTATCACACAACTACGATATTAGTAGTCGACAATATGGAATACTGATTCCCGCTCCAAGTCTCAAGCAAAGTCAGAGAAATCAAATCAATTTCCACAGACGGAATGTGTCCGCGTTTAATACCGCGCTGTATATTTCTGTAAACCAGAAGTTAAAGTAACATGTAAATGTGCCCGTTTTAAAATAGTACGTCTTGAAATGTGTCGAAGAAACTGAAATAAACTGGTCTATAGTCTCATTATATATCAAATAATCGTAGCACATGAACATAGTCGCTGAGATCTACGAATTAAGTGCATTCTACAACGCCTTTGTTAACCGTATGAGATATTTTGTTAAATTAAGAAACTCCTTTTCGCCCACTAACCACAAATTTTTTTAAACGTTTAATACCATTTAAGAACTCACCTTTTAAATCACAACGGTACCAAACATGTACTATTTATTATTATTTAGTGTTCTGTCTGACGACAGGTCCATATGAACAGGATCCTTCCATCCTTTTCTCTTCTGGGACTGGGACCTGTTCATATACGTTCTTGGCAGATGATCCAGAAGTGGTTTGCCATTGCCTTCTTCTGTGTGTGAATGGAGTAATTGTTGGGATGCCACGGAGAAAACTCAGTGTTGCCTAGACCACGGCCTTGCCCAACACAAGTTATAAATGCGAACCCGAGACCCCAGGATTACAAGGCCAGCGTCCTAACCGCTAGACCACCGTGGC
>NW_019059865.1:979899-1017388 GCF_000696155.1 Zootermopsis nevadensis | reverse complement strand
TTATTTTATTTTGTGTTCTGTCTGACGACAGGTCCATATGAACAGGATTCTTCCATCCTTTTCTCGGACTGGGACTTGTTCATATACGTTCTTGGCAGATGATCGAGAAGTGGTTTGCCATTGCCTTCTTTTGTGTGTGAATGGAGTAATTGTTGGGATGCCACGGAGGAAAACTCCGTGTTGCCTAGACCACGGCCTTGCCCAACACAAGTTATAAATTCGGGCACCGCCGGGAATCGAACCCGAGACCCCAGGATTACAAGGCCAGCGTTCTAACCGCTAGACCACCGTGGCTATTTAAACATGTACTAACGCTATAAAATTTAGTAACTTCAATTTTTTCCCACAGAGTGTGTGTATTCGTTTAGTATGATTTTCAGAAGAAAAAAAAAGCTTTTTTTACGATACGAACCGGATTTAAAAAAATATTTAAATGAGCTTCAAAGGGTTAATGAGTTTTCATTCTCTCGTCCTATAACATGTCCGAGAACAGATCTGTAACAGTAACAAGTAATGGACATGCTCCCTCACGACACTTCCTACTCTTTAAAGCCACATTTCTTTCTATTCATTATTTTATCTGTATCTGCCTGCCCGTGATAAAGCAAAGCATTACGAGAGCCACACAAAAATGACTGCATTTTGTACGGAAATGATGGGGCTTACGATGCCACGCCACGCCACGCCAGGAAATCCGGGCATCCTCCATTTTCCTGCCTCTGATCACCAGACCAAATCTTTAACTTCATTATAACAGTAGTTGTATAGCCGGAGTCAAAGAAAACATACATAATTTGAGGCTACAGGTAAGCCGAGTCGAATCTAGTGTTCGTGTTGTGTTTATATCAACGAAAGTTATCAGTTAAATTTCGTAAAATGTCGCTGTTTAAGGCACGAGTTTCTTAACCGTGCGTTAAACCCCCCCAAGTTCGGTTTCACTTGTTGACTTCCAACACTTCGTTATCCAAAGTTTGGTTGAAAAATATTAAGGGAAGTGAATACTTGGAAGAGCTAATTGTAGACAGGAGAGTAATATTAAATCGTGATTTAAAGAAAAAGGATTTGAACTCGGTTAAAGCAACGCAGGGGAGTATCCAGTGGCGATCTTTTGTGATGAAGATTTATCGCGTTATTTTCTGCTAAATGCGACAAACAATTTACAAGTCTTTGCTGTTAAACAACACGTGTAGACGAACTTATGAAGAAAACATTTTCATTACCTTTTATTTCCTTCTTAGATTTATTATATAAGAGATATTCAGAAATTGAAGACGATTTTTACATTTTTTTATTATCTTGTGACCAGATAATCAGTTTTCTTTTGTGTATATATAGTTTCAAAAGCCAATTTTTCTCATACGAGCTGATTTTCATGGCTGTGTATCTGTTACGACTATAATTACTGCTGCCATCACTACAGCCACCAATATTGTAGACGATAATTCCTAAAATATACGTTTAACACAACTCTTAGAAAATATTAGTAATGACTTCAACAAGCACGTGGTTGTAGACACCCATCTACGCAATGTGCCATGTTTGCAAAGACACGTGTTAATTGAATCCGAAAGATAGTTTCAATCCAGTTTTTGATGGACTGTGTGAGTCCAGACAGACATCGTGAGGACTTCGTTTTCTAATTAATGACAGTTGAATGAAGATACCTCTGTGTGAATTTGTACGTCTTTTACATTATTCATGACACATCCACTCAAAATGAACTTTCAGGCTTCAGACAGAGTGCTGCATTGCTACGGAAAGTCTTGTTCCGACGCCCCCAAGGCCTCCAGAGGCATGCACGCTACGCTAACCGCCCCCCTCTCAACTTCTCATTCATCCCCACACTAACAATTTATTTTTTTATTAAAGATGAGTCCATTCAAAAAATGCAGTCTTCCATTGTGCCAAAGACTGAATAAAAAAAAGTAAAGCGCTATCCACCGAGAGCGGAGGAGAATGCCCGGTGTCAGTCAGCGGCACCGGAAATGAGACATAATTATAATTTTGTTTCCCTGGTTTAGAAATGGGGTGGTAGAAAGTAGAGATATAACAATAGAGAAGCAAAAGCATTCTGATGTATCGCGGAATGAATGCCATCGCCACGACCAGGCCTCAGCACAATAAGCTCTTTTTTTTAAAAAACTTTTTCTTTCAATTTTGCTCCAAGTGATGATGCTGTTTTCCGACTAAAATATTAGCTGTGTGGTGCCTGTACCACGTAAAGTTGACAGTGACTCAGCTGGTGAAGAAACCCGGAGGTTTGTCAATGTGGTCACAACATTTTTTTTCCATTCGAGGTCATCACAAGAAAGTTCAAAGGGGTCAGTGCTGCTAAAACCTATTTCCATTTTGTTTCTCGTTACTTGTACCCACAAATTCTCTCTACATTTGACGTTGTTCTGTCAGACGTCCTAGACGTTCACATTTGTTCATGCACTTCCCATTTTATTTAAGTGAATTATTATTATTATTAGTTTAAAATTGTACAAATTATTAATTTTCCTACTATGTAATTATTTCTCTACCCCTTTTGTTAGTTTAACTCTCCATGACAACCACTTTCTTAGTATTTTATCATCAGGCTCCTAAAATATTTATTCTTCCTTCAGATCGAAAAACCCAACTTCACACCTAAACCACAACTAAAACATTGGCCTTTTAGGTCTAGCGGTTAGAACGCTGGCCTTGTAATCCTGGGGTCTCGGGTTCGATTCCCGGCGGTGCCCGAATTTATAACTTGTGTTGGGCAAGGCCGTGGTCTAGGCAACACGGAGTTTTCCTCCGTGGCATCCCAACAATTACTCCATTCACACACAGAAGAAGGCAATGGCAAACCACTTCTGGATCATCTGCCAAGAACGTATATGAACAGGTCCCAGTCCGAGAAAAGGATGGAAGGATCCTGTTCATATGGACCTGTCGTCAGACAGAACACTAAATAATATATAAATAAATAAACATTGGCCTATTAATTTTAATCTTTGTATTTTTAGACAGAACTCAGTGATAACAACAAGTAATGTCCTTGTTTAATATGTACTTAATTCCTTTGAGAATATCACCCGACGTTCCCAAGATTATTTTCCCCAAACATCAGTAGTCTATAAAAAAAAAAAATTGGGAACTTGATTCATCGATGCAATCACACCTGAACTGCGATGCCCGGTCGACAGCATCACACCGCATCCCACTTACATCAGTTTTTACAGGAGGACGCTTTCCGTACTTCGTTTGTCATGGGAAATCTCCTGAGTAAAGACTTCCTTCCTCTCGAGGACGTGACTCAACACGCATGGAGCGCCACAGGTGTCAATCAGAGCAACCAGCTCTTGATCAGTAATTAGTTTTATTAAATCCGGGGTCCTGTTGCTGTAACAGCGAAAAGATGCTTGTCCTATCTTACAGATAAATTCCAACTGTGATGTTTGCGAGAGCGAAAGACCTCCCTTCTTTTGTCTTCAAGTTAAATGCGTTCATTGCACATGCAACTGTATTGATATTCTATCCTCGTCTCCTATTTGAGAAACTTAATCTCGATAACAGGGAATAAAACATCAGTGCACGATGGAAAGAGACAGGTACATCATGTAAGTGGAAAGTGTGAAGAGTACCAGGAAGACCAAGACGACGATGGAAAAATATGTCTCAGGAATTCGGTCTTCCTAATCCGTCAAGACAAGAACAAGACTACTTTAATTTTTACAAAGCTAATCAGTGGTCTATTGTACATCCAAATTAATAAAATACACAAAGCCATAAATTCCACTTCTGACAATACTGACGAAGTCAACACAATTTCTTTTTTAAAAAATTAATCTTTAAAACATTCACATTACTAAAAACTGTACTGAATAAAGTTTATTAACGCACATGTTCCCCACCGCGTGGCGTCACACGCCTGGTGACGAGTTATATTTGCTATTGAGATTCGTCTTTCATAAGAATTTACGTCCATTTCATAATTCTTTGGCAATACCCACAATTTTACATCGCAGTGAAAACTGGACATTGAACAAGAAATACAACAACACAATTACAACTGCCGAGGTGAAATGTATGAAATGCACTGCAAACTACACTTGGAAACACTATAATAGATATGAAGACGTACTTACAGAGTTAAAAATATTTTAGACAAAATTTTTTAAATATAAAAACAACTGGCTTCAACATCTTAACAGAATGCAGAGGGACAGATTCCCAAATTATTAAAACGCAGCAGAAGAGACTTTTAGACTACGAGGCCGGAACAGGCCAACATTACCTAACTACTTGAGTGATGATGATGATGATTTAGGGAGCTCGACTAAATTCAGACAATTATAGTACATCAACGACAATATAAATTATATATAAAAATTCATTAGATACTAACAAGAATTCTGGTTTACAAACAAATGCAGAAAATCAAAATTTTTAGAATAAAACGTTTAGTTTAACTAAACAGATATATATATATATATATATATATTGTTCCTTAGTCACAAAACGTTGCTTCATTGTCTGTAGACACGCACATCAGAGCACTAAGTTTTGTTTTGGTGTAGTGTTCGCGATTGTGTTTAGATACCACTCCGTTCACTGAATCGAAATAATAGCTAAGGATCAGTCAGGTGCCTGAGGATACCAAATGACCTGTTGGACCAACCTGTAAGAAATTATGACACCTTCAAGTGCTACATTATGACATTAAACGCACAAATTTCAGAAATATTATTTGAAATGGGTCCCTGGCTGTTTCTTAAAGTACCCACGCTTCGTATTAAGAAATATATGACCACACGCTAGATTATGGAGAAAAGTTTCATCATGGTACGTCGGTCCTTACGTTAGTCAACGACACTGTCTGTATTTGAAATTTTAAATTCATTTATTTTTGGGCTCCTTTATTTTCCCTGTTTCAGTTGCAAGATTTGAAACATATTAGACCCATAGACAGTAATTGGAAAGCAACTGCCAACTTTTTCGAGGTACCGATCAACTATTTCGTTGAAGACACTGAGCCAAAACGCGATAATTCTCGTCATAGACGGTTAACCGGCCAGAATTCGAGCAAACCTATCACGAATGAGTCACTGCTGCTCTGAGCTGCTGGGTGCCTATCTCGACGTCTTCCTGGAGGCAGAAGGAAGCCCGAAGAACCCTTTTAGATAGCTGGCCTCTCGACAAAGTTTTTGGAACAGGATAATGTTTTCACAGAAATTACTAAGATCTAGAGTCGACCTCGATTTGAAATACGCAGAGTTGTCATATTTTGTCATTTTGTCATATTATGATGGAGCAACATGAAGGTAATCACAGCAAAAACATTTTTTCGTGAGAGGAGGAATTGAGGTCAGCGGACTGCAACACACACGCGAGTTCCGGTCAGTGAAGCCACACACGCCCCTGCTACACGCGTGTCTTTTCATTATCCTATTTCTTTCTACTACAAAATGACTTTTATAATAATGATCACAGGCTATTAGGTACTTTCCAATGAATGAATTTGGTCTAGAGTCGAGCCCAGGGAACAGGAGAATCACAGGGTACAATATAATTCCCGCCGATTCACTTTAATCTGTGGTTCTAATCCAACTTTTGTTTAATAGTTCTGTGGAGAACAGAAATCCTTCTTCAGTGCATATAAATAATGAACACAGGTAAACAAATCACAAAAGGACATTGGTAAATTTATTCATTAGTTATTTCGGCGTCGAACATCTAAAGCTAAGTCATGATCTATTGCTGCATAACCGAAAAGCTCAACGCATCCAAATAAAAAATAATGTATCAGAAGAATTTCTTATAAATTTTCTAGCCAATTAAGTCTCTAGTTCAATAGAATTGAGATCGTCTTGAGAAATTACTGTCGCTCAACTGGTCAATATGTTGGGCAAGGCCGTGGTCTAGGCAACACGGAGTTTTCCTCCGGGGGCTTCCCCGGTTTCTCCGTGGCATCCCAACAATTACTCCATTCACACACAGAAGAAGGCAATGGCAAACCACTTCTGGATCATCTGCCAAGAACGTATATGAACAGGTCCCAATCCGAGAAAAGGATGGAAGGATCCTGCTCATATGGACCTGTCGTCAGATTGCAAGATTAAACTAATTAGGAAAACAGCTAAATTTCTTCTACGAAGGCACTATAACCTACCCTGAGCCCGTGGTCTGGGCAACACGGAGTTTTCCTCCGGGGGCTTCCCCGGTTTCCCCGTGGCATCCCATTCACACACAGAAGAAGGCAATGGCAAACCACTTCTGGATCATCTGCCAAGAACGTATATGAACAGGTCCCAGTCCGAGAGAAGGATGGAAGGATCCTGTTCATATGGACCTGTCGTCAGACAGGATACTAAATAATAATAAATATTCTTATGTTATCATGATTTTGTTTGGCATTCTATAACAATTCGAGAGCCAAGGTGGCTTTTACACCAATGTTAAATCTTAGATGTTTGTACCGTGATATGATAATGTCTGAAAAATAAAGTATACGTTGAACTAATTTTTTTACAAAGACGAAAAATAATGTGGTTCTGTGCAAATACTTGTTTCGGTTGCTGTAAAATTTGTATGTTGACATGTTATAAATATATTTATTAGCTGAAGCTTGTGGCACTATAACCTACGTATAAGGTCGAATCCTTCTGAATCCTAGACATTCACTACGTCAAGTGTGAGTGCCGTTAAACTAGACTTCATAAATGAACGCCAAGTACTGTTTTGTGGGACAATGTCGAAATAAGTAGATTGCCTCTGGAGATGTGTCCTCGAGGAACACGACTTCTCACATTGCTCCACGCCACGAGAGTCCCGATATGAGAGAAACGGAGACAAAACTCCTCGCATTCTCAAACTGAGCGCCAGATAGGGGCGAAAAACTTGGACTTCAATACGACTGAAAAAGGGGACCAATGTCACAAATGTGATTCGGAAACCGACAGAAAAATTGCACGAATTTGTTGAATAAATCCAATTCAAACACGAACCTACGCGTAATCTTCGATTCCGTTTTAATGTTAACGCAATGTTAAAATTAATGCAGAAGATTTAACTTTTAGGGTGTGAATATTAATCCGGGTTTGTTCCTTATGTCGAGAATTTACGATGTCATTGGAGAAACCCTGATATCTAAATTAGGTCTAAAAACGTTCTTATTTATTTTCTGATGCTTTAGTACGTACAATTACTGTGATACCAAATTCGAAAAAAGAAATTACCAGAGTGTCAATAATCATCAGCCTCTCGAAAAATATAAACCTGTAAAGTGCGGTGCAGTCTTATGGAGGCCTCGTGACAGTTTGGATTGAGATGTCTAGAGGTTTCATCAGTATTCAACACATGCAAGGCTCACAATGTGGGCGGGCAGGTTCAGAATGGCTTTCAAGTGATTCACAGTGCCGGTAGCTAAGAGGATTTGTAAGAACAAACAAACACGAAATTAGTAAATCGAAGAGGACGCACTGCTTAAATCGGTGCCTAACACATGTTATTTCGTGAAGCCAATACAATTCAATACAATTCAATAAAATGTCGCGGATGTTTTTGAGATTGTCAATTTTTCTTAGCACCAAGATCGAAGAAAAATTTTCACTTGATTCCGGGACTAGACAAATTCAGCTAATTAAATTATAAAGATCATCTTGTAATCGAAATCACATTACGTTCTTCTTATTCCTTTGTTAATTCTTGTCTCTTTTTTCGTTTTCTGTTTTAATTTCCACTTTCTTCCCTTCTAGCGTTCTGCTTTTTAAGGTGTTCTTTGTATTCGTAGAGATGAGAAGCAAAGTTAATTTTAATCTGGAAACCTGAAGTCACAAGATTATTTGGGGAACCTGTGATTAAATCAAGATGCATCTTAACAAAAATCAGAATGACGGATTCATCTGGCTTAGGACAGGCCCAGTGAAAATAAATAAACTAACCTCCGAGTTCCATAAAGTCCAAAAATTTCGTGACCAGCTGAGCGGCTATCAGTTTCTCCAGATTTTTGCTCCGTGGACCAAGTTTGTCCGCTCTCTGTGTGTTTCTCTGTCCGTCTTTTCCATCCTTCTTTATTAGTGTTTACATTCTTTTCTTTTCAGCTTCAAACTTTTCACGAAGTGCGTGTAAGAACGCATAAATGTCAGGCTATCTGTCTGTCCGTCCGTTTGTCTGTCCGCATTATTGAAATCTAGATCCTCTGGGTTGCCTTGATAACTACGTTTACCATGTCTTCCTCAAATTATGTTATGTTATGTTCAGTGAGGTTAGGTTTTGTTTCTTTACACTGGGTTAGGCTAAGTTAGGGCAATTGAGTCGAGGTAGATTAGGTTAAAATGGTTTAGATTAATGTATGCTGTTTTAAATTAAATCAGGTTAGTTACGTCAGTTGCCCCGGGAGTTTCCGTGGGAATTGGAGTACCCCTGTTTTTGGCTCCCGGAGTCGTGCATCGGTGATGTGTTCCGGGAGGGACCAGTGACCCGAAGGAGCGAACACCCGTATGGGCGAACCTGCTAGTTGGAACAGACCTCCTTTGTGGGGTAGGACCCCTAACAGAGACGGTGATATCTTCCTGGAGCAGAGCCTAGTAGGTGGAACGAAGCCCCGAGAGAGGTAGATACGCAGTCCTCGGCTTTGGCGAAGACGCCCTTTGGGTTAGGCTAGGTGAGGTAGCGTTATGTTAGTTTATGTTGGGGTGAATTAGGTTTGGGCAGGTTAGTTAAGACTGGAGGCCTACTCAGTATTGTCAATGCGTCCCATAAATCTGCTTCCGAAGGCTTGGCGCATTTAGAAACTAAGTTTCCCAACGAATTTGAGAATTGTGTATTTCGGTACGGATTACATACTTCGATGAATGTTATTCCACATAATTTGAATAATTTACAAATTCACTACATCTTCAATTATGTTTTTTACATGATACAAAATCTTTTGGCATCTATTCTGCTCCCGCGGCTGCTGGGACAAACATGTTTGATGCCTATTTCATAATAATTTTGAAAATATAACAAGTTAATAGGAAGTTTTAAGTAAGAACCTGGCGAAAATTTTCAGAAATCTGCTCAAACAAGATATAATGCATAGAAAAAAATGTTTTAAGAGGGGACTGAAAATGAATGACAAGAAATCATTTACAAACTTTTTCTGTATGAAACATTAAACATCTTAGCTTACTCTGAACGACGACCTTCACAAACATTGTCTTACATAACAGCTGATATTTAATAAATTGATTTATTTAAAAAGTAAGTCCACTTCTACAAGGCGAAATCACCAAAAAGCTGGTTTCAACTATAAAGTGACCTTCAGTTTTCTGTCTACTTGTAGTTCAAGTGCGGAGATAATAAATGTAAATATATAATTCTATTATTCATGAGGTAATGAATAAACAAAAAAAATGCAGAATATAATACGCGCGTCTTCATGACAAAATAGTTGGTCTGTATTATGCGATGTTGAGGGTAATTCATTATGTCGCTTACATCCCACATATTGAACTTTTTATCTTTGAAAAAAGTTCACTGACCAACATTTAGCACGCCCTTCTGTTCCTTTTGCTCATTCTAAGAATCGTACGAAGCTTACAAATACACCCACGGCAAAATCGAGAATTACTGAATGTTTAAGCACGTTTGACGCTGGTAGCTCTAAGTTGTAAAGGGAGAGATTTGCTTCCAGACCATCTGCAGCCAGTTATCAGCGCAGGGAAGATTTTATGAGCGTGAGACCTTTGATCTCCTCACTCCATATGCGCCACTGTTTCACGTACGGCACACAAACCCGGCGTTACCTTACATGGAAACAGAACGTTCTTATAGCGGCGTTAAGGAACTACAGATTGGCGGACTGACAACAGTCATTAGCACGTGTCAACCGAGCAAAATATGGCGTTAGCATACGGAATCATGTCATTCCATTACCAACTCACCCCACTTCTGGAGAATCATATGTTCGTAACCTAAAATTATGTAAAGCCCTGCTGATAAATACAGAATTAAATAAAAAAATTGCCTTTACTAGAAAATTTGTCGCTCAAGAATATAACAAGTTAATAGGAAGTTTTAAGTAAGAACCTGGCGAAAATTTTCAGAAATCTGCTCAAACAAGATATAATGCATAGAAAAAAATGTTTTAAGAGGGGACTGAAAATGAATGACAAGAAATCATTTACAAACTTTTTCTGTATGAAACATTAAACATCTTAGCTTACTCTGAACGACGACCTTCACAAACATTGTCTTACATAACAGCTGATATTTAATAAATTGATTTATTTAAAAAGTAAGTCCACTTCTACAAGGCGAAATCACCAAAAAGCTGGTTTCAACTATAAAGTGACCTTCAGTTTTCTGTCTACTTGTAGTTCAAGTGCGGAGATAATAAATGTAAATATATAATTCTATTATTCATGAGGTAATGAATAAACAAAAAAAATGCAGAATATAATACGCGCGTCTTCATGACAAAATAGTTGGTCTGTATTATGCGATGTTGAGGGTAATTCATTATGTCGCTTACATCCCACATATTGAACTTTTTATCTTTGAAAAAAGTTCACTGACCAACATTTAGCACGCCCTTCTGTTCCTTTTGCTCATTCTAAGAATCGTACGAAGCTTACAAATACACCCACGGCAAAATCGAGAATTACTGAATGTTTAAGCACGTTTGACGCTGGTAGCTCTAAGTTGTAAAGGGAGAGATTTGCTTCCAGACCATCTGCAGCCAGTTATCAGCGCAGGGAAGATTTTATGAGCGTGAGACCTTTGATCTCCTCACTCCATATGCGCCACTGTTTCACGTACGGCACACAAACCCGGCGTTACCTTACATGGAAACAGAACGTTCTTATAGCGGCGTTAAGGAACTACAGATTGGCGGACTGACAACAGTCATTAGCACGTGTCAACCGAGCAAAATATGGCGTTAGCATACGGAATCATGTCATTCCATTACCAACTCACCCCACTTCTGGAGAATCATATGTTCGTAACCTAAAATTATGTAAAGCCCTGCTGATAAATACAGAATTAAATAAAAAAATTGCCTTTACTAGAAAATTTGTCGCTCAAGACGTAGCCAGTCACTTTACCGACTGAGCTATTTCAGCAGAACATTAATTTTTATTTTTCTTGTTTTTTTCCCTTTACTCACTGACGTTAAAGCATGCAGTTTGGCACAGAACACAGATCGGGAAACAAGAAACGCGTATACGAGTAGATAATATTAAAATGCATGGTAGGAATTTTTTAAAACAGATATATTCTAAGACTAGACGCAGGAAAATAACATGTCATTGTTTGTATAAATTATACGAATACTGTTTTCATAATCTGTTTTACTGTGTTTCGTGTTACTTCATGCAATAGTAACTCCGTTCAAATGTCACGCCGTTTAAAATTCGAATTATCTTATAATTCTTATTTCAATCTGCTACCAGTTCATATTTGGTTCTTTATTACGTATAGTGTGATCTCGTGTGTCCTAATTTGTAAGGTAAACCTAATGTATGGCTTTGATGAACACTTGTTGAGGAAGGCTTATTAGGCCAAAACACGTATTCATAATAAGAATGGAATTACATGTGGAATTTTTTAGCATAAATCATAATTCAAATTTTAGACGGTCTGAATTTCTAACTTAAATATTTAATCTCTTAACTTGGAAAACAGACCAGAGATTGTACTTTGTCTAGCATAATTACGAATTCCAAAGACAAATTACGAGGCACTCGTTGAATGCACAGAAAATTGACGAAATTTTACTCCGATCCTTTCGTGAGGGATTAATCTGTTCTTCAAAACCAAGAGTATGAGAAATATAAGCAGGCTCTTATGTCACTTACGCAGTAAACTCTCGGAGAAAACAACAGTCTTTGATTTAAGAGACTCCTTGAGCTGGAAACCTTCCAAACAGCAGTATTAAGACATTTCAATTACGCCATCTTGTCGTCACATAAGCCATGATCGTGTTTGTAATTCATCGATTACAGCTCCAGTTGTGGGTCGATCACAGCACAGTCGCGTTCAAAAACAACGGAAACGAAGACAGACTTTCCTGTACGGAATGCTGGAAAACCGAGGTCAAAGGTGACTTCAGATGGCAATTAATACGACGTCTAGTTTTCAACGTGACACGGCATTAAGAGATCTGACCATATCTTAGCACAACACGCGAGGAACGGTCGAAAGCTTATATCGTTCCCATGTCGGAAAACTTACAAAAGTTACGATATTTGCTAGAAGTTAACCTTGCAATCTTGGTAAGCAAATTAGAGCACTCTTCAGCGCCATCGTAACCCTTTGAAGCCCGAAGCTCGTCTAAATATTATTTAATAAATCAGTCCGTACCGCGAAGAAAACACAACACTTCACCATTACACATGACAACTGGTTGACGCTGTTTAAGGAAATAATCCCTTTCTACTCTGAGAACAATCCGAAACCCATACATACAAAACGCTGAGTTATTAACTGTGTGAAGTAGGTGGTACATATAATTACCACTGGTTCTTAGAGGGTTAACTGGCCACGCGGACATTTAATTTCGGCCCGAAGTTCAAATATAATTCACTGAAGGTTGATAGATTGTATACATACTTTTGCACAAATACTCAAGATTGATTCAGACATCTTACCGTGAAGAATACACATCGCATCAACTTTTAACAGGACACAACAGAATCTGACATATACTTTACGCTGCAAAGGGTAACATCATGGACAGAAAATTGGTTACAGTGGCAAGTCTGCGGATCTGTCGATGCTCCAAGAAGTAGATTTGCAAATGTTACTTACCAGCGATCATTTCCCCCGCCAGAATCCTTCCGCGTGCCTTCCGGAGTCCTACAAGTACAAACAGAGAAATTTTGTAAAATTTGTTTGTAGATTTCCAAAGGACAGTGGGCCTAAATAATTATCGGATCATACAAAGCAACATTTAGGCCAAGTATAGAAATACTTTCTCAAATTCCCCTGCGCGATAATTACAATAAACAATAAAAATAAGAACATTAATATTTAGAATGTACTGAAGGGTGTGGAAATTTCAATACAAAACTGCACTGCCAGTCACGGAAGATTTAGTTACGGTTGCAGAAATGTTGTGAAACGTTCTTTAATAAATTACATTATAAATGTATAAATAAAAGTCATTATTTTTCTGAAAAATAATAATTAATATTACGTTTGATTAATACCGGGGTTCGATCCCCGTCGGGGGCAGAGGATTTTTCCTCTAGCCTCTGCGTCCAGACCAGATATGGGACCCACCCAGCCTCCTTTACAATGGGTACCGGGGTCCTTTCCCGGGGGTAAAGCCGGCCGGGGCGTGATGCTGACTACTCACCCCCATCTAGTGCCGAGGTCAAGGAAGAGAGGAGCTATACCTCCACTCACCCCAAACGCCTACATGGCGTATAGTGGGACAAACTTTACTTTTTACGTTTGATTAATGGAAAAATGTCACAAAATATATTTCCTTCTGTAAAATATGCAGGTCTATAATACTGCTCGAAAAATTTTCTCAGTTTTTCAATTTAGCCTTGTTTGACAGAAGAGAAGCTTCTCACCATTACAGCAGAGAGATTACCTCAGTGGTTCTCAAGGACTCAGCATTTAAAAATACCACTCTGATGTGGATATTCTGTGACAAACGGGAGATCTAAGAACCAAAAATATTTATTACGCGCTGTTTTCATTCAGAGAAGAGTCACGAGAATATTGTCAAATGCGGTAATGTCTTAAATCTGACAATTTCTTGCTTTCTTTCCACCTGACGACCTTGAAAATCGCCATTTTCCCTTATTAGTTATGAGTTCCATTTGGCTTCCATTTTTCTCCTTGATTGCTTTTATCAGTCCCTGGAAACAATCACCTCTGACAGATCGTGAGTAATGTTTTACACTGCGAGGGAGGGTCTGCCCTTGGCAAAACCCTCTGATACACAGGCGGAGTTGATACGGCATTGATAAACACCCACAAAGTTTTTCGAACCGAAGTCAGTTTTGAATCATGGCTGCATATCCTGCCCTTTAAATACTGTATACACCACGGTTCCTATTAATTATAATTAAACATATAAATGGCTGAGTCAGGATTAGAAAACATGCAAACATCATGTGCCTGTGGAAATTAGTAAACTTTTGTTGTTTGTTCCAAGTTACTCATTACTGAACTGAAAAGATGTCTCTGCATATCACAACCAGTTTACAGTGTGACATAACCACATTCCGGCTGATCGGGGCGTGTGTAAGTACGAAGTACCTACAGCAAAGGATCATTGAGGTACTAAGCGTGTAATGAAAAAATATACTTCAATAAAATTCAGAATTACAAGCAACTGACAGCTTCGTAATTTATTTATCAACTACTTGTGAATATCATGTGGCAATTAGCAGCCAGGACCTACAAAATGGAATTCGGGAAAGCGACAATTTAACATAAGAACTTGGAACATGTGGCATTTTAATCTCAAAACTGGTTGGAAGTAAATCTCTTCACGTTACCCAAGGCTTTTACCCCATTTTATGTTATTTACTGGATTTTAAACAAAAAAAGGTCACCGGATAAGTGACCATTGCATTTTAGCACGACGGAAGGTCGTGCCATAGCTCAGGTGGTTAGGTGATTCTCACTGCGGGCACCCGGGTTGGCACCCAGGTCACGATAGAATTTTATCTCAGTCCTTCGTCTTTCCCCTGTCAACGATGCTCCATTTTCACTCATTTTATCATCTCGGGGATGGACAGTAGGCTCATTTCCTTAAATATCAATCTTATCCCCAAGAAAAAAAAATCTCTAGTAAACAAAACCACCAGAAGTCCTACATCGGTAATAATATCGGACATCGGGTCAACATTCGAACCCGGAATGTCATGAATACGAAGTAGAAGTACTATAAACCACAACGTTATGTTCACTACTTAGACAATTTACGTTTATTTAAAAACAATGAGAAATTAAGTACACACACACACACACACACACATATATTACATACATTAAGCTATTATTTCACTATGTAAAACACACAATTCAGATGTAATAAGTCCATTGATGTCCACCAATAAATAAATAATTACTAACTTAATGCTTCTTGGTGTATTTAACAATGATATCTCATCTGCACGAATTATACTTAATGATTACATATCATTAAATACAAATGGCCTAGAAGAAAAGTCACTGTTTACTTGGATGTACTATCTCCAGCCTACAGCATTAAAGCCGAAATTCGAACTTTTCTTGTTCGAATCACCAGTTCTAACCAAGTTGCTAAATCAGACAAGTTAGTAGGTTATTTAACGACGCTAATCAAGCTATATATACGTAACGCAGAGGTAAATTGGTAGATGATAATATATGGCTGACAAGAATGTATTTGTAAGATGCTGCACCTAACTGAAGATACTTCTTTGACATTTTATTTGACAAACTAAGGAAGAAGACTCAAAATCTGTCAGAATTTTCGATAAACCAAACTAGATTCAATCTGGGTACCTTCTCAATACAGGTCTGGATCGTTGGTGCTAGGACAGCCGACTCAGTATCAGTGAGAACAAAGCACCATCTACTTAGCACCCATATTGGAAGTTATAATTGGAATATTCATCTACATTTGAGACTAACATCGCCTTGCTGGATTCAGCTGGCTAAAGATTAATTTTACTTGATCGATTATACTCTTTACTAGTGTATAGAGTACCACTGAACCACGAAATTAAGAGAGTAGTCATTTATTTTTCCTCTCACAAACTTTTAGTCGGGATAACACCGTGATTAGACAAATGTTATCGAAATTTTAAATAGGAGAAATCTGCCGAAAGTTCTTAGATGAATCTGATTTTGGAGAACCTTAACATTAAACTTCACAGTTAAAACTTCAAAGTCTTAACCCAAATAAGTTTATTTAATTGCGCTTAAATTCTGTACGTGTAAGTAGGATAAAATATTTTCAGGAAAACTGGATATTAAACCGTACTGTACTATCAACAATTTCCAGCAGTCGAAGTTAAATGTATCAAATTAGCTTCTCTTTTCTCATGTAACAAACAGCTAATTAAAATTAAATTTTGTATATTTAACGAACAACATACTCAATAAATATAATTCCAATATTATCAAAACTGCCAACCACTGTTGCCAAAACAATTATAGGAAAGCAACGTTGCCGATGTCACCCCTATTTGTGACACGCTCTTCGAATTCGAGCAAAATTGAGAACGACGTAAACGGCACATCGTAGGCAAAGCGAAGATGAGATAAAATATAATGTCCACCATCTATCGTCACACAGTCAGATTCCTGAGACAGCTCTCCCATGGATAATTGAAATAATCGTGGAGCATGTGTACAGGAGGCTGGGATCTGAGGTATGTGCTTTGAGGCACCGCCCGACAGGGCCCTGGGCAATTGGGCAATTGACGACACACACACAAATGTTCTATGTCCAAGACGCCCTACGGTTCACTTATGTACGTACCGTGGATTATAATATAACCTTTATTGAAAAATGGCTATAGAGCCAACATTACTGTTTAAGGAAGTTCGTCGGCACATTAGTAGACAAAGGAAGATCTCTCGAGTTCCCGACAGAAGGGGACTGACGAAAGAACAAGTTCGACGAAGAAAGGAAGAGTGTGAGGAGAGAAACTAAGACTTAAGAAAGAAAGGCGAGAAGAAAATGGAAAGGATAAATTATGCAAAGCCATAAAGAGAAAGAGAGAGAGAGATATGACAAAAGCGGGAGTTTTATTTGAAGTGAATTAAGTTTTTTGATTAGCGATATTAAATATACTATCCTAATTCTTAATTCCTAGCAGGGTCGTCAAACTTGACTAAAGCTGTAGTACAGGTTCCCGAGAACTTACCCCTTCCCCCCCCTCTACACACACGGAGACTCAAGTGTTGATCAAAATTTAAAACAAATACTTCACGGATACCAAAAACTTAGAAATCTTCTCTTATTTTTCTTTTCTTGTCAGGGGATAAAGAATTACTAGGAATTATGAAACAGAATTTCCTTCAAATTCATCAATCTATATGGCGAAATTACGAAGTAGAATAAATTAACAATTATACGAGCTTATATATGTTATTTCTGGTATAAACATGGTAGACATTAAAATTTCCCGACTGCGCTTCAGAAATTCGAACCCCCGCCATGCTTGTAGAACCACATACCATGAAACAAAGAGTTTTAGACAGAACTCACAAAGCTTTCTTAACAACAAACAGATCGCCAATCCTACGAATCTTATATCAGTAATGCAATCAATAGATCAGCTTGTTGAGTTTACGAGCGGTTGATCACAGAATCGTATCTTATTACACTAACTGCTCTACTCGGAACTGCAAATATGTTACACATTATTACTATTATTATTATTAATTTTATCACCCGCATTGGTAATAGCAATAATTTATTTTGGGTAAAAATTACTTAATAAGTATTGATTATCACTAGGCTATATTACACCTGGAAGGTACAGGGCATGACCACAAAGTTTTACTCAGTCACTATGCTTCCAATTCTTGACTTTCAGACTTATACACATTATTTAATATACATTTGTACACATTTTATAACTTATCTTCATGCAAAATTGAATATTCCCTGACCACAGAGAATTTATGTTAGTTCTGTATAAATACCAACTGATCTGAAAGCATTCCACGAGAGAGATAGACATCTATCAGGAAATTCTTGTTCAATCGTACCTTTAGACGGTAACTTAGCTAAGTCAGCCACTTTTCAGTCAAATTACTCGGTCCTTCAGTCTGCCATTACTCGGACATTCCAGTCATTCAGTCAAGCACGCCATTGTACACAGTAATTCTGTCACTTTAACTCAGTAACCCCCAATCAGCCGTCACTGTCAATTTATTAAAGTCAGAATTTCAATCCAGTCAGTTAAATAATTCAGCCGATTTAGCTACGGCAGCCAAAGTCATTCAATCAGCCTTTCCAAGCCGACAACTTCAATCAGTCACTCTAGTCTGTCAAATCATTATGCCAGTCTCTGAAAAGTCGACAGAGCACAGTCAGTCGGGGTGTCGGAATTATCCGTTTCGGGACAGCATGACTCTGGTCTCAGCATAAGTCAAACAGGTCTGTCTTCAGACAATCCGACTCGACATTGTTTCACAGTTCAACGATCAACTGTTAAGTGCAAGCGGCCTTGAGATTCGATCCAGTGACCTTCTGAGACACATGAAACCATCATGTTAGATGTAACAATTTCAACTATTTTATAGACAGGACAGCCGTGGCTTTGAAGGAAAATAAAAGAAAGGACAAATAAAAGAGAAAATGTCTTCAAACCACCGACAGTTTATAAAATTAATGGTTATATTTCGCCTTTCTGTCAGCAAGAGCCCAAGGCCATATTTCTTATCCTGGTGCAATTATGGTGCTTACACTAACGTATTCCAGCCACAAAAGAAAGAAATGTTGCCTACTGAACAACGAACATTATGTTTAAACTCGTCAGACTTGTATCAGTCAATTAAAATTAAAAGATTATATACAAATAAAAGGCTTAACGCATTTACACTTGTATATTCTGTATGCTGACTATTCAATTTTATTTCATTTTATGATATGTGTCCGCTATAATTGCTAACAACGTTCCTCAACTGGTGGCCAACATGGTGTCAGATGTCAATAAACTGACTGGCTCGCCCGCTGCTAACTATTAACCTGTTCATTCCTAGGAGGAAAAAACACGCCAGTCAATTTTATGTTTATCAGTGGCCTACAGGATAGCAAAACAATATCATAACACAATACGCAATTATTTTCATCTTAAAAATTTAATTAACATTTAAGACTTTCCTTATTGAACTTCAATATATATTTTCAAGGCACGTTACAGGACCCTGTGAGGCAAGTAGAGTTCCCACCTCAGAAGTTCACAAGATCGCTCTGTTTATATTACTGATTACTGGGGATATAAACATATGTGGGTACGTTCTGTCGGAATTAAATTCCTACCTACCTTAATTTGTTTAAATATTAGTTGTTTATCGGAAACACCCAAGAGATATAAACATAAATGTTATTTGAGAGAAAAATATTTTAAAAAATTGTTACCTCTCTGTATACACGGCGAAATGTTTATGACCAGGAATTCAAGGCATCTCCACAGGCTAGGAGCCAAATTACATGAGAAATGGAAGCAACATTCACTTAAATGCATTCCCCAACTCTGAATCTACACAATGAAATCGGAACTACATTGAGAAAATTCGAAAATGTTACGTAATATGCAAATATACAAAAAAATATTAGAATAATATTCAGAAAATTTTCTAGAACATTTTCTTTTCTGACAGATGTCCTAATATATATGTAGATGTAGCTTGTAAATAGTAATAAATCGTACTGTTGTAATAAAATAAATAGTATAGGATAATTCTAGTGTAAATGTTAAAGGCAGTATAATTCAATGATAATTGCATAATTGATAGAGAATAATTAAATAAATTACTTGAATTGATTTCATACAAGTACGTCGTTACTGTCGAAATATATCAAAATGTTTTAAAGTGATTACTTTCATTTATCACGTGAAAATAATGGCATAGGCCTTTCACTGAAAAATGCTTACTCTTTGTGACTGCAATGATAAGAGAAGCTGAATCCTGCATACCTCAAATAGACATATTCTGAGTTCATGACAAAAGCATCCCTAAATTCTTACGAGATTCTTCGACGACCTCTCTGGGCTGGCATTACAAGACGATTCACCGACCTCCAGGCAATCGAGGCTAAGAACAAGAGTGGGAAAATATGTTCTACTTTGAAGCACAATGAGTTTCAAAACGTGTTGTTTACAATTCTGTTTTCCTAATTAGTTCTGATATCCATTTATTACAATGCAAATCTTCTGACAAAGCTAATCGAGTTCTATAAGAGCCATAAATTATATTTCCATGTAGTCTGTTAAAACACACAATATAAAAACATTTCAAACAAGCGATACTGAACTCGATCATATATTCCTACGTTAAGTCTGTGAATAGTTTATATTACTGATTACTGGGGATATAAACATATGTGGGTACGTTCTGTCGGAATTAAATTCCTACCTACCTTAATTTGTTTAAATATTAGTTGTTTATCGGAAACACCCAAGAGATATAAACATAAATGTTATTTGAGAGAAAAATATTTTAAAAAATTGTTACCTCTCTGTATACACGGCGAAATGTTTATGACCAGGAATTCAAGGCATCTCCACAGGCTAGGAGCCAAATTACATGAGAAATGGAAGCAACATTCACTTAAATGCATTCCCCAACTCTGAATCTACACAATGAAATCGGAACTACATTGAGAAAATTCGAAAATGTTACGTAATATGCAAATATACAAAAAAATATTAGAATAATATTCAGAAAATTTTCTAGAACATTTTCTTTTCTGACAGATGTCCTAATATATATGTAGATGTAGCTTGTAAATAGTAATAAATCGTACTGTTGTAATAAAATAAATAGTATAGGATAATTCTAGTGTAAATGTTAAAGGCAGTATAATTCAATGATAATTGCATAATTGATAGAGAATAATTAAATAAATTACTTGAATTGATTTCATACAAGTACGTCGTTACTGTCGAAATATATCAAAATGTTTTAAAGTGATTACTTTCATTTATCACGTGAAAATAATGGCATAGGCCTTTCACTGAAAAATGCTTACTCTTTGTGACTGCAATGATAAGAGAAGCTGAATCCTGCATACCTCAAATAGACATATTCTGAGTTCATGACAAAAGCATCCCTAAATTCTTACGAGATTCTTCGACGACCTCTCTGGGCTGGCATTACAAGACGATTCACCGACCTCCAGGCAATCGAGGCTAAGAACAAGAGTGGGAAAATATGTTCTACTTTGAAGCACAATGAGTTTCAAAACGTGTTGTTTACAATTCTGTTTTCCTAATTAGTTCTGATATCCATTTATTACAATGCAAATCTTCTGACAAAGCTAATCGAGTTCTATAAGAGCCATAAATTATATTTCCATGTAGTCTGTTAAAACACACAATATAAAAACATTTCAAACAAGCGATACTGAACTCGATCATATATTCCTACGTTAAGTCTGTGAATATTTTATTATTATTTATTTATTTATTTAAAAAAATCAAAAATTTCAATCTGAACTGTATACATAGTACAGTTGATGGAGAACAAATAAAAACCGGATCCCAGAGATACAGAATTCAGATCTCGGTTAGGCTATCGATTATCGTGGCTGAATTTTCTGGTTGTTCCAAGATGAATATCGACGCTACCTCGGCATATTTCATCACAGTATACTTCCAAATTTTTAGCTACTCAACATTCATCACTATTGTTCCATATATTTTGACGTTATATGAATTCTTCAGCTGAAGGGGATAATTAAATAACCCAAGGACACGGTCAGTGAAATCTTTTGGCTGATATGTAATCGACGCTACTCAGAATCATTCCACCTACCCCTATTGGAAATCGCACACCCTCGTTAACTAAAATGGATAATGTAAAATAACCCAGATATAAAAAAAGATTAAGTGACAGACGGACACACTTTATCCTTTATGATTTCAATTTTTATACTCCATACAAGAAACGCATAAAATCATTGCACATAAAATGTTCTACGTTGGAAAAAGGTAATGTTTTTCACATCTTTCAAACACTAAATTGCAAACCCCATCTAAACACACCGCATCTCAACAAACAGTAATCTGTTAAAGCCTCTAATTTGAATTCAATTCACAACGGAATGTCGCATTTTGTACCACGCCGGTCTGCGGTTTGTATCAACATCCCGTTATCATCACGACTGTCTCAATGGGACAGCGACCACAGATTCTCGATGATTTTCACCATCCACCAACACTACAGTCTATTCCTAGGAAGTGATACGCGTTTTACTATTTGGACATTTATTATAAAATAAACTCCAAATTATTCTCTCACAATCCACGAATTCCTATAACAAATCTTCATTGAAAAGTTAGCAAATTGTCAGTGTAGAACTTATTTTCTGCGTTATAGGGTTATTTAAAAATTCAGAGCTCAGAGGTTCGTTAGATTTCACAAAATCTCGTTGCATAACCCTGTTCTGAGCGAGTTCAGGTACCTAACGAAGGAGGCAGCAAGGACCTCCGAAACGTCGATGAATTTCTACCAGACTACACACAGCAACAACCCAGAAGACAGCCATCTTCACATTCAACTCCGTGAAAACTTCAAATCCTTCAATGCTGTTCATATCCTCGAAGCTTATTCTCCGAGAATCAAATTAACATATGCCTCCTCCCAAGTGATTTCCTATTCCTTCCGGTCTCAGACTGTAAATTTGTATACACTTCTTGGTTCAATGCCTAAATGTCTCCCATATAACACTCCCTGATTTAATCACTTAAATTGTTACGTAAAGATTAGGCCTATAAATTCCGAAGATCGTCAGTATGCATTCAACTCTGCCTTCGTGTCATTTCTCTTAAGTCAAAATATCATTTTCAGCACCTATTCTCAAATATTCTCATTCCATATTTTCCTCACAGTGTGAGACCAAATACATTTACCAAGCAAAACAACAAGGCAAGGCATTACACATAAATACAGCGATCTTAAACAGGTTCTGGAAACTTCAACGCTTAAACCGATCAAACAGGCCTGAAAGACGTGATCAACCTCCCTTCCCAGCAGCTTTAATTATTAACTGCCTGGATTACTTTATGCTCTACAATATTATGTATTACATATCACGTACATATTCGTATCATCTCACCTTCAAGTCTTTATATTCATGAAGAAATTATGGATAATGAACGAAATGTTCGCGGATATTTCATACTTCAAGAGCTTCAAAAAGATATAGTTCACCACCAGTTTAATTAACTGCTCAATGCGAATTAAACTTCTCGCTCACATACCATTTAATTAAAAAGTTTTTTATTTCCAGATTCGGCACGTGCAATGAAATCGACCGTTCGTGAACTCGAATTTCTTCACTACAGCAAAGAGTTCTGCGCCATTAGACTTTGTTTTGAATCATAAATCTTCCAGTGAGATGCTGGCGAATAGATTGCTTAATGACACTATAATTAGTGTATACTTTATTTAATGCTGAACGAGATTAAATAATAATTAAATAGGACGATGTAGAAAAAGAAGTGGCAGCTTCTAACCTGCTTAAGAAGGTTACACTGCGTTTGCCACGGGGAACTGACTGCATGTTTTGCAAATTACCAAAAAGACTTGACAGTGAGTAGTAAAGTACTCTTTCTAATACAGACCTATAAAACTTAATAAATATATTTTTCTAATTCTGTTATTTTTTTATTTAGTGTTCTGTCTGAGGACAGGTCCATATGAACAGGATCCTTCCATCCTTTTCTCGGACTGGGACCTGTTCATATACGTTCTTGGCAGATGATCCAGAAGTGGTTTGCCATTGCCTTCTTCTGTGTGTGAATGGAGTAATTGTTGGGATGCCACGGAGGAAAACTCCGTGTTGCCTAGACCACGGCCTTGCCCAACACAAGTTATAAATTCGGGCACCGCCGGGAATCGAACCCGAGACCCCAGGATTACAAGGCCAGCGTTCTAATCGCTAGACCACCGTGGCACAATTATGTTATAGATATTTGTAAAGACTGGATCACAAGTGTGTATAAGAATTTCAAGCAAGGGTTCCCTTCCGGTAAAGTCCGGTATAAATATCAAGATCCCTTCCTCGAACGCCCTTCTGAGGCAAACATTCGCATACTTCCGTTTCGGCGCTCTATGCTTTATGCATCAAATATCGCTAAATACAGATCTGACGCATCCATCAGTGGCTACTTTAAAGTTCCTCAGCAGTCAGTTGTCCTGGAGTGCGTTAGGACTACAACGTCGATCCATTTAAGCGTTGAGGTAAACAGCTCTCAGCGGCGGGCTATCCATGTTTGCCGACAGATTACATCTTAATAGCATGTCGTTCGTGGCTTTGCACACAGTAACGCGGAAGATCCAAGTACTTTTATACATTTCTTACAGTCTGAGAAAACAGACTCACGTACGTACCTTTTAAATGAGTCTCAGGTAAGGTGTATTCGGGTTACATAAAGCAAGAAATTCTCGATCAGCTGAGTAAATTAAAACACCAATGGCGGACTTATTTTAAAACAAACATCTCTGGGTGTACACAAGCTATGTGATCGGTGAAAGCTTACAGCAGTGGATGAAGTCGCGGTGGATAGTGAAATATATAATTGCCGTATAGAGGCGTCAACATTTTATTTTTTATTACATGTGATTTGTTACTGGATATTTAACGACGCTTTGTCAACTGCATATTTTGTGTAGTTTTTAATGGTTAGATGATTGAATGATGATGTGGAAAGAATGTGAGAAGAAATGGTTTTGGCCTGTCTTAAGCTGAATAGCCAATATATGTGTCCATACATTCAATATGATAGAGTAACTAAGAAATTGGCTGAGTATCTGTGCTTCTGTCTTTAAATTTCATGGAAGTTATTACTAGTGACTTCGCTGATTAACAGACTAGCTTATTAACAATTATTAACTAATTACTGATACAGTATCATAATCCACGACACCACGACACCATAGCAAATGATCCTAATACCCATTCCATTACTATCATTCTATTTATGGGGTCTTTTTATAAACATTTTTAATCAAATGTCTGCATATATTCATTCTTACTTATCTTACAGGTTCAACATCCTTCATAAAAAACCCTACCAGTACTAGATATCTACATAAGTTTTTATTTATTAATTTGTTTATTTTATTATTTGTTTAACGACGCTGCCAAAAGTTCATATTATATGGCTCAGAGCCATGGGGGGAATATCGAATTGGAAAATCGATGGAAGGAAGAGGTCGTGACCTAATTTAAGCAACATACCAGCATTTGTCTAGAGACTTGAGAAACCCCCCCCCCCCCCAAAAAAAAAACCTCAGTCAGTAAAGTCGATCTCATGGCCGAGATTTGAACTCGACGTTCGATTAAATAAGTCGTCGAATTTTTCGCAGCTTTCTTCTCGAAGGTAAGCACATCTGTAAAATGTACCTGAACGTAGCATCTTTTGATGTGGCATATCGGGACAAATGCCACTTCTGAACGTTTCCTCATCACAAGTTGCCTGATCACGTGATTACCAAAATAACATGTAAACTCAAATTACAGAGCTGGGGAAACCACCGACCCTGCAGCTGCTGTCGACCGCATAGAAAATGACGTCACAGCCATGAAAGCTCTCAGAAGCAGCAATGGCCTATACTAGTTACTGCAGAACACAGATACATTGGTTTAGTACCATAATAGTACTAACGGGTAGTATATCAAACAAAGACTGCCGCTGGACATGGTCCTCAGATAGTTCTATCCGCCTCTTATCTTCACAATATACCTCGTTGATATCCACCTTAATGTTATCCCCTATCTCCTTCTTGGTCTGAAGTGATGCTAACAAATTATCTTCATTATTTTTCTCCCCAATTCGTGCTAAATGTCTCAGATATCACTACTCTGACACCACCAAGTGACCAGCATTCATCACGTAGTTTCTCGTTGCGTCGATAAGCTGTTAGCTTGGAACTAGTTTGGGAACGTATCTAACGGCGGCTTTGAGTAATAACAGCGTTGAACTTTCGGGTTCTGTTATTAGAGTGTTGTAAGATATGAAACTATGCCCGTTCTTCCTTTCCTTGCCTGTGACCGCCGTAGAGCTAAAATATGAGACAGCATCGCAGAGCTCGAAACTAATTCCATAACTTTACTCCCATCGAAAATACTTCATACAACATTCGAGTGCGTATTTATACAAAGTCAACATGCAAACTTCTCATACAATTTATTTATTTGTTTAAATCTAATCACAATAAAATTCCTATTAAATATTAAAATATTACTATAATTAACATTTAAATATTTAAAATATATTAAATGATGTTCTCTATCGAAATGTTCGATTTACTTTTGTAAAAAGTGATGATCTAATGTAAATCGAACATTTCGATAGAGAACATCATTTAATATATTTTAAATATTTAAATGTTAATTATAGTAATATTTTAATATTTAATAGGAATTTTATTGTGATTAGACTGACAATATTTAAACAAATATATATTTATCACAATATGACGCAACTTTATCATCTCATTCTCATGTTGCTGTGATTAACCACTTAAACTATCACAATATTTGGAGGTCTTAATAAATGTAACAGTAATATATTCATATTTTTCAAAACATTACTACAAAAATCTTTTTAAACATTCACCACTGTACGGGACTACGGTTTTCCACGAATAGTA
Source organism: Zootermopsis nevadensis (assembly GCF_000696155.1). The sequence goes on along the minus strand of NW_019059865.1, from coordinate 991,081 downwards.
AGTGTTGAAGAACGCCATTATGAAGTTGTTGAAGGTAGTCGAAGAGTATTACGAATAGGCGGCCTCCTGTGAAATGACTTCATACAAATTTCGATAAAAATCAGTGAATTATTATAATTATATATCTTTGTTCTGCTTTGTAACGCGGAGTGGGATTTAGTCGAAAGAACATACTGCCTGAATCTTCTGGCTGAAAATATTCCTCCTAAACGTTGGTATCTACCTCCAAGTCCTAGCGGTGTTACAGATCATTACAAAATCGACAGATTCACTGCTATGGGAATCTCAAGTTTAACAGGTAAATAAATTTTTGGAGTGTTCATCTTCATCCACACACACACGCGTTGGGCTCGCTAACATTTCCAACTCCTTCCAACGTAAAATCTTGCCTAAAAAATTAAGCACCCATCGTTTCATACGCTGCTATTGAAACAAACCTTTTGTAATATGTTAATAGTGTTAAAGCTAAGCATTTATGAAGATTTAAGTATTCTTGGCTGTCGCAATCTGTAGTCTGGTATAAGCCGCCATGACTAGGACGATGAGTAGCACAAAGTACCTCTGAAACGACGGAAAACATGCACCACACTAAAAGACGCTAAAATCCAAAAAAAAAAAAACAGCCATGGTCACATTCACTGCCGTAAGAATATCAAAACCTTTTAAGGACATAAAATGTAACATAGATTCCTTTATATTACGAACATTTTGTAAGATTTTTTAGTGTGAAACTGTTCCAAAAGGTTTTCCGTCATGTAGTCTTGTGGGTGTACACCAGTGTTTCGGAGGAACACTCTTCTTCCATCTTCAGGAGACAAAAACTTAACATTCATTCCGCAAATGGAGAAATTGGTGACTATACACAGAAAAGACACAGACTCACTTGAAAATAATGGACATGATTCCCAAATTTTCTTCCCAGCACAAACCAGGGGAATCGTAAGATGTAAGAAGATTATTTGCGAAATGGCTAGAAGTCGGACAGGGTGTTGTCTTGATCCGAGGAGGTCAGGAGGAAATTCCGGTAATGTACACACTGTTTAAAGCACGTATTTAATAAATAGGACCATCTGTGGATTCCACAAACTATAGTGAAGTCCAGGATGAAATGCAACTACGTAAGATCACTCCACCTTGCACTAGCATCCAGTCATGCTCCCGCAGTACAAATGAAGAGTTGTTACAGCAAAAGCGACCTACGACACAACACTGAAACAGGCAGCAATTTGCCATGAAGAAACATCTGAAATATATTTTGGTTCTTGCTTTATTTACCAACGATTTCTCAAATTCGCTGACAATATAAGATCGAATCACGTGGTTATAAACGATACATTGGAGGGGAAATGTAGAAGGAAATCAATTGTATAATACTGAAAAATTATCGTTTTGTCATGTTGATAGAATTGAGTACAGAGGCATGTCAAACATTAGTCAGGATAGCCAACATTAAGGTGACACTGGGACCGGACATCTCCAGAATTTCGTAAATTAAATTTTAATATGAGAAATTACCGCCACGGTGGTCTAGCGGTTAGAACGCTGGCCTTGTAATCCTGGGGGTCTCGGGTTTGATTCCCGGCGGTGCCCGAATTTATAACTTGTGTTGGGCAAGGCCGTGGTCTAGGCAACACGGAGTTTTCCTCCGTGGCATCCCAACAATTACTCCATTCACAAACAGAAGAAGGCAATGGCAAACCACTTCTGGATCATCTGCCAAGAACGGATATGAACAGGTCCCAGTCCGAGAAAAAGATGGAAGGATCCTGTTCATACGAATTTATAACTTGTGTTGGGCCAGGCCGTGGTCTAGGCAACACGGAGTTTTCCTCCGGGGGCTTCCCTGTTTCTCCGTGGCATCCCACCAATTACTCCATTCACACACAGAAGCAGGCAATGGCAAACCACTTCTGGATCTTCTGCCAAGAACGTATATGAACAGGTCCCAGTCCGAGAAAAGGATGGAAGGATCCTGTTCATATGGACCTGTCGTCAGACAGAACACTAAATAATAATAAGATGAGAAATTGCCTATTACAGAATTTCTGCAAAATTCTAATGCATATTTAAGAAATAAAAAATGTACTTTTATAAGACATACTACTGTTTTCTCGGGGATAAATCAGTCGAAGCGCGAAACTAACGACTCACCCCATGTAGTATATGGATGAGGTCCACACCCACATACGTCGAAATGTCTTGCTGCTGAGGTCCACTAGCAAACCACAAAGAAACAAGACTGGAAATTGACTTCACAGCACACAGACTCCGCGTACGCCACTGGCATTTCCGTTTATTTATTGCAGATAAAAATCTAACTACAAATCTAATCGTACTATAGTTACACTGTAGAGTCAAGATTTGCGTTCCTTGTAATTCGTTGAACATTCAGCACGTAAAAGAGAAAATATTCCGGATAAAATTTGTGCATCTTAAATTTGTACAGATTATATTTCAAGAAGAACCGGTGCCAAAACATCGAGATATTTTAATGAAACTCCATGCGAAGCAAGAATTATACTGAGCCGATAAAAACCTACGCTAAATTCGATCGACAATTTATTCTAAACACGCGGTACTAAATTTAATTTAAATCGCTCGAGTTATTTTGAGGATGGAACAGAGAAAAACACACGGCTGTAGCATTAAGTTATATTCTCCATTAATTTTTATATTCCGTTTGGCAATCTTCAGTCTAGTTAATATATTTACATTCTATTTCCTTACGATCAGTTCCAAACAATCTTCTTATCAGCTCATATTCTTTTCGACGTTACAAAAGACAATACAAAATTACAAAATTAAATTCTGAGTACATGTCTGATGTCTTTAAACGGAAAAACCGCATGTATCTATTATATACGTATAATCAACAGGTCTGTCATGTCTGTCTCTCCGTCCACGTGATTTACCTCGAGAACCGTTGGATGGATTTGGATGAAATTTGGTACAAAGTTTATGTCATTTTGAACGACCCTAAAATCGCACTTTAGAAATTTCCTGCAATATTCTGGCACCGATAATAGCGCCACTTGTAATTTTTTTTTTATTTAGTGTTCTGTCTGACGACATGTCCATATGAACAGGATCCTTCCATCATTTTCTCGGTCTGGGACCTGTTCATATACGTTCTTGGCAGATGATCCCGAAGTGGTTTGCCATTGCCTTCTTCTGTGTGTGAATGGAGTAATTGTTGGGATGCCACGGAGGAAAACTCCGTGTTGCCTAGACCACGGCCTTGCCCAACACAAGTTATAAATTCGGGCACCGCCGGAAATCGAACCCGAGACCCCAGGATTACAAGGCCAGCGTTCTAACCGCTAGACCACATTGTAATCGGAGGCAACAATATAAGACAATGGAGAAAACAATTATATTAACAATGACTTTCAGGAACAAAAAGATTCAAACACTAAATATCACAGAAGATATTTTCGGATGGGACTCGGTGGAAATGTCATGAAATTCAACGGCCACGTAACTACATGACACAGAGTCTTCCTTGAAAAGTCAAGAAATGTAGTACTCCCGGGTAACCTGAACACTCGTCATTGTTTACATTGAAGCCAATCGCTACATCGTAACCACATCCAGTTCAGTCCAGTCTACATTTACACACACTATTTCTCCAAAAATTCTTTTCAACGCAGTCCTCCGCCACTATGCACCTTATAAGCGGATTAACATCTGAGGTCTTGAACACAGATTTTCTGTAAATTTCTTATTTTTCGACGTGTGTTCAATGAATACTGTATTTATTTTTAAGTTTGGTTATAAAATTACGATACGTGAGAGTCTGATTAGTACTTAAATGTGAACATCCCGGAATTATTGTAAAATAATGACGCTACAGACACTAGAAACGTCCATAGATTATCATGATTATGAATATTATTACTGAAGGCAATTAATTTATCAAATTTATTGACTACGATAGATGAAACCAATTAAATCAAAATAATGATAAAAATAATTACAGTATTAACAAATAATAATTGTAACTTAATAATTTAAAAAAAATTGAATCATTATCTTGAAGCAGGACTAAGAAATTACGTAGAACTGCTTATTGCACTTTTGTTCTCAACAGAATATTTATAATCTTAACATTCATTCGGCTTTATCAGCTCCAATAGCGAAACAAATTGTAAGCAAATTGCAGGTCCGACCACAAAAAGAGAGTGGAAGGTGTTGAATCAAATTTGGTGTAAAAAGAAAACAACCTAACTGAGATTTAAGGTAAATAGTGCCCCAAACCAAAATAACTGCAATCGAATAGAAATGGGATATGGTTTATTCTGTAATATCACTTCACACTAATGGCTGCAATTATTGGCGACGCTAGCACGTAAGTGCGTGCGTGCGTGCACTGTAGTTTAGCTTTCAAACACTGTTCTGAACGGGATTCAGAGAATCAGCCGTCCAATAACACAACTGGGGCTCTTTACAAGCAGGTAAATTTATTTTCGCCGATTCATTCGTATTAATTGATTTGAGAAATTCTTTTACATACAAATTCAGTTTTAAAGCTCGTGTACTTACGTAAGCTAGCTCAAGGTCCTAACTGGATTGATTTCTTTCTTTCAGCCGTTAACAAACTTTATGTTTCCACAATTAAGAAAATTTCCCGAGAAGTTAAATAACCTCGGGTTCTCGGGAACATACTTTTTAGTTCAGACTACTTCACCTCCTAAAATATCTAACAAAATTCATTTATTATCTACTACTCCGCCACGGTGGTCTAGAACGCTGGCCTTGTAATCCTGGGGTCTCGGGTTCGATTCCCGGCGGTGCCCGAATTTATAACTTGTGTTGGGCAAGGCCGTGGTCTAGGCAACACGGAGTTTTCCTCCGTGGCATCCCAACAATTCCTCCATTCACACACAGAAGAAGGCAATGGCAAACCACTTCTGGATCATCTGCCAAGAACGTATATGAACAGGTCCCAGTCCGAGAAAAGGATGGAAGGATCCTGTTCATATGGACCTGTCGTCAGACAGAACACTAAATAAAAAAAAGAAGAAGAAGATAACGACTAGCAATGCACGAGTCGTGACCAATTTTAGGGTTGGATTTGAGATTCTCACGGCAGTGAGTAAGAAGATGGCAGTCTGGTAGAAATTTACCGACGTTTCAGAGGTTGCTGCCTCCATCATCAGGGCCATGACGATGGAGTGCAGAAACGCGACCTCTGAAACAGACTAGAACACTCTTCCGTACATACGCACGCAAATTCCACACCAACCGCGGGGGGGGGGTTCTTTCCTGAAGAAGGCAGCGGTTGGCAACACGAAGATCTTATGCAAGATATAATGCGGAGAAAAAGCGATAGGTGTCAGCTCTAATAAGAGATCACTAGCTTGCAGAATTGGTCCAGAGAATATTCATCTCAAGGTTAAATACCGCGGTCGAAAGAACTGGACAGACGTACAACTGAGAACAAGTGATTTCTTTAAATTCGGGGGTTAGTAAGGAACTGCGAGATTAAATCACTCTGCCATCACTAATAAGGAGTTAGGAGGGACGGAACATTTTCTCAGAACTTTCAATCCAAACTCGCATCAAGCGGTGTAACAGTTTCTAGACTGACACTCGCTCACGACTTCCCAAATATCCGTTCACTTCAACCGGTGAAAGCAAAGAACGCATGACATTAAAGTCGTATCTTAATTAAAAATCCGTGCAATGCTAACAACACGAAAGCTCTTGTCTGAAAGTAACATGTGTTGTTATAACTGGGCGGTTCTACGGTAGCATAAGACCGCAAGTCGTGTCAGAGAAAGAATATTCAATTTGCATGGAGTAATCAACTGTTGATGTGCTGGGGTACAGACCAACGAAAGTAAACGGCATCAAACATCCCAATTTTAATAATATCACACGCTTAAAAGTTCTCCATCACACACAAAAGAATTCTACCTTAAAATCTCTTCGGAATCAATTCAAAACCACTGCACATTTTTATAAATATTTAACTTCGACTGTACTGATATTGCTTATTAATTTTTTGGTTATTTATACCATATCAACTGCCGAGTTTACCTTTTTTTATAAATCGTGAATCACTGGGGATCTGAAACGAATGACTTTGGAACCCAAGAACATACGTCATGTTATTCAGGACTCTGGCCTAGATACGAACCGAATACCCCATAAACAATCAAAGCATAACTGCTCCTTTAACCTATCTGACTCAAAGCTGCCCTACATCTGTCTTCATTGTCGATGTTTCGGAGGAACATACTGTCTGCATCTTCATAATGCAAAAGACCAACATCGACAAATTCACGGCCGTGATAGCCTTATTTATTTCTAATCTATCTCTCTCACTCTCTCTCTCTCTCTCAGTCACTCACACACCCTACATTACCTCACGATTTCTCAAACAAATAAAAACTTTAACTGGTGGCAAGCTGTTAAATACAGAGTGTCTAATAGATTCTCTATTACTATTTTAAACGTGATGAAGATTTTTCATAAAGGGATCATGGCGGTAGATCATTATAAATCTCAAGAGAAAAAGTGGCACTATTAGGAAATATTTGCATTTACAGCTTCAAATTGCGTTCTAATTAGACGATTTTTACGAAATAACCGTTTCAAATAGCCCGCGCAGTTAAGCATAAACCCCAACGACCAATCACAAATCAGTTGTCCACTTATTCTAAATGGAACCGTTTCAAATAGCCCGCGCAGTTAAGTATAAACCCAACGACCAATCACAAATCAGTTGCCAACTTGTTCTAAATGAGAAATACAGACGCCAAGTAACACGCGCGCTGTGGTAGAAAATCTGTACATAAATCCAACTGGATCTGTTCGTTATTTTATGACCAAGTCTACGGAGAGTCAGTTGAAACTTAATTTAACCTCTCTCCCGTAAAAAATAAATAAACACAAGGAAATAAGGTAGAAATAAATGGCTAGACGCTTGGCACAGAAGAAACGACAAGCACTTACGTATATATCACACGCAGAACTTTACACACTGTTGTGAGACGTACGTTAAAGCAGAAATCAACAAATCAAGTACGTGGCACACGACCTCCATGAGCACTTATTAGGCCAGCCAAAAGAAATTCGCTCTTTCTGTAACCTGATAGTTCGTTATTTTAACAAAAACCCCCGTCATTTTACCGTCTACAGTGCTAGACCAATCTATCATCATCATAACCTTTCCTTCCTACGACTCGTTTTAATATTATTCTCCCATTTCCGTCCAGATATACAAATAGTCTCTTTTCTCGTTGTTTTTCAAGCATATTTTTATATTTTTTATTCTCCTTAACGTACCACATGACTCACGAATGCTTTACGCAAGAGAACAATAAATAATAATTTCATTACTACTCAAAAATCTGGGTCTCTGATCTGTGTTTACCACATCGGCCAATCGGAGTTGCCACAAAATCTGAAGTCTTCTTTGGTTTCAGGCATCCGTTGATATAAAACTTAAAACCGAGCGAGATATATTATTTGAATACTTGTCCGTCATTAACCAAGACTTAAAAGAAGACAGAAATCTTCATACTCATCGCCCTGATGATGGAGGCAGTATGACCTCTGAAACGTTGGTAAACATCGACCAGACTACACAGCGCAATAACCCAGAAGACAGAAATCTTCATACTCACCGCTGTGAGAACCTCAAGTCTTACATAAAAAAACTCATCAAAATCAAAACACCAAATAATCTATCTGATTAATTAATCTTTCACAGAATGCCTTATTATTATAATTTTAAAGTGTCTGCAACAAAGTTATTAACTGAAAACGAGATTTAATATTCTCATGGTTGTGAAGATATCGATGCTGGTCGGCCCTGAAGATAGAGGCAGTATGTTCCTACGAAACATTGGTATTTACATATAAGTTCACATGGCGTCATTTCCCACAAGACAAACCGATGAAGTTCATTTTTCTTAATTTTCAGAACGTTACCAAGTTTTCACATGAGATGTTTACAATCACAACGTAGTACACTAACTACATGTGAAATTCTTTCTGTATTTCAATAGTAATTCCTGTCTACTCTCTGAAATAAAAGCTACGTGAGCTGAGACTGCCATTTTCCAATGCCCCAATGCGATTAGGTTACTCACTTTGTGAAGCTAAAAATGGCGGATTAAGAAACACTTGTGCGTTTATACTAATAGAAATCAGACGTTTCCAGATATATGCTTTGGTCAACAGAACTTATATTTTCAGTACTTAACTAACTACGTATTAATTAATATAATCTCAGTCTTACTTGGATAAACTGATGCAGATTTCATAAGTTCCCACGATCACTTGCCTTCCTTCGTAACTGTCACACACTAACTGTATCAGTACTCGACGGATTCAAAGACTTCATGTGGAAAGACATTCCACTAGCACTTCTGTGATTATTACTATAGAATGAGACAGTTATCCTGTGACATATTTTGACCAAGACAAATATAGGTTAGAATAAAGATAATTTTGAGCTCCCATAAGGAAATAATTTACTAATTACACAGTTGTGTACACACGTTCCTAATTATATTTCTTGCATTTAATGCATTCTTGTCAGAAGTAACTTTCACGTATGTGAGTCTTGTTGTGAGTTTTCGATTTTTATTGATAGCATTGAAATGGTTTATTCTTTTGAAGTGTGTATTTCGTGTACATTTAACGAAATAGACCAGAAATAAGGATATGTGTTTTAATATTGTCGGTGGCTTCAAGCTTTGTCAGTGAAACATAGAAATCTGAACAACAACAAAAGTCGATCTGATTTGACAAATCGATATAAACGCACATGAAACATTTTTGGTCGAGTGGAATATAGTTACTGTTAGCTTCCAGTCTTGTCATTTTTACCTGATGCAAAAGAGGGGGAAGGGGGTGGTTTTAGATAGGTCACGTGTAGAACAGCTACAAGGCCAAGTGGTTTAATGAAGAAGAACACATCTCTTCCAGAACTACTGCACTTGATTCGACAAGTCTGGACACGCAGTGTTCTTCCCCACTCCTACAACATCAAACTTAACACTGTTCAATACAACCATAAAAAATATCATAGCATTAAATGTTAACAGACTTGGCTTTCGCTCTGATATATTTATAATTTTCATAAAATATTTTTACGGAAATTAAATCAAGGGCGGGATATGGAGGGCAGGTGGAAATTGAGCTAGACGTAAAATAAATACATTTTTTTTATAGAAAGAGTTAATAGGAAAACTGAAGCGTAGATTGGAAGATAATATTAAAATATATGTCAAAGACATTAGCGTAAGAATGTGGACTGGATTTATCTGGCTCAGGACAGGGTCTGGTAGAGTGCTCTTGTAAACACGTTAATAAACATTTAAATTTATCAAAATTCCGAGAATTTTATTGACCAGTTGTGTGATTATTATTTTCTCAAGGACAGTGGTCCATGGTTTCAGTCACGTCACTTAAAAGAAGGGAATATTAACTACAAGTTTCTGTAACTTTCTTTGGAACTCTTGGTTATGGTTTCGAATTCCGTCTTAGTTGTCGAGATCAAAAGTCTTCCGAGGGCAAATATAAAAATATCTTGGAAACACATTTCTAACAGGCCTATAAGCTATTACGTTTACAGCAATTGAATGCAATAAAGACTTCAAGGGATATCAGCCGTTTAAGACTGGGTTTAGTTTTCAATATTTCAATGAGTGTCTCTGCCTGGATCATCAACAACCGGAAGATATCACCGGAAATAATTTTTACTCTTTAGACCAAAGATTTCAGTTTAAATTTCAGAAACGAACATTACGTTATAACATAGTGGAAAATAAAACTAAACTAAGAAATGTTTTATCTTTTCGTAAGTGTATTTCTTTTTGTGCTAAATTGATGTTTAATTTAAATTCTCTTTCGATGAAACAAGCTACAGACATCCCGACCCAAAAAAAAATAATAAGTCATGTGTACTGCCTATTATTCCAAGATATGTTTCTATCTACTGAAGTTTCTAAATGCACATCAGAACTTGCACTCTTGTGAGTTCAAATAATATCTGCGCCATCACTACACCGTATGCACGGTTATAATAACTTCAATGATGCTGGCATCCAATTAATCTCTCCATAGTGTAAGCCGCGAGTGTTCAGAACAGCTGACAGGTAGCCTCAACAACGCTGTATCAGCTGGTAGAAACAGAAATCCCTGCAAATTTAATCCCAGGATTGGCAATCCACTTCACAACCCACATCCACCAGATTCATTTTAGTAATATCTTAAGGTATTTGCAGAAATTCAATGAAACGAATGTAAGGATTTGGGACCAGGCAGTGGTGACCTAATCAAACTATATTTTAATTGCAAACAACTGCAGATTTTGCACAAATTAAAGAGCCAAATTGGCCACTGCATGTCCACAAACTTGCGATGGAGAGGATTTATTTCATCCGAAATATCTCAATAAATGTTGTGATATATTTGAGTGAAATTCATGTGTAGATGCCTCGTCTTAATTTCAGGATTTTTAGAGAACTTTACCGTACAAACCAGAATAAATATTACGACACTAAAATACTGTCGACTGGTTCAGAATTAAAGATTTTTACATCCATTAACGGGATTTTAATTCATAAACCATTTCAGTCACGTTATATTTGTTATCTCAAAACAAGGAAGCTTCTCTCCACAAGATGATGTGAACCAAGACATAAGTTCTGTCATTACGTGTACAGAAGTAGTAGCTGTCTTGTGACGTAAAATGTGAAGACTTTCTGTGATAAAAAGAGAAGTGAAACCTCTAGCTTCCATCACGTCTCAGAAAGAAATTTAGAAAATATGTAAGTACGGTTTTCGACATAAAAACTAATGGGCTCACTCTCGACTTTATGTTACGTTGATTGAACATAGACATGTGATAAGGTGACACGAGGTAATTCGCAGTCTTGATGTTTAAAACAGAATCTGTAACAAAACTGTTCTATCTTACTGCATTTTTTTTATTTATTTTTTATTTATAGTGTTCTGTCTGACGACAGGTCCATATGAACAGGATCCTTCCATCCTTTTCTCGGACTGGGACATGTTCATATACGTTCTTGGCAGATGATCCAGAAGTGGTTTGCCATTGCCTTCTTCTGTGTGTGAATGGAGTAATTGTTGGGATGCCACGGAGGAAAACTCCGGGCTGCCTAGACCACGGCCTTGCCCACCACAAGTTATAAATTCGGGC
>NW_019059865.1:957040-979828 GCF_000696155.1 Zootermopsis nevadensis | reverse complement strand
TTATTATTTAGTGTTCTGTCTGACGACAGGTCCCTATGAACAGGATCCTTCCATCCTTTTCTCGGACTGGGACATGTTCATATACGTTCTTGGCAGATGATCCAGAAGTGGTTTGCCATTGCCTTCTTCTGTGTGTGAATGGAGTAATTGTTGGGATGCCACGGAGGAAAACTCCGTGTTGTCTAGACCACGGCCTTGCCCAACACAAGTTATAAATTCGGGCACCGCCGGGAATCGAACCCGTGACCCCAGGATTACAAGGCCAGCGTATGTGAGATAATTTGGATCCGATGACAATTATTATTATGACGATAGATGCAAATAAACGAGGTGGAAAAGTGGCCAAAGTCATTAATTCCCTGACGTCCAACATTCCAGATACACGTGAGACACATTATTCTGGGCGTACTAATTGTGAAAAATAAGTTCGTCTACGTTCTGACTGCTTCATACCTACGTCATTATCGCCCAGACGCGAAAATGATGTGCAGACTGGATTGGGGGGTCATATAATTTCTGTTATTAGAACTATCTTGAGTCAGTTACAGTCCGCAACTTCACGTCTTGCTTCTGTGAGATCCGTTAAAAATATTAATATTTCCATCTGTGTCTTGGTCTTTAAAGTAGCCTATTCCATTCCTTCCTTCCAATCACAATTTTGAACGCATTTCTTATTTTCCAATGAATTTTGTACGTCTCGCCCATTGTACCTTTCTCTATTGAACCATCCTACATTATCAGGTTGATCGTACAAATTATGAAAAAAAATTTTACTGTTATTTTATTTTCGTTAATGTTAAATAGGTTGATCGTACAAATTATGAAAAAAAAATTTACTGTTATTTTATTTTCGTTAATATTAAATAAAAAAAAATCTTCCTCAAAACTTAATTCTGACACCCTTGAGTCTTGTCACATACATAGCTGCGTGTAATATAATGCATTTTTAATTTAAGTTTCCTTAAAGGAGGAGATGAATGCGGAGTGAATCCACTTATTTGTTTACAGCGAGAGGTCACCTGGAGAGCTGAGTTCGAGGACGTGCGGTCCCAATCTCTCAGCCATCTGACAACGCATAAATATGTTGCTCCCGCGTACAAAGAGGAGACCGACAATGTAGAAGGACCACAATTGCGTGATCTGTTTTATATTAACCAGAATCCCGGTCGTTAGATGAACTTTCTCTCCTCCAACTTCGAAATGATGGCTTACGTCTAAGAACCAAAAATTTTAATTTTGTTTTCAGGACTCCGAATGAGCCAATGTAAAAATCCAACTAATCACCACAATTACAAGGGCCAATTCATTAATCCTTATCATCAAAATATAACAAATGTTAACACACCTGCAAAAATTTAAGGAAATAATTTCTAAATTTCATAAACGTCACTTCAATGAATACACGGATAAAACTTTAAAATAGGCAACAACGCTACTTCCCGAAATTCGTTCGTATTCACCATCTAAAATCATCACTCCATAAAATTCGACGTAATATAACGTATGTAGTTGAAGAAGCCTCGTTTAATAGCCTGAAAATCTATTAAAATCTTTATCGGACATGCCAATATTGCGTGGCAAAACCTTGCTCTATCACCAGGATGAAAAAATCAATTAAAAATCATCGACATTACTCACAGAGAAATGAAAAATGGAAGAAAGCCTCGGACACTCGAAATAAAATCAATTTTGAACAGGATTTCCTCACGGAACCTCTTCGTACACTAGTTGAATCTCCAATCGAATATCAGGCTCGACCGAAAGTTGCCATTTTCAAGTCACTGCCTACCAAAAACGTCCAGACCGGCTTTGTGGCCCACCCAGCCTTCCCTAGATTAAAAACCTTTGTATTTCTAGGGTGTGTAGCTTCCAGACCACGAAGTTAATCACTGACCTCTATCTAATTCCGAAATTAATGTACCTCCACACGAGAAATAATTTTTTTCGATAGTACCTACCAATAGTACACGAACTATTTTGATCATAAGTTAATTTGATTCATATTTAAATTAAATTAATTAATTAAATGCTGACGTATGTAAAGTTTTAGTTTATTAATTTTATGTGTTTACATGTTTTTGGGGCAACCTGTACATGTACCACTTCTATTTTTAATTTCCTCCTTACCTCTCGTGCTTCGCCACAACGTCCGACCAAACATTTGTTATTTTACATCGTATATTTTTTGTTCTGTATTCCATTACGTATAAGCCTTAACAATGCAATGTCGAAACTGGCGTTTATTGGTAATTTGATAGATTTGATGGTGGAATCAACGTGTAGAGGTGAGAAAGGAAATAGCGAAATCAGAAGCTTGAAAACAAATACAAAAAAAAGAACCTAAAACAAAACTCCGGTTTGTGTTGTGGTTTTATAGAAATAGAGAGAGAGAGAGAGAGAGTTTGGCAAGACGGGAAATGGTAGACGTAAAGACCCTGCAGTTAGAGATCCAACGCGAGAACATATGAAACGCACCGAGCGCCACTGTGCTAACAATCGGAACCTCTCATCCACTGACTACAGCCTCGATTATCGTATTTATTCATTCGAGTTTAGAAGAAAGTATCGCTGGCCTATTTTAACTCCTCGGTCCTCATAAAAATGTATTCGTATGGTATACAGGCCTATCCTAAATATCCATCGAGCAGATTTATTCCAGAAAATATAAAAGTACCATCAGCTAGTCAATAAATGTTCTGTTTTTTTTATAGGGCACGAAGTTCCATTGTCATGTCGACAATAACTGGTCCCTGCAGACTACAGTCTGCACCATTCAACCACATTTCTTTGAGGTCCATTTGAATATTATCATCTCATCTCGGTTTAGATATATCCGAGGTAAACTTAATTCTTCAGCTGTTGGTTCTGAGGGAAAAATTTCCCACATTCTAACCTTTATTCATTTAAAAGATATCTACCAATTTACAACTATTTTTTGAAGAAATAATTTTAACACGAAATGATCACAGTACCAGCAAACATGACATGGCACGACCTCTCATTGGGGATAAGGAGAATTGCTGACAACAAAGCCTGCTGAATAACCAATCGCGATTAACTTTTCGACTTGGAGGAGGGGCTGTCAATTCCGGACAACAAGAAACTTGCAGTATCCCAGAAGACAGAGGCAGGGAAACACAGAAATAAATTCTAACATTTTTTGACTGAATCTGAAAAAAGTGCTGGTTCGAACAATACCAATTAATTTACAGAGATAATCCACTAGCGCAAGTATAACTGATGAAGTTTATATTCGAATTACATTTCGTACTACGTAACAGAGGAACGGAAGATTTGGTTTTCGCCGCGGTGAGGCAGTCAGCGCTAGGTGCGTTGCGTTCGTGGCCAGCCAGGTGTCACAGCAGCAGCTGTAAGCGACCTTGAGGAGGTTGGAGCTAGATCGAAGTCCACTGCCCTCCATTATGCCATAACTATCTTGTGGCTACAGCGTGATCCACAAAGAACTGTATCCAGGCAATAATAAATCATCCTTCCACGAGTGGACACTGAGCTGGCAGAAGGCTTTCTTGTCATGCCAACCTAACCATCTTAATCTTATTAAATCCCTTCACGAAACTACAGCCATGTTATTAATATGGATCATTATCATCATCTTCACTTTAATAATATTTATCTCTGTCATAATCCAATCTTCTTTCTCATATATATCGTTTACTTTTCCGCCATCTTTGTTAGGATTTTGGTAAGATCCATTTCTGTCTCGGACATCAAAATCAGCGACAGATTTTCAATAGCAGATGCATTATTGTAGATCAACCTTCACAAAGTTCTTGCAGTTACAAAATAAACGCATTTTTATCCGTCTTTTCTACCGTTCTACCGATTAACGATGCAAATATTTGTATTTAATTAAATATTCTGGATGTGACATAACCTAAATTTCCGCGGATGGGAGGATTAACCTATCCAGGGCTTGTAACAACAAAGAACGAAAAGTGAACATTTATGTTCGAACTGTGATCCAGCATAATTCTCATTATTGTGTTGGTTTCACACGTTTGGGTTCAGATATTTCTCTGATGAACACTTCGATTCCATTGTTATGCACTAGAATACTGAATTTCAAGACCGTTTTCTCGGATTTCGACGAAATTGGATACTTTCGGGATATCTGAGACATCACAATGACAAGACCATGGTCTGAACGACCATAATTCGATTCCAACCAGCTGGAAAATTTTCCTTTTTGGACTGCGTTAGTCTGTTGTAAGTGTTTATAAAAAAAGTTAGCTTTTATAGCCAGAACTCTGAGTCCGGGTGTTATAGAAGACTCCAATCACAGTTCAATAGTCAGGTCGCTTAAGAAATGTGCCCCAACAGTTCCATTTGACCGGTCACCAGGCTACTTACTAAACCTTTGCAATGAGCATGACGGATTTTTACCAAAGTAAGACTCGAGGTTCTCACGGTTGTGAAGATGTCAATGTCGGACTTCTGGGTTGTAACACCATGTGGTCTTGTAGGAAGATACCATAGTTCCGCAGAAACATATTGTTGATTCCAGGGTTCCGAAATAATGGTATCTACTTGTAACTTTACACGGCTTTACAGCTCAGAAGCCAGAATCGGTAGCATGTAGAGTTGTAAGGTACATTTCATTTTGGACCAGTACTGTGTAACAAGGCTCACAGAGAACATTCTTCTCTCAGATATAACTCACGTCATAAAAATTTGGCAAACTGTACACGGACTAACGGTCATATTTTAAATTTCTTTGGACGAAATACAAGGAAATTTTTCATTGTTTGTCCAGCGATATATTAAATACTGTGGAAATCATTACAACAATAGATTTGTAACTGCTAATAACTAATAAGGCCAATGGGATATGTATAATCGTGAATAACGTATATTTTTAATATTATATTCGTAATTGGAATATTTTTTTTCCATTGACTGTACAAACCTGCGTTTAATTTTGTTTGTTAGAAAGTTACCACGAATCAACACTGCCGGTTTCAATGGAATTAATTATTCTTGAATTAAAATCTTAATTTGTTTTTACGTAAAGTTTTAATTATGTTCTTAAAAACTACCGTAGTTTAAAGATGTCATAAAACTTTTCGAGCATTCTGCTCCTAATATTGATATAACTACTCGAACTAGGCATGTCAGTGTCCGCGCATATGAAAATTAAGTGTACATTTTTTATTTTGTTTTTAAGTTACATAATAACGTTCTACATTGATCATTCTGTAATTTTACGATGTATAACTGACACCATCGTTAAACAAACCGCTAATAAACAACAAATTTCTTCATTTTACCTCATATTTCGTCCATTTGCAGTACTGGAAATATTTAAGGAACAAATACGAAATAAAGAAGTCATCGTGATTGATGATGACGGTTCTACGGAATTTAAGGGAGGCACAAACAGAGGATAAACTAGTCCGAAGTGGGCCACTTAAAAATGTAAAGACGACAGACTCTGACAGGAACAGGAGAAGAGGCTACACATATTTCAATTTCGCTAAATTAGAAACGAACTGATAGCTGAACGTTCAATCCGACCTGGATATTTAAAAGTTTTCACTTACAAAAACCTACGTCAGCCTATATTCTGTCATGAACCGGGTTTTTATTCACGTGAGAAGAGCAACACTGAACTGTAGGAGGTTGTTCCTGGAATTCATGGAACTGGGAAATCCAGACAAAGAAAGCGCCTTTGGTATTTTCACGCCCCGCCTGCACTCCCCACAACCCGCATATCACGTTTCAGTGTATTTCCTTCTAAGAGCATTTTCTCTATAGAATTTTGCGTGTTCTCATTCGTTTTCCATTTATATAAACAATAAACTTTCGGTGAATCGTTATAAATGTGTCAAAACAGGCATAATAATTGTCATACCCAATACAAATTAATTTTTAGAAATATTTAACGCAAATAATATTATAATAATTTTAATTAAATATGTCTTTCAATTAATTATAACTCCATTTAAAATTTATAAGCTCTCCTTTTATTATGTGTCCTGCATTGGAAAGAAACAAGAAATAAACTTAAAAAATATTACGAAGGAAGAGAATACCACGATCTCAGTTTTTTATCTTCACATCTATTGTAATTCATGTCCGCGTGATGTGTTAAATTAATCAGAACAATTCGTAAAATTAAACTAAGGATCAGCAAAATGGTCGCGAGTTAAATTATTAACATAAATTCTAGAGATACGAACAAAATAATATACATAAACATCCATAATCAATTCTAATTACAATGGTTACGTAATAAACAATATTTTATTTTATTTAGTGTTCTGTCTGACGACCGGTCCATATGAACAGGATCCTTCCATCCTTTTCTCGGACTGGGACCTGTTCATATACGTTCTTGGCAGATGATCCAGAAGTGGTTTGCCATTGCCTTCTTCTGTGTGTGAATGGAGTAATTGTTGGGATGCCACGGAGAAATCGGGGAAGCCCCCGGAGGAAAACTCCGTGTTGCCTAGACCACGGCCTTGCCCAACACAAGTTATAAATTCGGGCACCGCCGGGAATCGAACCCGAGCCCCCAGCATTACAAGGCCAGCGTTCTAACAAAATCCGCACGTAGATACCTGTTGTATTCTGGGGTGTTGCAGGTTTATTTTCCCTGATGATGGAAGCAGTAAGTACCTCCGAAACTTCGGCCAATTTCTACAAGACTACACGATGCAATATCCCATAACATCTTCATTTCTCTTGTTATAGGACAGATTATCATTTTGTTCATCAACTAATCGTCTGCCCTATAAAATAGCATATTATTATCAATAATTCTTACCGTGGCGTGTGTGCAGTTATTAATAGATTATCCCATCCTTCAAAGCTCGCCTTAGCCTGTTTACGCTCATTGACCTTGCATTGGGGATATGAAGTAGCCATGCACTCAGCAGTATCGAAAACGTGTATACGATAAGCATCGTCTCCACCCACACATCCAGTCCCTGGAAACAAAGGGTAGAAATGAAAGCAGTTCCAACGCTGACGTCGTAGGTCCATATGGAGGCCGGAGGCAGAGGCTGTACATGATGTAAAGTTTGTGTTGACAACAATAACAAAGACTCTATTGTTTCTCGTACACTCGCGCGTCGTGTGGGAAGGTGTGTCAGGTGAGATATCGGAAAAACATCAACACAGGTTGTACAAAAATCCAGCACAGACCTCGTCACAGTAAACATGGATTCCACAACTGTTTGAAGTGAGATAAAGAAATGAATGCATATTGTTCTCGTGCTCCTGGGGGCATCTGAAAACAAACTGCTGATGATTATGTTTTGTTCCAGGACGACGACGAGCGAGCAACACAAGAGTGGAAAGGTTTTTCTCGATAGGAACGCACATCGTTTTCAATTACGTTATCTGCCTTCCGAGTACCTAATTCATCTTGGTGTTCATTTATCGCTGGAGCGAATGCATTTTCGAAAAGCTGAAAACACTTTACAGAAATTGAAAATGCGTCCCCCTTAGACTTCGTAAAGCATTCGACACATCAAAAACCCTACAACATAGAAGTCGTACACCTTAATAATGAAATTCGTGTCATTGTCTCAGCTAATTTTTGTACGACAAACCGATTACATGGCAGTTACATTTGACCGATGTGAAATTCGCTCGACAACATTTAGTTTATATCCCCGATGCCTCAATTTATCAGCAGTTTCGGATATGAAACCTGTAGTGTCGGACACTCGCGTTAACTTCTTTAAAGCACATAATAATTAGGTGTTGCCCCTCTATCGAGAGCGAAAAACATCTTATGGGCTTTCCAGGAGGTAGTCAACCAGCATAACCAGTCATTGTTGCTTGGATAACGTTGTTGCGTAAAGATAGTAAACGAGGTCATTGTTGGAACACAACAATTACGTAATTTGACCACATTAGTGTAAAAATGACCTGTCATTTTGTCATTTTTGCACTAATGTGGTCAAATATAATTGACACGCGACAATGGGAACAAAGTCATTGTTAAGACGCATTGTTGCTCAACAGTGACATCAGCGCAATCCTGGGCTCTCGGGTTCGATTCCCGGCGGTGCCCGAATTTATAACTTGTGTTGGGCAAGGCCGTGGTCTAGGCAACACGGAGTTTTCCTCCGTGGCATCCCAACAATTCCTCCATTCACACACAGAAGAAGGCAATGGCAAACCACCTCTGGATCATCTGCCAAGAACGTATATGAACAGGTCCCAGTCCGAGAAAAGGATGGAAGGATCCTGTTCATATGGACCTGTCGTCAGACAGAACACTAAATAAATAAATAAATACTCCAAAGAGTAAGCTGTGATGTTCAGTGACACTGTGACGTCATTGAGGAAGCAGATCCAAAGTCTTCTGGACCTCGGAACTTTCCGGTGGTTAGTTGACAGTTTTACGCTCCGGCCACCTTAGATTCATAAAACATTGTGTGACTACTGGCAGTTTCCAAAACACATAGAATCCCTTATGATGGCTGGTTAGAGGAGAAACATATCACGTTTATGAGAATATGCAATAAAATATACATGGTCATATTTGAAGGGGTCCTTACGAGGTGCGATCGGAAGGTTTCCAGACTGAGCGTATAAAAACCCGTACACTTATCTCAGGTATTAAATTCATCCATCACCCTCGAAGTAGTTCCCCTGGGAGTAAACACAACGATCCCAGCGCCGCTGCCAAGCCTGGAAGCATCCCTGGAAATCTTTCTTTGTCAGCCTGTCAAGCACCATCTGCGATTCTGCCTGAATCTCTTGCCAAAGACTCGCCTGTGTGGCTGAATAAGAATTACTTTCGAAATTTCTGAAAATAACTTACCCTGCGACCGAAGAACAAGGATTCGAGATATTTGAAGAGGACATGACTGAACATAGCCATAATTTAAAGGGCGATGTTCATGAGGAAACGCGGTGCGATTTACGATGTGGTTTTGAAGAACGCGTTTCGTATTGCGCGGTGGCCGTGCTCGTTATGTTGAAATGGGTGTAGCATCAGTAATCCAGATGTATGAGGTGAAGATAAATTGCCCTTTTTCATTACCCAAGAATGAGATTACAAAACGAGTGTTATGAACCTTTTCCGAATTAGTTCGTTGTCGCCGCAAGGAAATTAAGTTTTAAATATCCAAGTCACGATTAAAGAATTGCACCCACTAACGTACATGGCGCGTTCATCAGTGTACGAATATTTCGAAAGAAGGTCTTCGGCTGCAGAAATGAGCCTCACAGAGGAATAAATACAAATGAAACTTCTGTCCACCGGTGTTGATAATGACAGGGCAGGAAATGCTCATAAAATTTGTGTTTTGAAAGTCTCATTTGATGAAGACATCTTAGGAACCGAGAGTAGATGAGATTGTATCACTATAATTAAAAAGAAAAATATGTTTTAATATTGTCATATGGATTGTACTTCATAATGGAACTGTTTCCCTAATAACTTTGCTGATCCGTGTAGCTCGTCGATGAGCTTCGAGGACCGGAGATAGTATTCATAGTTGTATCCACAATCGCAATGAATTAATATAAGTGATTTTTTTTTTAGAAAATAGAATGGACCAGTTATGCAGCAAGCATTATAAAAGTGATAAATGGATACAAAATTTTGGTCGAAAAGAAATTACTTGGAAGACCAACATGTAGAGATGAGGATAATATTAAAGACAAGATCCCAAGAATGACTCTGTAATCAGGAAACTTATCGTCAAGATTCGTTCTTTCTTTCCTCCAATAAATTATGTTTACTTTATTTAAAACATTTCTAGTTGCCTTTTCTAACACGCGTCAATCCGCAGCGTGACTAGACTTATATATAAAACACACTTGAACAAAGTATCCCTACATCCGGTCACTAAGAATTTGCTAGAATTCCTTATCCACAGCGAAACTGGTATCAGATCCGTACATTCAGGTTACATCTTGTAGACGTTCTCATCTGCAGAGTAAATGTCCAGCAGATATTAAGTTAAGCGCTGAAGTTTGTTTAAATCTTACAGAGAAGGAAATACGAGTATAATAAATAGCTACACATCGTATTTAAAATATCTCACAGAATCAAAATGTGTGAATATAGTTTTCCGGGAACAGTTCGTGGGAAAAGAATATAATTCGGCAAAATTATTGCAGTTTGATAAAATCTCGTACCTAACACTAGGAAAACTCTTTCATACACAGTGCGCGGTAAGTATTTCTGCTATTTTTTTTTTATAATAACTGGTTTAAATTCAAACTCTCAGCTTCCTACTTCATTCTGTTCTTAGAGTTTGTGCATGTGTAGAAAGATCCATCCTGTATTTCGATACGTTAAGTAAGCCTACTGATGTTGTTTTATTTTAATATCAATGATCATCCCCTGGGGGGCTGTAGATCGCAGATTATCAACCCCAGGCCTAGGCTATCGAAAGTCCACCCTGCTTCAGAGGTGTTTGTTCCTCGCACGAATCCTGGTCACGACACATGTTCATATTTATACGTACAGGACATGTGGAGCCCCACCCATGGCTCAGAGAGGTAATCGACCACATAATGTGTACAATGGATTTGTGGCGCTTTGTAAGAAATGAGCACAATACACTTTTTGTAAACAGACTTAAACCTATCATGTATTTCGACAGATCGGCGGAAAAATGGCTAGGTGACACACGAATATCTACAAAGGAGTATTTAATCTAAATGCTCGCATGATTGCCATGAAGACACAGTGATAAAGAAAATGTTTGAATCTAAGAGTGAGATCAACAGAGACAATTACATAATGATTTTTATAATTAGTAATCTGCACTAAATAACATTAAGGTAATTAAAATAGTAATCTGCACTAAATAACATTAAGGCGATTAAATGGAAGATTACATTTTCGTTTAGAAACACACAGCACGTATGGATAGACGAGAAATGTATAAATTTAATCTAAAAATCCGAAGCGAAAACACTGGTTAGAAACTCATTGAAACCCATGTAAAATAATTTGGATGTGTTACAGTGGAGTGAATTTAACTGACTGAAGATAAGATCAGTAGAATCTGTAATTCACCCTCAGGATCATGAAGTACCTCTACAGAACAGAGTCGTTCTTGAGATGTTAATACTGACTCCGCTTCTTAGGAAATACCAATTCCCTTATTAAACTTCAAGTTTCATTACCGTGTTCACAAAAGTTTGGCATTGCTGCTTCTCCCAAATCAGACGCAACCATCCACAAAATCACATCCTACTCGTATGGGATCGATTTTAATAGTTTCCCATCTGCTTCTAGATCTTCTAATTTCCCTTCTTTTAAGGCCTCGTAACGAAAGGTTTCATGTATTTCTCATATATTATATGCATCCTACATTGTTCCTACATCCGGTTAATCTAATCGTATCTGACGAAGACTACTGATTAAGACGCTCCTCGATACGTAGTTGTCTCCAGGACTTGTTACGTCTGTCAGGTCCAATTACGCTCTGCAGCACCCTGTCCTCTGAGAACCTCCATGGTCTACTTTTGAAAGTTATGATTTTATGTTAGAACGGAGACCTGAAGACACGTTATCCTGCATTGGGTGGTAGCAAGCATTCCAAGAATTTAATTTGTGCTTCATTTGTTCGTGAATGTAATTTTCATCTCATATTGTCGTTCCCAGTTATTTTAAATTTTCCACGCATAGAATCTTCATCAGAAACAAATGAGGAGTTTGGTCTAGCTACACGTAAACGCGAACACGTCTTTGACTCATCGTAATGAAGAACAAAAATTAGATTCCAAGAAAGGCGGGCAATTTCTTGAACAACCCAGCGACTATCAGCTTCTGAACAAGGAATCTGTTCCAGGAAATTAGTGTTTCAAAACTGAACGAATTTTGTTGAAAAGTTGAAGTGCAACTTACATTTTGAAATAAGAGATTCAATTATGAAAACAGAAAATAATTATAATTATGTTAATAATATTATTAATAGAATAATATTATTTTAAAATCTATTGCTTGTTTGCTTATATAACTACACTCATTCAGATTTATTGTTATAAAGTATCGAATAACACTGGAACATATCATTGAGAGTAGACAAGGATTTGAAAGGAGATGGTCGTGGGATATTTTAAGTTACTATTTCTCAGTCAGGATATCAGGCCAAACTTCGAAATGTACACAACCCGAATAAAGATAAGTTTAAAGAATAGATTAATTTACTAAATAACATTGAACATATCTATCAATAAATGTGAAATGTAACGTGTAACGCAATTCTAGCAGTGATAAATCTCTATCGGCGCAGGATAAAACCAATCTAATTTACATGGAGAATCTGGTAGAAAATCCACTTTACATTGTGACATCGGTTTTGAGTATAAATCACAAAGCCTAATGTGATTATGTATCAGGAACACGCACTGAAGTATGAATTTCACTTCTTGCGTTCGACTCACGTGTGAATTTCCTTTGTTCTTCCAAGTCGTCTTCTGTAGACAATACAAAAGCGCAGGGCGAACTGATATCTTATTAAGAAATCCCTAGATCACTGGTGTACTAAAATTTAATTGGGAGTTCACATGACTTCGGCATTATGTCGCTAATGTTTCATTCGCGTAACAACTTTTCACCAAGTAACCAACTCTCTAGCAACGATGTCGCTCTTATATGACAGCGAATGCAGAACTTAACTAACTAACAGACACAACAAATTGAATCTTCTGAAAAGACATTCCTGAGATTAGTGGCAGGCTACAGAAGGATAGATATAAGAGAAATATTGATATTAGACAATAACTAAACATGTGAGGTTTTAATGTTTTCACGGCGATGAATCCAAAGATTATAGCGCCATGTAGTCTGGTATAGCCTTACCGACGTTTCAGAGGTCCTTGCTGCCTCCATCATTAGGGCAATTAGTAAGTCTCGCGCTAGGAACCGCCCTGATGATGGAGGCAGCAAGGCCCTCTAAAACGTCAGTAAACTTCTACCAGACTACACAGTGCAACAACCCAGAAGCCATCCACCTCAAAGACCTAAATATATTCAACCAAGGAATATGGATGAAACTACTTAGAATATTTTTTAAGAATGCTATGTTATCATATTCTAGAGGAAACATTTGACCACCATACTGAAAGAAGAAGAGAGATAGTTCGACCACCGAAGAGATGGAAGGACCAATTCAACTGGATCCAAATGGCGTGAACCTTTCAGCAGCTGTTAAATATGATGATGAGCTCTGTTGTAAAGTTTCCTCTGCCTGGTTCGAATATAGGCCAAATTACCGCCAATTATGGTATTCTTCAGTCTCTCCAGACGACTGCCGGTAACGTTCCCTCTCATATATAACTTCTGATCAAAATAGCGTAGTTAAATTCAGAGCACGAGCTGTAACTTATGCCATTCTGACACTGCAATTGTACGAGGTGCGTAAAGTTTTCCAGCGGTCACCTCCATTAGACAGGTGTTTGCCGGGATACGCTGGCAGTAGCCATCCGCACTCATGTGTAGCTGCGAAACACCATTTAAATAACGTTACGCATCAACTGACCGACAGCAATTTAGAACAGTATCGATACAGCGGCATTAGATCTTAACGTTAGGCAGGTGTAGGACTGCGATAAAAACTGTGAAGATATGAACCACGATCTGAGACCACTGTGCGGTAGATGTGCTTTGTTCCAAGCACACAGGCCGCAGAAGACACCATTGTATGGGATAACGGATAACGAAAAAGAAACAAAAGTGCTTCGAAGTACGTTATACTGACTTTGTGGGTAAGAACGTCGAGAATTAACCAGAAAAAATATATAATGGAGAGCGGCAAGAACAAATATCTGCGCAACATTTTAAATCATGAAGATGGCTGCTCTCAGTACACCGGCGTTTCAGAGGTACATTCTGCCTTCATCATCGAGGGTATCGCTATGAAACATCGGCAAACTTCTACCAGGCTACACGGCGCAACAACCCAGAAGAAGTCAGATTTATATTTGTCGTCGTGAGAAAACAAGTTCAACTCAAGCATGAATTATATTGACACTTAAATGAAAATATTTTTTTATAAATCAAATAAAACAAAATGCTTAAATTAAAATCAGTGTAATTAATAAAATATACGTAAGAAGTTTAGTGCACACTGCCAATAAATACCTTTTCCGTTGTCGAATAATACATGAAGCTGAATTTTATTATTAATTATGTATCTGTCCACGCGAATTAGCAATCACTCTAGTGCAGTGGTATTCAACCTTTTTTGTTCGCTTACCCCCAGATATAATTTCTCTTCAACTTTGTTCCCCCAAAGTTGTTGGTGTATAATTAAAGTTATACATAGTATAAAATCTACATCTAAAATAAATTAAATAAATTACATTACTGATTATTCAGTGTTTATCATAAAATAATATATTTTTTTTAAATTTCAGGTACCCCCTAAGATGTCTTCGCGTACCCCCAGATATAATTTCTCTTTAACTTTACACCCCCAAAGTTGTTGGTGTATAATTCAAGTTATACATAGTATAAAATCTACATCTAAAATAAATTAAATAAATTACATTACTGATTATTCAGTGTTTATCATAAAATAATATTTTTTTTTAAATTTCTCGTACCCCCTAAGATGTCTTCGCGTACCCCAGGTTGAATACCACTGGTATAGTGCATCTACATTACAAAAACGAGCAGGTCCGAAATTACTTTAGTACAGATCTATATGCTTATAAATACATTCAAATTATTTAAATTTGTTAAATTTTGGTGAAGTTTCTGAACCTGTAGAGTAACTGAATCACATAAAATTTGAAGATCCGTAGGTCTGTAACTCAGAAAACATTTCTCATAGATTATTATTGTTTTTGTCTATGGGATGTCACGATGTCATTTCAGATCAAGAGCAGGTTATAAAGAACTGATAAAAAACATGAATATTAGACAATAACTAAAGATATTCAATCTACGACAGAAGATAAAATAACTATATATAGAACATATTTTATGATTGCAAATTTATGGAAATATTTATACTTACGCTATTTGACGGTAGCCTTCAGAAGAAGTGAGATAGGTCAAGAGGTTATGAGAAGAAGCTGAGTTGTAAGTCAAAGCTGTAGTTAGGAACGGGCTCAAATGGGTGAGGACAATGACGAAAAAAGAATTATGAAACACGACACGCAGGTTCATGCTGGTTTTTCTCTAATTCATGTGGAATTATTACGCGCTTAAATCACTGCTTACAGTTATGAGTTAAGCGGGAGACGTTAAAAGCCATAAATGTTTTGGATTTTAAAACATGCTGATGTTTAAAAATATCAACTTTTATAAATGAGATCAGCTCTATAGCTATGACCACTAGTCCCAATGACAGGGAACTCCATGGAACATGAGCAAATATTCTTTGAGACATTTAAGAATTTGTAGAACCCAAAGGTTTTATTAATGTGCCCACAAGATGGTTTAACAGGTCCTTAAACTGAGTGCTGAATCCAGTCCACACCCCGAAGACCTATTTATTTCAAACTTCTTTTGTTACTAACCTCTCGTCTCTTCCTCGATCTCCAAAGTGGTCTTTCCATTCAAGTTTTCCGACCAAAAAGTTATTTGTATTCGTTTTTCTCGTGTTTATTAAATTCCGCTGTCCATCTTATCTTTATTTGGTGTTCCTACCTGGCGATAATTCCCCCTTTCCTCTTATATGACGAATGATAGACGGCTAGTGGCTGAAACATCGTGCTGATAATAAACAACGTCCAAAGTGAACTGCTGAGACAGAAGGTGTTGCCTGTGACGAAAGCGTCCATTAGCTCTGGCCAAGGTCCATATTGCAACAACAGAAGTTTCAGGTCAGATCAGTTAGTGAAGTCAGTTGCGTTTGGAAATTATGTGAACTCCTCCCAATCGAGGCTATAGTTAAATTCGTGAAGGCCATTTCAGCGATTATTAGAAAGTGTACACGCACTTTCAGTGTCTCAACAGAGTAGAGACTGTACACGCACTTTCAGTGTCTCAACAGATTAGAGACTTTGTAGGATTTGTGGTTTTCACGGCGGTGAGTCAGACTAATTCCGAGAAAATCATGTCCCAGTGCCATTTCGTCCGTCGCAAATTCCACGTGGACTGACTTGGATGGCACTAACATGGCGGTCTCCTGGGTTGTAGCGCCTTATAGAAATTTATCAGCGTTTCAGAGGTCCTTGTTGCCTGAATCCATCATCAGGGCGATGAGTGACTTGTATTTATCTCCGGCTTCCATGAAAATCGAGAAAATCTTTGGTCAGCTGAGAAGCCAACAGCGCTCCAAGGAGACGGTCATTTGTTTTTCGGTCTGAAATTCTCTCAGTCAGGTACTTCAAAATAATGCAGCGATATACAACATAGTTGTTGGACTTCCTTCCCAATTCCAACATGTAGCCGTGGTCCTAACCATTTCCGGTGGCAGGATAAAACGAGGAAAATGGCCGCGCAGTGATGGCTACGCTTGGTCAGTAAGATGTGACGGGGTGAGGGGCGAGACGACGCTCCAGCGCCGTCCAATCCAGACAACTTGACACAAACACAGCATGTTCAAAAACTTTCTTCCCAATGCCGATTAATCAATGTAGTTCACTGTTTCCCACATCTTTTCGGGGTGGGGGGGAGGCATTAACCTATTTAAGGATCTCCAAAAAAGAAATCAAAGACATTAAAGCTCAAATTTGAAGAAAAGGCACGAAGCAGGAAAATATAAAGGTCTTCAAAGCGGCTACATTCTTACTCGTATTCTCGTCAAAATTCTGTATTCATTTCTTGTACACACAGTGCCTGGCCTTGTGATCCTGGGGTCTCGGGTTCGATTCCCGGCGGTGCCCGAATTTATAACTTGTGTTGGGCAAGGCCGTGGTCTAGGCAACACGGAGTTTTCCTCCGTGACATCCCAACAATTACTCCATTCACACACAGAAGAAGGCAATGGCAAACCACTTCTGGATCATCTGCCAAGAACGTATATGAACAGGTCCCAGTCCGAGAAAAGGATGGAAGGATCCCGTTCATATGGACCTGTCGTCAGACAGAACACTAAATAAAAAATAAAATAACACACAGTGCGAGCTACGCGCTCAGCCCATCATAACATCAACGGGCTCTTTAAACAGTGATTAGTAGTGGAATTACAGATTAAGCCAGAGAGTTTTAATTAGTTTGCATGGACAACCAAATATTAATTTTTAAATAATTTTTAAATAATTACTCATAGATTAAATGTCAACATGGGCTCTATCAGGGTGAATCTGTGAACACAGTAATCACATTTCAAGTCCTTAAAAGTACGGAGTTACTTTACCAGCTGAAAGATTACAAACAGCTGAAGACATAATCTGCACACGTCAGTAAATTAGTATTATTCAGCGACATTCATCGATTTTAGACCTACATGTAAATCTAGATTAAATATAAATGGATAACGTCTCACTTCAGAACGTCCTCCATTTAATATGACAGGCATTCTTTTCGTGTTTACAGGTCGCATTATGCCATTAATGCTAATCCCTTGTAATAGAGGAGTTACAATAAAAAAACATGACGGCCTATCCAGCAAGCGAATTGCATTGGAAAATGGCTGTCACAGATTACAATAAAATGAACATACGTGCGATTATTATTATTTCAGTAATCTTATACGAATGAATAAGCCAATGTTGCCCGTTTACACAAGCCTCAAAATATGAAGGCGTAAGGGGAAAGTAGGTACGTTCTATCCGTCAGCGTTAATTAGACGTAAATGGTAAATTTACCTCCGAGCCGTTGGGCCCCAGGGGCGGCGTAGATGTGGTAGCGAAAATTCCCTATCCCTGCTGAAAATTACGTTCCCGAATCACTTATTAAGAAGTTCCGGAGGAAACTTCCGAAGCCTATCTTGATAGGGAACTATGAAACTTCGAGAACTGATTCTCCAATACTTGTGCTATTTTACGATGCGTTTTTATTCTGTTGCGTAAGTTTTGTGGTGTCTAATGACAGAATGACTATGAATAATGATTCTGAGAGGATTTGGAAGGAAATGGTCGTGGCCTTTCAATTCACTTCTTATCTTTAAGGTTTACATGCGTCATGTTTGTGTTTTTGATTAAAATATATAATAAAATTCAGGTCAATACACAAAACTTTATTTGGATGTTAAAATTTAAAATTTAAATGTTAAAATTTTAAATTTTAAATTTGCGCCATTCATCACTATAAGGATGTCACAATAGAGCGCTTTCATTCATTTCACAACATGTTTCGATGTAATACATCATCTTCAGGTGTTGTTTTTTAAAACTATTTTATATTATAATGCATGCCTTTCAATATATGTTACAATAATGAATATATTGAAAATTTTAACATTTAAATTTTAAATTTTAACATCCAAATAAAGTTTTGTGTATTGACCTGAGTTTTATTATATATTTTATTCACTTCTTATCATTTACTTGAAGGGACTGAGGAAAATCAGAAATAGATTCGGTGTGGAAAGTCAATTTTGAGGTGGCGATTTGAAACCGGACCTCCCGAAAAAGAAAAGACAAGACGTCACTCAACAACGATAATAATTATCATGACCAGAATACAGAACGAAATTATTATGAATGACAGTAAGAGATGAAAATGATGTTCAAGGTCAACTTATGAATAGGTCAAATTTTGGAAATTCTTTTTGATATTCATTTCTTTGTCATGTGTATACAAGATTCTCTCATTCGGCAGTTGTTTTAGTGGGCGTGAAACTTCGGTTTCTCAACTTACGACAACAGAATCGATTAAGTACGTTTCAGATCAGAGTTTGACGGAAACTTCAGCTCGCAAAGGACAAATATGTGCCTGAAATATTAAACATTTCACGACCAATAAGTTCATCCCTCCTTACATAAATTATGACTATGAAATCAGTGTTCATCGTGATGAAAATTTAAAAATTACAGAGCATACAAACACAAAATGGACTATTTCGTAATTGTTTTGATGTCAAGAAGGAAAAAAGGAAAATTACACCACGCTTCACTGGCTGCATTTACAAGCCGCTTCTCATAGACGCATAATTTTCAAATTTAATGCATACGCAAGAAGATTGTAGGAAACCTCCCTCTGATTACGATATAGGACTAATGTAATATCCGGCCTAATCTGCCAGGCTCCGTCGCTCCACAGAATTGCTAGGCAATTCATGGCACAAGACTTTTTAAAGCTAGCGACAAACATTACAGCCAATTTGTGACGTAATGTTGGCCGCGTGCTTCTCGCCACAAGATGGCGACAGTTTGGCACGAGAAAAGAGCAGCAATTACTCAATGCTGTATCAGCTACTAAGGTTATCAAGATTCTTTCCCCGACAAAACAGCGAATTGTGCAGACTACATTCTGATGACATTGCTAATACTACTATATCAACTACTGAGTTTATGAAGCCTTTTTGTCCTCATAAAATGGAGGATTAGCTGTCACACAGGTATTGCTGTTAGATATGGAGACTGTATGTTTACTTCACGTCAGTGTATCAATTAGTGAGGTTATTAAGAGTGCTCCGAGATAAAATGACAGCCAGTTGTGATGCAGCCTCTGTTTAAGGCAATGTGGTTATTTTACGGTGAAAGTAGTTACGCACAAAATAAGAAAATCTACTTTTCATTATTTTACTAAAAAATATAAGAATAAAAACCTAACAATTTCCTTACACTAAAAAATAAAAAAATAAAAACTAATTCGTGTCAATATGATTTAGTCATTTTTACTTAACTTTCAGGTAAGTTTTCTCAGTGTGTTTGTTATTTTATGGATGATTACATCCATTTATAGTTCTTGCGAAAAAGGTTTTTATTTCCATTCGTTGTCGAGGAAAGTATTTCTGCGGTTTGCAGTCTCTTTTGCCTTAATCCGTTAACTAACTTTATCACAGTATTAACGGTGCTGATACCAAATACCTTCACTGACACGATCGTAAGCCAGTTCCATCCAATCATCATAAGACTCATTACTATCCCATTTCTCTTGTTCTTCCTCTCTCTCTCGGTCTTTTAGGTAAACGATTCCAAAGTTTCCACACTAACCGAATCTCAATTAAATTATCGGCTCAACTTTTCCTCCTTAGTTTAGCTTAGCAACACTAAGAAACATTTATAAACCACGAACTTTCTTATAGTATAGGGCTCATATACTAAATCAGTCACGTAATTTATCTTTCTTTGGTTAAAACGTTTTGCTGAGCATTTTGTTCTCAAAGCAAGATACAACATTTACTTTTAAAATTAATACACTTGTTTTAAACACCAAGTAGGACGCTGTGGGAAAAGAAATAGAGCGAGATCATCTCACGAACATCTAGAGTCTTTGTTTCGCACACAAATCAGAGTACAACTGTTGACATTCAGACTGACAAACCTTTCCACTTTAAGGCAACAAAGTTATCTTAAACCTTCCCACGTGACGATGATCAAAACATTGATTATACCCAGCTGAATCCTCACTCCAGATATAAAAGTTTTGTTTCAGCGGAGAAAGTGGACAGAATTCCATCAATTTACGTACAAGTGACTGCCATTTCCTTGAAGGTACGTAATATGTGGAGCGAAAGCTCCACGCATTCTGGACCTTGGAACTAGATTAAGTTAATTCGTGAGATTGGCGCACCGACAACTTTACCCTCAACAAATGAGACTCGGTTACTGACTAGAAAGAATGTTCAGTGGGATCCAGCGGTGATCTCGACATGATGCTCATGAGAACAAGTCTGATTTTCCATTCCGTAGCTAATATCTTTGCTAAATGAGCTATCCCAGCAGGAGTTTCAGTAACAAAACATTTATTATATGCATCCACGAGCTCATAATGAAAACCTAACGTTCGTAACTGTAGCCTATTACAGTGTTTATAAGAATTGAGAAAAAGCAGGATCAAACCAGCTTCGTTTATACAGGTCAAAACAACTTCTACTTCGAAATTCTCCTACTATAGGAGTTCGCCCTGCTGGCATGTCGAAAGTTTTGAACGCAAATAATAAATACCCACGGAAATGTTATATCATTTAATGGCATGGCATAACACGAAATTTCATGAAAATTTATCACTTTCTCAAAAGTATTAATGGGGGAAAACTCATTGGCATTAAGATACAATGCGCCTAATTTTCCTAAGAAACTGAGGACGAACACGATACAAGGATTCTCATATACCCCCTATATATTTTCTGAGAAACTTAACAAAACACGATGTCATTTTATTCGAATAAGCAGTGCGGTATAAGGGTTGATTCAAGGAAATCTTAAACATACAGAGAAAACCAATTAACTACATGCACTGCTGAACATCTACACGAGGCAGCGAACAGGAATTCGTTTTGGTGTTGACTGGATCCTCTGGAACCAGAAGACGCATCATGGAGGGCAAGTCCACGGCTATTCTTACAGTTTGTCCAGTAGAAATGTGTTCCTTTCCCACGATGCCTATTAACGTGAATGTGTGTGCGTGATTCTTCCCGGGTGTTCTTCACGTTCTATCATGGGCGAAGAACATCTTATAGGCCCGTCAATTCTGTCCCTCGAGTTTGCCCTACTAGATAGGTAACTCGTATCCGGAGCTGTCACCGTCCTCCAGACTTTGCCTACCGTGCTTTGCCCTCCAGAACTTTAAAAATCCATTTTGCGCCCTCGTTCGTGATAGGTTGGACCTCCGCCGAACCTTAATATTGTGGATGATAATTGACCAATTCGCATGATTCTTGGGTTGAAGCTTGCAATACGTCTTCTCATCTTCAACGTCCTGACCATGATAACAAGACAGCGGCCGTGCGAAGTATTGAGTTAGGTGCTAGCTTAATTATATATAAAATTTTAAAATTTACATTATACAATTCTAAGTGTAGGTGATGAGTAAGTGAGATACTCATCGCCCTGATGATGGAGGCAGCAAGGACCTCTGAAACGTCGGTAAGCGTCTACCAGACTACAAGGCGCTACAACTCAGAAGACAGAAATCTTCAAGAACCACCGCTGTGAAAACCTCAAATCCTACAGACTAATAGTACCAGCTAACCAGTTCCATGGAGCAGATTCTATCTTGAGAAGTTAGTAGTCTTTCTGTTAGTCAATAAATTCCTTGTCTTCCCTGAAACCCGAAGGTCCATTACAGCTTTTACAAAATTCATCTTACTCCATCGTATCGTGAGAAAGAACACACTTCCTAACCGACTATTTAAAATACTTTATCTTCCCACTTACACCTATAACGTCCAAGTAGTATATTTAAATCGAATTTTCCGCCTGAAATGTTGTATTTTTTTTCTCATAGCTAATATAATTTCAAAAAGGAAATTGTTTCATTATAAAAATAGCAGCCCCAGAGTTGTTATTTCTCAGATGATGAAAAAGTCGCGAAATGTTCACATACATTAAACATTCTTAACTTGTAACTCACAGTTCTTTGAATTTATTTAGTGCGGATAACACAAATTTAACTTTGCAAAGAAAATAGAACCATGGACGTGGCACTGCATTGAGGTAACATTAGTTTGTAGTTTCTTAAATACAATCACATTTAAAACGTTTTAAATAAAAAATGTAGACTGCAGCCATATTAATATTTTAGGTTGTGTACCAATTGTTTTACAACAAAGTGCTTTAATGAAAATTATAAAAGTTCTGTTTTGAGCTTTCCGAAAATCAGGTATGTGATCTATACGAATCAAATTTAATTTCTGCCAAACAAAATTCAATCGAAATTTGTTGGACGCTTTGAGCGATGAAACTATACGTCCATGTTATGAACTTCATGCATAGAACGAGAAATAATTAATACAGAGTTTCAAATTAATTCGAATCTCAAACGAACGGTGTTCTTCCGCA
>NW_019059865.1:906987-925335 GCF_000696155.1 Zootermopsis nevadensis | reverse complement strand
AGCGTAGATATCTTATGTATAATTTTATTTATATACAATTGTGATTAGACGGAAAAAACACGAATAATTAAATTTTAATTCACAATATGACGCAATTATATCAACATTAACAGAGTTCAACATTTCATAATGTGCGCTAAAGTATCAGTTAGCTTTCACTGTTAGGTACAAAATGGCGACCTTCAGACGTTGCCGTAGTTTTCACAATAGCCTTTTGCCTACCTGAGCGCCGTGTCTCGAAACGTCCGTCTTTTAGAACACACGATATGTTGCAACATATTCATAAAATCCGTCCTCATTTTTTTTGGGTATAATTTACAGCATAATTATGCTGTTAGTAACGAGCGAAGAGGATGAGTAAGACTGTCGTGACGTAATGCATAATTAAACAAACTACGCGCATCCTTCCGCCTCCATCATAACTTGGCAGTTATAAAAAGTGTTCACATAAATCTAAGTCTCCGTCAGGAACATAATCGCGCCTTTACTATGAAGTATCGTTGGTTAACATGGATTCTTGCAAACAGAACACGACATTTTTACTAAATAACACCTAATACGGAGAAGTGCATCGCCTAGCTGAAGAACGAGTCCTGACCGCTCATCACGAAGTGGGCAGAGCTTTTTAGCGCCTCTTAATTCGTAACGTGCCCCACATTAGGGGCCATTGCTTTATTGTAATGGAGTCGAGTACAGGTTTCTAGACGCTTATTTATTTTTATTTCCTCTGACCTCTGGGTGTCCGCTAGCAACGCAGACAAATGAAGTTCGTGAGGCGAGAGAAACGCGCTATGTGATTTTAGACGATGATTAGCCGAGTGCCTAAGTTTTGCTGTGTGCACGTTCCGTCCGTAGAAGACGTCATAACGGCATCCTGGTGGTAGAGACTTCGAGGTTATTAGACGCTTAAAGAATCACGGGCTTCATAACAGCAGTGAGTCTCTCGAAGAACATTGATGCTAACAGTACGTCGGTTCAAGAGCGTAGTCATTCCCTGCACTGGAATAAATGTCGGATGTAAACTTCCGCCATTGACATGAGGTCTACTAGGAGAAGATTAAATCTAATTCCAAAGCAAATTAATTAAGTCTATAGTAAAACATTGAGCCGACGTAGTTCAGTCAGTATAGTGACTGGCTACGGATTGGACGACCGGGGTTCGATCCCCGACGGGGGCAGAGGATTTTTCGTCTAGCCTCTGCGTCCAGACCAGATATGGGACCCACCCAGCCTCCTATCCGATGGGTACCGTGGTCCTTTCCCGGAGGTAAAGAGCTGCCGGAGCGTGATGCTGACACCATTCACACCCCATCTAGCGTCGAGGTCAAGGAAGAGAGGATCTATACCGCCTCCCCCCCCAAGCGCCTACATGGCGCATAGTGGAATATCGTTTTCCTGTAGTAAGAAATATTACTTAAACACGAATCAAAATGTTAACTACATGAGGACTGTGGGATATTAGATACACACGACGGCGTAACCGGATGTGACAGTCTTCTGGGATTTTGCCCCGCGTAGTCTCCTTGGAAATGACCGACGTTTCAGATGTTCCTATTGTATCCACAATTAAGGCGGCCCTGATGGTAGAGACAGTAAGTACCTCAGAAATTCTGGCCAATTTCTACGAGACCACACGACGCAAAATCCCAGATGACGGTCGTGTTCCTGATAATTTTCTCCACCGAAAGTCTTTATGTGATTACCTCTCAAGTTTCGTTTTCTTGAGTTCCAGGGTTCGATACTCGATTTAATTGTTTTCCTCAGTTCCTCCAGACAAGCTTTGGGGTATTACCATAAGTTCGACACGATCCCTTCCTTCTACACTGTACCTAATTTATTATTCATCGTTATAAACACTACATGGCATACTGAAATGAGAGAACGTTGTGAAATTAATTGACACAGCTTGTTTCATAACAAGCCGATGCGTGAAATTAACCACTGAGCTCCGTCTAGCGCCGAGGTTAACGATGTTCTTTGTAAGTCCTCATGACGTGAGATGCTTAAGCAGACTGATAGCTTCATCATTGCCTTTAATTCACCGAGTTGGACACCCATAGACACGGAGTCACCGTGTGTAGCAAATCAGAGCTTTATATCTGGTGCTGAATGAACAGCAGCGGAAGAGCTGGCACCTGCTAGGATCCTACCGGAAGGCCCAGCGTCACACAACGCAGAGGAAACCGAATTAGCAAAGGGCGCTGCGTTCGTGCTAGAGTGGCGCAACTCCAGCGCGCAATCTGACGCTCTCCAAGGACCGGCACGTCCATACATTTAATAAAAACAGACATTAAAATTTGAATGTCTGTCTTCATGAATAAAATATTCCACCCTGAAAACTACTTCTTTTTCTAAATAAACTTAATAAGTTTATAGCTCACATATTTCACCTCGTATTTGAATCACTTTCGCTGAAATTTGATCTTTACGGGTGATTTATACCTTCTTAATATATAAAGGTAACTTCTACCTAGAAACAAGGCTTAGACAGGACGTGATGATGGTTCATCTGAATACCTTTTTGTGTGCCCAATATCATTAACCCCACATGTATTTAATTATCGACTAAAATAAGAATTGCATATATTCATAATAGATTTCAAATCACAGCTTTACATCTTAATTTATACATATCCCTAATCATTTTATTCGCATTCTTATTTCAAGTTTATTAATTGTGCAGGCTTAGACTAGAGGATAACATTACAATTTATCTTGAAAGATGTAGAAAATAAATACGTAAATATACAATTGGTTTTAAGTTATTCAATATAGAACTCAATGGTGGCTTTTGTGACCACGGTTATGAATTTTAGTTTTCCATAAAGTAAATTCCTTGACTAGTAACACTCTGTACCAAAATGTTAGTTAAAGATGGCGAATACCTAATTTTATAAAACTCGACTCTTCTATTGAAGCGTCTTTGCATGCTAAAGGACAGACAGACATACGTTGCCTGTAAACCACTGATACACGAAAGCAGGTTGCATATCTGTTATTGTTTATCGCGTTAGAATCTCTGTCTCTCTACACAGATGAAAATTAGAGCAGGTTCATGCATAATACGAAGCCTATTATCTGCCACCTGTTGCGTGTCCATTGATCGTCAGCTCCCGACAGGAAACGCAGTCTCCATTCAGTCGCCAACCACATTAATGAAGGAAGAAATTCTTTAAGAAACTCATGACTTCTGGTTTAGAAGAAGCCATTCAGCATAGAATTGCATTAAACTTCCTGGGATTAATGTGAGATATTTTCATGTCCACACTTAGATGATCAGAAATGTATCAAAATGAACGAACATCCTCTCAGAAAGAAGACTCTGATGGTAGAATCCAAGACCTTTCGGTTAAGAAGCATACACTACAACACTGTTTCAACTGATAACGTCATGCAGCGTCGAAATTGACAGAATATGGAAAGATAAGGTGTAGGAAACAAGGCGGAACAACGCATACATGCTACAAGTTTCCTCGTTCATATTCCAGCCATCTGTGCAGACTTGGTCACTTGCAAACAGGAGAATTACATGGCTCCGCACTGCGTTTCCATATACATTGTTCGCAAAACAGGGGGATAAAAATTTGACCGAGAAAATGTTATAGTTGTGGAACATAAAACGATATTTTAATTATCTTATTTGTAAATTTTAAATATAATTGTGATTAGACGGACAAAACCGAATAATTAATTTTATAGTTGTCATAGCAGTCAGTATAGTGACTAGCTACGGGCTGGACGACCGGGGTTCGATCCCCGACGGGGGCAGAGGATTTTTTTTTTTCCTCTAGCCTCTGCGTCCAGACCGGCTCTGGGGCCCACCCAGCCTCCTCTACAATGGGTACCGGGGTCCTTTCCCGGGGGTAAAGCCGGCCGGGGCGTGATGCTGACCACTCACCCCCATCTAGTGCCGAGGTCAAGGAAGAGAGGAGCTATACCTCCACTCACCCCAAACGCCTACATGGCGTATAGCGGGACAAACTTTACTTTACATAGCACAAAATTTCTTAGTCTCCATAAACAGACCAAGGACGCTTAAATCCAAACCTGCATTACACAGTGCAAACATAGAGAACGGAGTGCAACACTTATTACAAATATTAGAACATTTTTTTCCAAAAGTTAACGAAGTAAACACATGTCTACACGTTTTGCATCCGAAGCTACTTAAACGGTTTACTAAAATGTGATAAAATTTATTCTCTGTTCCTGTCGATCGGACAAATCCCCTAATTTACTTGAATCCACGTGACATTTGCTTCGAACTTTCCACCAAGTTACCGGGTCACAAACAGATTACTGATACCCGATACAAAATATATACAACTTTATTATCTGCTGATACTTAAAATATTCTTGAAATATAATAAACAGTGCAATTTTCATTAAAAACAGATCTGCATTTTTACGTGGTCGTTACCTATACGTGCCCTCATATTGACATGAGTATGGAAACTCAGGTACTTACAGTTCGGCAGAAATAAGCGAGAGAAGACATGACCTTGAAACGACTTTGAAGTATTTAGAGGCCTCTATTCCGTAAATCATTGGGCTGATATTGTGCCCTTGTAATTATCTTCAAAATTTGGAGGCGTCTAATCAGGAAAACCTTGGTCTGATATTGTCGTGACCCTGAGATAACGTTTACCTCTTCGTGATCTCGAATTGACATGCTTATGGTCACTCAGATACCAAAAATGACCTTCAAATGACATTGAAAATTTTAAATCTAACATGACCTTTACCTATCCGCAGGGTAGTCTCCTAATATTCAAATCGTACAGGGTTCGAACTCAGCTGTCGCCATAAATCTTAAAATAAAAATGCTGATGACTAGAATCTGCCACTATGAATGTGACAATCAATCACCTGAAGATGAAAATCTTAGTGTGTATCAAAAATACATCAGACGATAAACCAATATTTGTCTAATGAATCAATTACGGACGTATTAGATAATCGTTGGATCTCAATCTGAAATAAACCAACATTAAGGGCAACGATGTATGCAACATATCAACAAATACATTTTGGAAAAAAAAAAAACTTGTACTACATGTGTGTATGTACAAGACAGGGCATGGAACAACACGTTCAGGACTCGCCTTCCAGCG
Source organism: Zootermopsis nevadensis (assembly GCF_000696155.1). The sequence continues at coordinate 920,221 of NW_019059865.1, read as the reverse complement.
TGGTTCAAGCACCCGCGTATAAGTTTCGTTTGATGTAGCATTTTATCAAAGGTATGATCGGAAATTCCCACGAGCAAATATAAAAATCGATATGCAGGGTCGAAGTTCGAACACATGCTTCGTCCAACAGACAATAACGTGCATTTGGAATTGTCCTGGAGCATTGAAATCAGCATACAAAGGGACCCCGAAGACACCAGAAAACAAAGCGAGTGCAGAGGCCAAAGTGTCTTTAACAAGTAGTTCAGTTCCACATGCATCGTGCACCGAGGGTTTGTATTACAGTTTGCGAGAGTAAAACTGGGTTATGTGCTTACATCTACAAGTACACCTAAATAAAATGTTGATGAGAACATTTGGATCTATCATAACTAAAGTAAAAACTCTCTGGAAACAAGACCCCTAGCGTTCAAAACAGAGATCACCAACCATTTTATTCCCGTTAATAGTCCACATTCCTTAAACCCTCTTTAATATTATCCTCTTGTACTGGTGTTAAATTGATTAAATAAAGAGTTAAGATAGATTAACATGTAGTAACACGAGACAAACATAAGGAATTCAAATGTTCGACACTGTTAACAACGTCTTCGAGCTTAAGGATTTGGTGTCTTCATGAAAATGTTCCAGGATTCGAAGGCAAATTAATCTTTTCGCGTCTATTCTTGCCGTTGGAGCAAAGGTTATATAAAATTTTATCGACCCTTTCTTCCCATATTCTGTGTACATATTATCTCCGATTTAATTAGTAATTTTCACCTCTTCAACTACGTAAATTGGTAGCTAGTCTACGAAGTTTCGTAAGTGCAGTTCTTTTTAATTATTTTGTCATTCTTTATAATGATCCACCTTTCACTTCCAAAACATAAACGCAAGGTTTCGATGCTGTGCGGACTTCAGTAAAATATTTATCCTTGTTTCGGATTCGAAATGCCTTTACAATTTCACATTCCACCACTTTAGGTTCTCTAGGCCTAGCCGTTCATCTACACATACAGTTACAGTGCGTGATTAAACATGTTATATACCGCAAAAATTATTTTGAAATCGGACATCTGTTCAATAAGTTTGTAATATTAAGTATTTTCTTTCATCTCCTGGTATTCGCCGAATACTAGATTGAATGCCTCAAAGGGTCTCAAATCCTGAACCTAGAGCTTCTTTGTGCCTGTCTCTTTGCTCTGTAGGATTCCAGTACCACGCCATCGTCTGTCGTCTGTCTTCAGTTAAACTCTCCATTTTATCTTTCCACCTCCTTCTATGTGTAGTAATGCCTAAAATTCTTACGTATTTCAGTTTTCGTCTAATTATGTAAAAATTCCTCATATCTGTGACTCACCACTGTATTTTACCATTGGTTCAACCAGTACCTCGCAGTTTTAACTTATGTGCTCCTGAATATTATAATACCAAAGTCTCTGTAAACTCTTTAAAATTTTACTCTCACTTTAATAAGTTCCTTCGCTGTAAAGGATTATTAGATCTCCTAGATAGTTAAATTAACTTTAAATTATCTTGAGATATTTTAATGTAGTTCATGACTCGAGAACCTATTTTGAAAAGATCCATTTCAACGTCGTCATCCCATCAAAAATAATTAATTTCGCGTACCTGGTTCATGATTTAGTGGAGTCTAACACTACATTGCTCTTATAGCGTTTTAGCACGCAGAACTGCACATCAGAATAGCCCATGCAATAACGGCTACAACATATTTGTACATATAATCTGCAGATTCCAGTCGTTATGCCATGTTCATGGCTATCACATGCAAATTACGCAAGGGACAAACGGCACGCTCTTATCAGTCATTCTGCAATATGTTGCAGAATTATTTTCTAATCGGCTGTTGTATCTGGTCGCATGAACAAATTGTAAACGGGGAACAATGAAAAGGGCGAAGTCTTCTCTTGCATTAACTTAATGTGGAAGTCGTCAAGTTCATCTTCAGAATAAATAATTGCATTAAATAATCGTTCCTAAGCCATGCCATGGTCGACTTTGGACCCAGAAGCCCCGGATTCAATCCTGGGTGACTTAGATTCGTAGCGGACAAAGTTTCACTACAGCAGGTCTTTCTGCGTGCTATTCAATTATCCTGTCAAATATCATAATGATTCGCCCTGATGATGGGGGCAGCAAGGGCCTCCGAAACGTCGGTAAACTTCTACCAGACTACATGGCGCAACAACCCAGAAGACAGGCATCTTCAAGAACCACAAAGCACGCATTTGGACTGACTTAGTACAATTTAACCTCGTAGGATGCACCCACACTTAAAAGGCAACGCGGTTTTGAACGCTGTCACCTTGGTGGAGACACTAGTTGGATGGGCTCATGTTAAACATCGCTAACTGAGCTTCCGTAACGAGATGTCTTAAAGCTGAATTCTTCCTGCGAGGAGGCAGGTTGTAATTCTGCACCTCAGGTGATCAGTCATTAATTAAAACGTAAATATTGTTCTAGTAATTATTATGTTGAGTAACTTATTTAATGACAAGAGCTCCTGTCAATAAATTCAGCAGATTCAGATTAAAAATTATTGTCTAAAATGTGGTCTGTCGAAAACACAAAGCTAAGAATAAAAAACTTACTTGGATCTAAGAAAATTACAATACGTGAACATGTTATGTATATTTATCTAACAGTGTCAAGATAATTACATCGAAAAAAATAAAATTGCCTTGACAATTAACATATACGTCTAGTTCAGTTAATAAAATAAAATATTAATGAACGAAGACACTGAGAAGCTAAGTTAAATTCGCCTTACAACCGAATTATAATTGCTACTTTATATCCTATATTTCATATTACAGATATCCGTGATTTACCAATAAACCCGAGTTTTGAGCAGTTTCATAAAATTACTTTTCACTTCCTGATCGTTTAGGTCTTATGCCCCTTTAGCCTGGCATCGGCAATTGTTTTCCGTTGGTTTGTCTGATTAACGTTTTAGTTACGTAACGTTACTGCATCAACTATTAAAGTCAATCACCGACGCATGACTTGTAATCACGGTGCAAACACAAGTTCTCTATTGAACTGCCCTGAGCAAGTTGGATCCATTTCACATTTTGACGCTTTAACATTCCTCATTTAATCCGAAATTATGTAAACAGAACACGAATATTTCTGTCTTCTGGGTTGTTGAGCTGTGGAAACCTCAAATCTTAAACAGAACACGTTTAAAATCCACACAAAGTATAAGGTAAAATATGGTTTAAGCGACTTATAATGTTCCCAGGAGCTCTCTTATGTTCCAAAGAAAAATAATTTCTTCTTAGGAGCCCAGTTTTCTATCTACGTGCGTCTGTCAGTTTATTTACGTAGTATTCCATTCATGGGAGTGTTTTAAAAATTCAGTTCATCCATCAAAGTATTCCTCGAGCACGTAACTATGACACAGCGTCAAAGCCATGAAGACGTATACGGCAGTGGATGTTAACCTCCATGTCTTCCGAAGTCGACGCGAAATTTAGGTCATTGCCCATCCTTACGCTTCGGTTACTTTACAACCGGATGTGAAGGTGTCTATACCAAGTACCGGTGCTCCACGTCCATTCACGAGGCGATGATGAAGAGAGAATCCGCAGCACACATACCGGGAATCAAATCCCGGCCGTCGGATTATTGAGTGACCTATTCTGACTTCGTATAGGGCATTCACAGCATTTTCTAAAACCAAATAATCCCTTTGAAAACAAAATATTTTTATCTAATACCAGTTTCGTAACTATTTTTTCCACGAAAATTTAATGAGGTGTCTAAAGTGAGAAGAATATTTTCCATTTAGATATTAAGAACTGAAATTTTGTAACGTTCCGTCCACCTACTGGGATAAGGTTTCTTAAAATTAAGATGGATAAGGAACGTCCGAATAACCACGAGAGATAAAGGGAGAAGAATAATTTAGAACAAGTGACGAATACAACAAACAGTCGTGGGGAAATGAAAAAAAAAATTCCATCGAAAAATCCACAAAGGCACGAGTGCTTCGGGCTGTATAAATAAGCTTGTACTAGTTGTATAAGATATCGATATATCGATCTGTAGTCACGAAGTGATGATCGATTAGTCGATGACCCTCGTTTGATACGGCTTCCTTAGGTACAGAACCAAGAGCGAGATCCCCAGGCCAAGGGTGCGAGGCGGAACACCCGCTGGTGCACGCACTGACGCTCGAAGGCCGCCTCGCTATTCCAGACCCAGTCACGATTGGCTATTGCTCATTGAGCGACGCTGTTCCAAATGCAGAGGCTATAGCTTTTTTGTTGTTGCTTAGGATGAGAACATACATTAAGTTTTTAAAAGTAACTTCTCAAATCGATCAAATTCCTTCTATATACACTGATAGTTGCTCAGCTGGTCAATAATGTCTTGCCTTTAATAGGATATAAAGGTTCGTTGTAGTGTTGATAAGACCCCACTCATGAACCAGTTTAGTTCAGTCCAATAATTCAAACTCTGTTGTAGTAAGACCTATTTTAATATTATCTTCCCATCTACGTCTACATGATCTCTTCCCTTCAGGCTCTTCAACTGAAACTACGTGTGAATATTTTATTATCCTATGCGTTCTACATGCTCTAGGCACCTCAAAGGCCTTGACTTCATCACTCAAATACTATATTTTGTAAAGATTGACAATAATTTAGGGCCTCTCATTAAATACGACCTCCTGTTTCTTTGTCTCCTTAGGTCCACACAACCTCTCCCCCCATTTATTTGTTCTGGAACATTCTACAATCTATGTTGTACGCATCATGTGTCAGACCCGCCTTCACGCCCACATAAAACAACATTTAGATTTATTTTAGTTTAACATGAATGATCATATTTAAGAACTTAAAGTGGCGGGCTATGGATTAGTTACAGAGAATATTCTAGTATTCGCCTATGGAAGAACACGACAATGCCGATAATCCAGCCCGACTTCGAACCGGGTTTCAATCACAACACCGTCACTAAACCAGTCTGCTTGGACACCCACAGCTATTTAATTCACTACCAAAACTTTAGATTTCCTTATTATTTGTTGTATAGTTTGACTGTTCTTTAACATGAACCGAGAACGTTGGTTTCGATATAAACCAAGATACAATATAGTATCCATAAAAAGTCATGTTAGTTGTAAAGCTCTTATATTATCAAACACTGAAACTATATCATTTGAAATTTTTACCTGAGTGAATTGTGTGACGCTACAGGACAGAATTCCCCAGCAGGATGACCAGGTGTTTGCTTCATCCTCCGTGTTGACACGACAGTCACCTCCCAGCTGACAGCGGGACACTGAAAACAGGGGTAAAGTGTTCTAGAAAACACGCACGACGCCAAGGTTCCATTTGAACAAAACTGTTATCAGTAGCTAAAAAAAACGATAATCATTCAACTTAATGACCTTCTTTTAGCGATAATTTCCACTAAAAAGTACCACAAAATAAACTTAAATGTCGCTACAGTAATTTTAAAGATAGGCCGCACAAAAATATTTTAAACGTCCGCCACGAAATGAGTCAGAGTTTAGCCAGTTCTATATTTTGTTAGTTAACTAATGCACTTGGTGATTAAAGTACTGAGACTAAGAAACCACTTACTAGACCCAATAGTAGATGGTAAAGTGATATTAAAATAGATCTATAAGTTAATATTTCAATATTTTCCGTCAAATCACAATTTTAATAAGATAATAAAATATAAAATATTTAAAATATCTATAAGTAATGTGTGAAAGTGTGGGATAGATTTAACAGAGACAAGATTGCGCCAAGTGGTAGGGTGTTTCAAAAACAGTGGTAAACTTTTGGCTTGATAAAAGACGGGGAATTTCGTATTCACCTGAAAGACTGTGAAATCTTATCAAAATGGCGTCTTCTAATTGGAGTTAGATAATTCTAAAAGCGAAGATTGGCGAACAATATCAAGTTTGACCAAAATTAGTCCACTTCTTCAAAGGTTATTAGGGAGATGGAGCACACAGTCAGACAGCTGACCGCTGAAGTTTATGTGGATTTTTACCGAATAAAATATCGTCTCTTTGTTAGAGTTTAGTCAGTATGAAGTCTGTAAACATTGACCATGACTTGTTCCGTGAACATCCCGTTTAAGCAGCCCTAAATCACCTCAAAATCACCACACAATCACCTCATCCTAGAGCTTGCAATTTGAACACATGATTTAGATAAGAATTGGGTGGAGTTTCGCTGAACTTTCAGCAATAAAAAGCCAGAAAATAATATAATACCTGCAAAGAGTAACGACCCAAACTCACGAAGCAGAGGTTTACACTGTTTATCATTGGTTCAGACTCTTCATTATTCGAAAATAGCATTCCACATAGAATATGTGCATACAAATGACCGTACATTAAAAAAGCACTACTGCTACTGAATTTTTGTTAATATTCCATGGATATACGACGTCTGATCACAATGGTCCATGTTTTATATGGATTTGCTGAGAGCACTGTACATTATTTGCATCACAATCGAATATTTTATGCCAATCAGAAGAAAAAAAAACATAAATTTAACTGCAAATATAAAAAAAGAATTTAGAATGTTACTTATTTGTTTCATATTTAAAACTAATAAAACCACGCAATGCTAACCCTGCTTCCTTGTAGCTCCGTCCTAATTTATCATTCACATTAATTCTCCCATCCGTAGATACATAATCTATGCATTTCATGCATTCATTTGTAAACCGACTGTCTTTCTTTGTTCGTTTCTAACAAACTCCATGGAAAGTCCTTCGTAACAGGTTAACACTCTGTTAATAAATGCTTTAAAATTTGAAATATTCTCATCTACTAACACTTCATATTCCCGAAAGCACATTATAGGAGTCTTGATGGGTCCCAGTGTCAACCTGGACTCACTGGAGAAACGATTAATCTGCCGTACAAACAAGCAAAACTACTCAAGACCAAGGTTTCGTGGCCCGCGTGGTCTTGGCAAAACCCTCCAGATCATTAAGTTATTTGAAATAGCATAAGAAACTGTTACAGCTGAATCAATTCTTCCAAAATGACGCTCGCTTGTACAAAGAACAGTGCAAGCGTCCAAGTCACTTTTCCTGCTCCATTAATGTCTTTAAGAATATGACGCAGACAGACCGGAAGTGGCATCAGGAAGGCCTGCACGTGTCCGGCTGACGGCGGATGAGGTGATAGACGAAGACTCGTATGTCTTTCACTCATGATCAGTAGAGCATTTCATCCCATACAGAATACAATTATCATTTATCAGTCATACGAAGCTCCCGCCATCAGTTTTCTCGCGTACCCGGGGCGTCACGCTCAAGGGGTCGCCTACAGGAAGGAAAAACGTCGAGTGGCTTTGCCAAGGCGTCATCAGCAAAGAAGGCCTTGAAGCCCTCTAGCCAGGTAACTAATTAAGTTCAGTTTTTGTACTGTTCATATAAGGGCAAGTTTAGCTTTTAATTTGACTATCCAAAAACTCTATAATGAACAGTGTTGTGTGTACACTTACACTTATGGCTAAAACACAAATTATTCATATTTGAATAAGGCAAAGTTACGGACTTCATAACACCACGACACAGAACCGTCTTTGGAAAGTTTATGGATATCCAAGAAATGTCTCCTTCATGAAACCCGAAAATTCGTCACAGTGTTCATAAAAGCTAATAGTCGTGCCCTATAATAGACCAGTTGAATCCGGTCTGCACTTTTATAACTTACTCCTCAAAATTATATTATAAAATAAATCATATGACTACATTTAGTGTCTCGCCTGTTTTCGTCTGTGAGTTCAGACCAGAATCTTAGTTTCTTATTTCAACAACGCTTACTGCGTTACCCTCCCCTAACTCATCCTGGTTGATTTAATCTCCAAAAAGTATTATGTGTCTTCATTTCCATATTCTCCTCATCAAATTTTACAGTCACACCCACAGTAGAAAACAGACAAAATTATAAAACTATTACACAAAGAAAGAAATGTGTCTGTGCGCTGTTCACAGACACAAGTCGGGATGTCATCCATGTTATTTAATAGACATAATGAAGACATGGCAGTATCACTGAGGGCCCTATTCAGAAAGGACTAACCACGAACACGTTGTTTTTCGCTGGCGACGAGACGATGGTTAGACGGCCAGAGCAAACTCACTGGGAGCTCTTTCCGAATTGGTTAAAACAGCATAATTATTTAACACGAATGTCTATGCACTAAGACGTAAAGTAATTTGAATCATTAACACGTAACGCTTAAGGGATAAAGGATATGCGATAAGGTTCTCGCAATGGCGATCATGAAGAAGGCTGTCTTTTGGGTTGTAGAGCCGTGTAGTCAGAAAGAAGTCCTTGCTGCTTCCACCATCAAGATACACGGCGGTACAACCCAGAAGACAGCCATCTTCGGACTCACCGCCATCAAAACCTCAAATCCTACCAGTGACCACCCTAATATGTTTGATATCGTAAAAGTTTCCGGGACTGCCCAGATTTTTCTGAAACGTGAAACTGGAATTATTACGTAAATTTTAATATGACACAGAATGAATAATGATATGGACATGTATTGTTTTATTCGTAATTACTAAACACCGGGTATATCAACAAGAGTTTCAAATAGATATTCTGTGGCTTAATACGATAAGTACGCTCACATCCACACTCGCCTATTTATGGCACCCTACGTACTTCGCCATTGACTTTTCTGCAACTCATGCGAGCATCAATGGTAAGGAAGCGAAATGAAATGAGTGAATATATCAACTTCCTGCCCCCCCGCACACCTGTCACATACAGAACTATGCTAATTAGGTCATTCTCCCACGGCGTCCAAAACGAAGCATTTCCAATTGAATAAAAATTTACTTGGATATTATCCATCTTCTAGTAATAAAACGTAAAAAACGTAAAACGACGTTTCGGAGATGAGGCTCTATCTCCGTCTTCAGGTTCCTACTCAGTTGGGCCCACTAGATAGAGCTAATCCCTATCTCCGGAGATAGGGATTAGCTCTCCGAAACGTCGTTTTACGTTTTTTACGTTTTATTACTAGAAGATGGATAATATCCAAGTAAATTTTTATTCAATTGACTCTTCACCATCGTCAAGAAGTTTTAGATTTGAAGCATTTCCATCTCGAGAATAGGAAAACTAAAGCTGCAATTTCACTTCGAGCTCTCTCGTTCATCCAGAAACGTTTCGAATTAATAACGAAGTGCGAGGAACAGGCACAGTTCGTGCGTGCGAATTCGTGGAATTAATTCCCTACTTAGTTAGTAGTTGTTTCCTAAACGATCAGTCGCCACTCTGTTATTAGTGTGTTATTGACGTATTGGTCGATTATTTATACAGTGGATCGTTCGATTAATTATGAGTTGGTAGGTTAATTAGTTAATGAGTTCGTTAGTTAGCTAGTCGACAGACTAAATTATTTTGTTGATTAGCTAACCACATATTTGTTTAGTCAATACTATATGTTATTTATTTATTTACGCAGTGAACGATTTGGTTACTTAACGGATCAATCTTTCGTTTCCATAATTAATAGAATACTTTTTAAATTACTTAGTTACTTATTAATTAAACTTGTTAGTTAATTACGTAGGAAGTCAGTTATTTAGTCCGAAAATTATTTTGTTATTTACTTAAGTAATTAGTCACTGAGATAAATTTGTAGTTAGTTAATTGCTTAGTTAATCATTTATTTAGTTAATTGATCAGTCAGTTACTTAAATATTTACTCAGTTCACTTTCATTTATACACTAACCTAAAACATTATCTACTTCTTTACTTAGTTAAGGTGTAACAATATTTCGCAAATATTTTCTCATATCTGAACTAAATTTGAAACAAAAGCTCTGAACTTAACCCAGATTTCTTCGCGACACACAATCTTCATTCCTCGTGATCATTTCCATGACCAGTGAGCAGCATGAGGTAGGGACACCCCCCCCCCTCCCAGTAGAGACATCTGTGAAGTGGTTTCTGCTTTACAAAAATGTGGCACTGCCCTACTCCAACCAAAAGCCCAAATTCATGAATTTACAACTTCCATAAAATTACAGCAGCAGGGTTAAAATTTTCACGGTTAACTGTTTCGTTACATGGCTGAATAAATTTTCATTAATGTAATGTCGCATGAATGAGAGATGGTATTTAGCGTTAAATTGAGATGTCTTAGTTTGAAGTGAATTTGTGCTGCATTCTTGTAAATTCTTCTTTTTTTTAACTCAGAATACAAAATAAATACTTAATAGGGCGTTGACGTTAATCTGTCAATCTTCATCAATAAAATTTCGAAGAAACATTTCGATAAAATTGGCACGCTACAGTAAACGTTAACGTGTGAATATATTTTCCATTCAAATGATATTTCTTCACAAAACAAGATATATTTTTAATTCCATATACTTCTTATCAGAAGAAGGCAATGGCAAACCACTTCTGGATCATCTGCCAAGAACGTATATGAACAGGTCCCAGTCCGAGAAAAGGATGGAAGGATCCTGTTCATATGGACCTGTCATCAGACAGAACACTAAATAATAATAAAACCATTGTTACACATTTTCGTTTCACTTTTTGTCGTATGACACTGACCCTAAAATATAGACGTATTTACGTCAAAAAATTAAGCCTGCTTTAAGATAAATAGGTTTCTCCCTGGCATCCCAACAATTACTCCATTTACACACAGAAGAAGGCAATGGCAAACCCCTTCTGGATCATCTGCCAAGAACGTATATGAACAGGTCCCAGTCCGAGAAAAGGATGGAAGGATCCTGTTCATATGGACCTGTCGTCAGACAGAACACTAAATAATAATAATACTTTTTATAAACCGTACAAACTATTAATAGAGCTTCAGTAAACTATATAATGGGAGTCGATTCCAAACCAAGACGTATGTCGATATGAAACTTTTTCCATTACCGATTCGTATACGTCTGCGCTGAGATGCCATTCATAAATAAATCTGTTCATATCTGCAAATGCTTAAGCCTCGCTGGAGTTTTCTCTGGCTTACTATAACGTGATGGCATTCGCGAAATAAAATGTTTACGCACCAAAAGAATAAAATAAAGTTTGGCCTCATACGACCAGATAATAACACACAAGTCTTAGAAACTATTTGTTTCTCGCACTGACAGATTTCTTATTCAACTAACAGGAAAGAGAACTGAGCAGTTCTACTAAAGCTGTATACTTTTAAACATGGAATCCATGGGAAGTGGCCATGTTCTTGCGATAATTATGGTATTTAATTTCTTACAATAATTAAAGCAACATTCCTTCAAACTGACACTTTTAGTGGTCCTATTTCACCTTTTAAATTATGTTAAATGTAGAATTAGTTAATTTGTCGCGTTCTTCCACTGTTTTTAACCGAACAATGGCTGGAAGATTTTAGCAGGAATTCAACCTAAGAATTATTTTTCTCTTTTGTAAAATTGTTCCCATATGACGTCGTTTAACAGTCGCATGCTTTCAGTATAATTTAATAATAACAATACAGAAATAAAAGTTTATGTTCGACTTCCAATAACATCGTTTATAAATCTGGTTTATTTTGGTTTTTTAATATCTTTATATAGGTTGGTAATCAGTAACTTGCATTCGGCTGGTACCAGATTCAAATTTGTAATGAGGTATCGACTACTGGCTGACATCCGTGATTCTAATATTATGTGCCAGAAATACCTTGAGTTGTATTCTCCTCGAGGAATACTTTTAAAACCAACCACTTCTTGCTCTATGTATTTTACACTTTACCTTACCTGCTAATATTTTAACCGGGAAATTCCTTTATGTAAAATAAGACCTCTAAACGACACACAGCGACATTCAATTTTGAAAAGGCTACTAGATAACGAGATAAATAATTGTTATCCGTAGAAAGGCGAATCTGTCCGCCCACACGCCGTGAAGGTGTACAAGAGTGTGGAAGTCGCATGTCAATTTTTCTCAGAATATTTTAGGTTCTTTGAGAAAGACGGAAAGAGTCCACAAATGTGGCTTAAGTTCTTCCGGTACAAAAACTCCAACACAGTGCTTTCTTTTGAGCAGCTGTCAGTTGCTCAGCCAGTCATGAAATTTTCTGTTTTACGGAATCTAATAACTCATCACCGTGTTCATATAAGCCTAACAACGAAGCCAGTTGAATCCAATTCACATCTTCAAAAATTATGTAAGATTCGTTGAATATTAACATCCCGTCGAAGGTCTCCCAAGTGACGTCTTCCATTACGTTTGTCCAACCAAAATTTTGCTTGCATTTCTCATTTGCTTCGTGCTTTTTGGATTTCATATTCACGTATTGATTTAATTAATGTTAGGCGAAGACGACAAACTACGAAGTTCCTCAGTGTGTAATTTTCTCCAACAAACAGAATTCTACATTACAGCTGCAGTGATGGTGGCGATGAGTTACAAAAAGAGGAAGTCCCATTTATGTAAAAAGACGCTTCTGTTTCTACTGTGTGTTTTTCGGACTTCCTGCGGGATCACTCGCCCATGGCAGCGTGCAGCTTCCACGTCACTGCAAGAACGAATTAAGTCAACGTAACCAATCCTACGTTGACCGTAGAATAGAACGAGATATAGGATGGATGTGAAAGAAAGTGGACTTAAACCATCTCTTTTACTGCTCCGCGAATTTTGCTTGAGGAACTGAGGACAACCACGAAAGCCTCAGTCAATGCATTAGGTCTTCGGATCCAGAATCGAACCGAGACAACCAGAAATAGCGCCCACGACGTTAGTACGTTATCCATCCTCCTGTTCACCAATACATTCACAGCTCGGAGATACAGTAAGAAGGTTTAAATGTATCATGTGCCATAAGATCCCTTATGTTAGATTTGAGGTTTTCACAGCGGTGAGTATGAAGATTTCTGTCTTCTGGGTTGTTGCGCTGTGTAGTCTGGTCGATGTTTACCAACGATAAATTCATCGCCCTGATGACGGAGGCATTATGACCTGTGAAACGTTGGTTAACATCGACCAGACTACACAGCGCAACAACCCAGAAGACAGAAATCTTCATACTCATCGCCCTGATGACGGAGGCAGTATGACCTCCGAAACGTTGGTAAACATCGACCAGACAACACAGCGCAACAACCCAGAAGACAGAAATATTCATACTCTGATGATGGAGACAGTATGACCTCTGAAACGTCGGTAAACATCGACCATACTACACAGCGCAACAACCCAGAAGACAGAAATCTTCATACTCATCGCCCTGA
>NW_019059865.1:864386-892605 GCF_000696155.1 Zootermopsis nevadensis | reverse complement strand
GCCTGAGATTATCCTCCCATCTACGTCTAGGTCTCCCCAGCGGTCTCTTCCCCTCAGGCTTCCCAAATAGTGGACCCAACCAACCAGATGGCTTATGAAACCCGAAGGTTCATCACCGAACTAACCAAAGCCCTCCACCGGTCCCTGTCCTGGGCCAACAAAATCCAGTCTCCTTCAACTCCTATCTCCCATAGATCACGCCTGACATTATCCTCCCATCTACGTCTAGGTCTCCCGAGAGGCCTCTTCCCTTCCGGCTTCCCAACCAGTACCCGGTGCACACTCTTGTCCCATCCATGCGCGCTACATGCCCAGCCCATCTCATTCTTCTCGACTTAATCACCCTGACAATACTGGGGGAGGAGTACAGATTTTTACACCACCATGATTAGGTCTTGAAAATTAAATAATACTAAGACGTATCTGAGAGACCAGTCAGTAAGTTGTCTTAGTGACTTTAGTCATTCTGTTTCTAATCAGCCTGTTAAGTTAACAACAAATCTCTCATTAGAATCAATCGTCTAACAAAATTCTAGAACATTTCCGTAAAATCTGTCACTTTGCTATCACACCGATATCGACCCTTTAAATTTAATACGAAACAGAAAACTGTGAAAATCTAACGTGCAGAGACTTAAGTCACTTTACCGCAAGGAAAGAACTAACATCTCTGCAGTAATTTGTTAATGAAGCAGAGAAACCGGCAGAAGATGGTGATGAATTATCTGACGTGACGTGGGTGTACAAGAAACCAAGGCGATACAGCAACCAATCAATCAAACAGTTCCTTTTCATTTATCATCAAAAATAATACAATTTGTGATCCTGCTACATTTACGTTATTTTAAATTCCTATCTACACACCACGCCCATGAAGTTAAAGAACCATCAGCTCTTGGCGTTTGTTTGAGGAGTCGCTAATCCGTGTCACAAAGTAAACAAAAAAACCATTCAAGTGTGGAAATGGGATACTAATAACGAGGAGTAATTATAACAGATTATAATCACCACAATACGTCACTTATTTGCAGTTGAATTCTGTATGCAATGGGCCTACTAGAGATTTCTTCACAAAAACAAAATTCTATATGTCTACGTCACTCAGCTGTTACTGGGAAGATTAGTGTAGTGTGGTAATTAATGCATTTCAATTTAATCAGAAATTACGTTTCTCAGATTTCCCGCCATATTTATTGCAAATCCGACCACAAACACAGAATTCGGTGTTTTGAAGCTGTAATAAACCAGACGCTGATTATACATTGTTTGCGTTTTAACGATGATATGACCGTGGCACAGCTCTAGAAGTTAGTCGCTGGCTAGTCATGTCGGAGTACCGGGTTTAAGGCCAAGTCAGGTCCATATTGGATCTCCCCTATCAGCATCATTCCGCTTCTGCTCAATATTCGCTATGTGTCACAGACAGGATGGACAATAGACCCGTCACGGGTCCAGCGCCACAGACGTAATCTTAACCCATCTCAACGATAATGGCGTTATGCGAGCTTCATTTGTCGAATGACGAAGTATATGAGCTGGGAAAAAGTGGAAGGAAAACAATTATGGCCTTAGGAAAGACGGACTCGGGTCTCCTGACCTGCAATTGAACTAGACACCTGCAGAAAAAGAAGCAGGAGTGTTAACTTTAAAAACACGACCTTCATTAATCAAAAGCAAGAACAGAGAAACACGCCTCTTAACTTTAAAAACACGACCTTCATTAAAAAAAAGCAAGAACAGAGAAACACGCCTTTGGGAGTGATATTAAAAAGCCTCCTGTTGTGTGCTGGGAACGTGGTGGGTGTAAGAGGTTCAGCGAGCATCCGCTGTATGGCAGCGCGATCGCTGCAGCTTGGGCGACACCTACTAATAGCCACACGAGTGATTTTCCAAAAAATCATTGAGCCGCGTTCTGATGTGGACCGAAAACAGAGAACGTGTTTTTTTACAGATCCGTAGGCTACAGCTTTCATTGCACTGATAATTCAAATTAATGAACAAATTCTTACTATACCCTAGAAAACATATTTTAATTAAACTTGATATTACTTATGTATTTTGCAAAATTTCATGTGCACGTACCTTCGAAATAAACCAAAAAGTAAAGCTCGATTAATTTATTATAGATGTGCCACGCGACTTAAGTCAGTGTTGTCTTAAAAGATAACATTGGTCATCGAACCCTGTACAAGCCGCAGAGGTGCTAGAAGAGTAGCCAAGCTGACTGTGAAGGGTGCGATATTGTATGCTTGCTTGGCTGACTGCCCGTGTCTTCTATGCTCTACATCCCACCTCTTAATTGCGCGCACTTCATTTGCATTGTCGCAACACGATTGGCAGCGTGATACATAGGAAACACATGCTTGCAGCCAACATTGTTGTATTATCACTAACTTTCGGTTTTATTTCCGCGTTAGTGCAATAAGCACATGCTATATTATCGACTGCGCGTCGTAGTCGGTTGACAAGTGACGCCATCGTTTAAGACCATTCAGAACTACGTCGAAAAATTCCCCCATTCTTTTTCATGGCGTAACCATATCCACTTTTCAGAGGTCAACAATGGGCATTGCGAAGTTCCTGCAACAATCTCATTCTAGCCATCGACCTCATACAAAGCAAGTCCACAAATGTAAAAACAAAGAGGCATTCTCGCAAGGGGAAGGCGATTAACCCACGGACCGTCAACCAAGCGGTTCCGCACTGAACTAGTCCCGTTGTTGAAGTCGTCCATCCTCCGACACTAGTAACAACATGATGCAGCCAAACGTGTGCATAAAGGATCCAAGTGTAGACTTACGCAATATAAAACAATTACCAAACATCGTATCACCAATTTCCTTCTTCAGTGGTTCATCAGTTATCGCATACAAAAGTAGTCAGACTCCTCCAAGGTCACGTTGCGAAATCTCAATTATTAAATTGAAAGAATTAACATTAATGAAGGGAAAGATTCTGTACTAATTAATTCTAATACTCTTATGCCACTTATGTAGAAACCCAAGCTCACATAAACCTGTGGTTATGAGACCAGAGAAGTGTAATCCTACTTATTGACAAACATAATGAGGGCTTATTAACATTACTTGTAATCAGCGACGTAATATAATCGTATATCGCATTTCACATGTTTTTTTTTAAATCCACGCTGTGGAACAACAACAATGTTTATTTACCGTTAAAATTAAACATCTAATAAAAATAACGTAACGGTTCCGAGCTGTAAAACACTACAATTTTTATATAGGATGTCCCAAAAATATGTATACACAACATCAACTTTGGTGGCCGCTTGTGAGTTAGTTACTCTGCGCTGTTAACTGTGCCACGAAGCTAACGGAGGTCATTTTGAACTCCTGTATTAGATTCGCTAATTTACCAAGTGCCAACGCTGACGTATGTAATGGTTTATTTCATTAAAATGCCTTTTTGGGACACACTGCATTTCCAACAACATAGGAATCTTATGCTGCGATGATAAATAATTATTAATAAAACGGTCTGTAATTAGTTTTACAACTCCGTTTAAGTTTACGTTAGTAATATTTTAAAAAAAAGCGTATTCTGGCGAAAACGCAAATTTTAGGTTCCAAATAAACACATTTACTCCTTCAATTTATTACGCGTATAAATCTGTAGATGATACTGAAGTCGCCCTAATTCAAATTTGATTTCACGTGCGTCTTAACGCATTTTAAAAATTAATCAGGCGTTCAAATTATTTAATTTATATTTCTTGGTATATACTAATGTTCAGTCAGTGAGAACAATACCTGACAAGTTATTTTTAATACAGAAATTTTTTTTATTATTATTTAGTGTTCTGTCTGACGACAGGTCCATATGAACAGGATCCTTCCATCCTTTTCTCGGACTGGGACCTGTTCATATACGTTCTTGGCAGATGATCCAGAAGTGGTTTGCCATTGCCTTCTTCTGTGTGTGAATGGAGTAATTGTTGGGATGCCACGGAGGAAAACTCCGTGTTGCCTAGACCACGGCCTTGCCCAACACAAGTTATAAATTCGAACCCGAGACCCCAGGATTACAAGGCCAGCGTTCTAACCGCTAGACCACCGCGGCTCGTAATACAGAATTATTATACTGCAATGACTCGATAGCCCGTCATGGCTAAGTCGGCTTTGGAATAGTAGGACTTAACAAGATTATAATGTATTCATCTCGGGCTACCGGCGGTGTCACGTGGTTTAATGAAGAAAACACCGAACATAACCAACTTCACCTTTACACCTCGACAGATTCTCATCGCCTAGTGACTCGATGACCTCCGCTTACGTTAGTGTTCGACCAGAAAGTCTAACAACACGAAAGGAAAAAAGAGGAACTTATATTTTGTACTATTTTCTTTACTTTTTGTTCCCATATGGTGATTAATCAGAAGAAAGGCCGTGTGTGTGACTAATTGCCTGCTTCATGGTCGGGAATCTTTGGCTACCGACTCGAAGGAGCTGCCAGCGGTGGATTGTCTCACCGCGCATGAGGCCAGCGTCAGATTTATGACGTGGCCTGCCTTGGCTCGCCTCTAATTTCATGCAGACTCGATGGTTCTTTATCCGTGGTCCGCGACACACTGTTCTCGCACAAAAATTTTATCTGAGGCCAGCTTCATTCTATGACGTGTCCTGCCCACACACGGATATTCCTCCAACCCCACATAGCGACCTGTATCAGCTGCATCGATTATCTAACTATAACGTATTTATTTCATTGTTCCTGTCTTAATGGTCCCCAATATCCTCCCAAATTTTTAAGTGCCCTGTAGTTTGATATCCGAGTGTCATGGCTTCCCTGGAGTATCGACAGACGATCCAATATCACCATTACGTAAATGAGCACATAACCTCTATCCTGCGTCAGTCGTGCCTTTGTCCATACACAAACAAGTGTTCATTTTACATAATCAGCTCCTATAAAATTTGCGTTGGCACCAAAACCACACATAAAGATAAGAAACTGTATCTGATCAGCACTAACTATGTTTCACTTAGACAATTCCAGGACTGGTTTAATCCAATCCCCAATTACCGTTCTCACAGTGAATTTGCTAAGATTTACGTCGTGTCTTTAAACACACCGACCTGGCGGTGAGTTCAAAGATGGCAGTCTTCTGGGTTGTAGCCTAGTGTAGACTGTAGACGTTTACCAACGTTTCAGAGGACTCATCGTCCTGATGATGGAGACAGTAAGGACCTTTGAAACGTCCGCGAACTTCTACCAGGCTACACAGCGCTACAATCCTTAAGACAGCTTTCTTTGTACACTAACTGTTACTGTCGTATTGTCAACATCTTCATAAAACTCACAGGACTTGGGACTGAAATAGACGACACTTGACGGGATAGCAAATTTGTCAAAGTTTTTGTAGGCCAAACGTTGTCAGCTGGACTGTGTCATTCGAAGTTGCAAGGTGGAGACAATTCAATGTGAGATACTAAAATTTTGCGTCACAAGTAGATTTACTAAAATTTATAGCATTAAAAGATCATTTAGTGCAACTCGAAAATAACCTATGGACTTCATGAAAATTTTTGTAATGGATAAACAAACATGAAATTTGGCCACATTACATTTTGTAAGTTTGAATATTACAGAGCTACAACTGTTTCCAGCCCTTTTTTTTTGAAAAGTAACATGGTTACGACACGAATTTCTAATGCCACGACAGAATAATAATAATAGTACCATTAACTTATACGACTATAAAAATAAAATACATGCACTCGTGTGAAGAAATTTGTTTATATAAAAAAAATTATATCATGGCAAATTCGGGGAAAATATCTAATTGCTGAGGTCATCGGAACGGGGCATGTGGAATTTGAAATCGCGGCAGACGAATCTTCTGAGAGTACAGAGCATTACCAACATCGCTTCGAAACTTTGAGGTTATATATTTTAATACGCTATTTCCATTCACTGTAATAACAAGTAAATAAATACCATGAATCAGAACGAGAGTAGACACGGAAAGAACTTTCGAAACGACAAACAAGAGAATAAGTCTCGTATATTGAACTTAAATGTAGGTAACTCCATCTGTATGTAGAGTTTCTGCGTGTACATTGAAACTATTTTACGTACATTTTCGGTAAATTTATTGCCCTAGGGCATGGGAAGGTTTGAACAAGAAGAAAGGAATTTGTTACTAAAGTGGCATGCACAGTATTATGGACCACTTAAAAGACTGCAAATAACTTGCCCCCAGCATACCAACGGATAAGAATACAGATCCCGCAATTTCTATTTTTAAAAAAGCGTACTGAAAACTAGGAATATCTTGACTAATCATGTGAAAATCGTAAGGAATTTTGAGACATCAATGTTAAAAATGTTTCGGCGAGGAATGTGTTACTGCAGACTTGTTAAACAAGGAAAGAAGTTGGGTAAAATAATTTAGAAATGTACAAGAGAAAAAAGAAAGAACACAACACAATTGTGGCATGCATACAGTAACCTCTCTTGACAAAACAAATCGTCTCTCATTCTAACAGTCAGCTTGAAATATCGAAGGTGATTTCCTCGATTCCCAGATGGAGCTGAATCCTGAGAAAAACGAGGATGGGAAAGACGAACATATAAAGTAGTGAAATCAAGGCTATCTATTTACCATGAAACGTCACGTACTGAAATCCCCCCCCTCAAACGGGGAGGGGTTAAATGCAACAAAAACTGCATCGATAATTCAGATCTGAAACTGCGACATAGAAATCAGTCGACATACGAAAACCGGAATACATTTTTCTCTGTTGTGTCGCGACATTTAGCGTTCTGATTGGTGGTTGTGTCACAGAGGTAGAATGAAGACAAGATGACAACACGCCACACAGAAGTAGCTGTCAAATTTGCATCGTCTATCGTCAAAAGGGAGACAACGCACTGCATTGCACAGCACACAAGTCTGTTTGTTAAAACCGTGGTACAACAATGCTCAGAGTTAGTGGTCAACAATGTGGTGAGCGGAACAATTGAAACACTTCAAAACTCCGCCCTGGCTGTACGTTAAACAATAACGATGTACGTGAATGGATTGAACTGGCTCCGGTAACGGGATGTTGTGAACAGCAATGAACATTTTAGGTCCACAACAAATGGATTGTTGTTTTTTTTTTTCAAAGGATGAGCTACTTATAAGCTTTTAGAGAAGGACTTGCACTTGTGTTGTGCCCGTTAAAAACAGAGTATAAAAAAGTATATCTTAAATTTACTAAAATTATTAATAAAAGTTCGAGACGAAACAAATACCAGGTCTATAATAAATATTCTTACCACTTAATTAGATGTAGTACCATCACTCTAGTAGCTAAAAGACTTCGACTCGACCCTGACTTAAGACTGAATGAGCCTCAACGTTGCTCTGAACGTGGTAGGTTAGAAAAACAAGTCACTGTCCCCGGCCGGAACAGAACACCGGTCTTCCAGGTTATAGAGAGGTCATACAGAATGACCTGTGCGGTTCACATACACGAGTTAATCAAAGTATAATGACCTGTCTGTGTTTTCATTTGACAAATAAATAATATGTTTGTCATTTATGTATAACAAAATTCACGTCTTTTATTTTCATATTAACTTGTTAGGTTATGTTTTGTAGTTACCGGCAGATATTAATTCCCACGTCGCAGAAGAAACACTTCAAAGTAGCGACGTTGTTATAGTTGCACTTGTAATTCCTCCTGAGAGAATAACAAAACAAAGCTAAAGAAGGCCTGAGTATTAAAGAAAAACTTCACAAACCCGTTTCGAGACGAAATACGACCTTGGAACGCAAAGCAACAAGTGTTCCACATGAAGGTCGAACACGTATGCCTCGCGCGTATCGTATCGATTGGTCGATACTAATATGTTCGACCACTCCTCGCTTTGTGCGTGATTAACATCGGATTCTATTTCACTTTCTTGATTGTTCCTGTAAACTCTCACTTTATTCAAGACTAACACAAAGTCAACAAATTAATTACGAGAAACTAATTCTAATTAATCAAACTGTAAACATCTAAAAAGTAATTTTGCTGCATTATTTAATACATTGTATCAACTACACACGTTACGGTGGGATAGTAGAAAACTTATCAGAAGGGTACAGCCTCAGAAGTGATAGATAGTTAATATAATTTATATTAATACCTCTTAATATTTGCCTAGGAGGTCAGAGGTTCTTCGTAATCTGCTAGGCTGCAGATTAAACGAGGGGGTTACGCAATTCCAAATTAAATATAACAGGATAATAAATCGTAAATCGTGATCGAAAAAAGGTCGTGGTCTATTTTAAGGTGGTATATTATACTGCATGAGCCGAGACCGAGAACCTTGTTTCAGCGGTTTCTTTGCACGAAGAGCATAAGTGAACGTAAGTGGGAAATTGCATCTGTACGCTTTATTAAGTTATACCTTCAAAACTACTGAACTCCCCGAGATGAAATTTGTTTCTGGTTATCCGCATTAAACGTTGCCGTGAGAGAGTTAAGTTTTAATTATCGTCGATATTACAACTCTTACACTGTTCTTCCCAAGTTTTATCTTGTGTTTCTATCGTCTAACCAGATAATAAATATTTTACGGCGATATGTCGTAAAAGCGGAGATCACCTACGTTAGACTTCATTATAGTTTCATAATAAGACATTTGTTTGTGAAATGTGAAAAATTCTACATTCTTCATAAATAATAATGTTTATGATGGAGGATGTCATTTCGTAACTGAACACGATACTCTCTTGAACGCAGTGTACAGAGCAAATTGTTTGCATAAAATGGCATTAACCTTCATCGGATTTAATTTTAATGCTTAACGGTGCATTTGAATCGCCACGTACGTTGGCTACCAGGTGTTCGCTTTTAAATTACGTATAGGGATTCTCTGTTCTGAGGCTTTCGTGGGAGCAAATAGAGGGTTGAAGTTTATCGAAGTTTGACTATACTGTATTGAGGGCCTGGGGAATTTAAGTTTAATCCATATTAGTCTAATAAGCCACAACACCGACTGAAATGTTCTCCAAAGCGGCTCTTATGTAAACAGAAGGACTTTTCGACCTTACACCGACACCAGCCAACTGCAGAACCAGACATGGAGCCTCTAAGTCTACGTATTCCTGGTTTCAATTCAATACAATTCGATTAGTTTAATAAACGTACAATATCGATTATTCTGTGTATTATCAGGTAAATTTCTTTCGATCCGTTTCCCTCCGTTGATAGATATGAACATAACCTTAAAATTGACGAAACTAGTCGTAATGCATATGCACATGAGAGGACCCTACCCTTACCCTAACTAATTATGAGGCACACTGGATCACGAAGGCACACGTGCCCCCCGGGTGCAACACGGCTCGACACACGAAGAGGATCATAACAGAACACAAAAAAAAAGAGTCCCCTCCGGTTCCCACTAAACCGGACCTGCCTGAGGTTCTGTACTACCGGTGTGAATAACATCATAAATACTTATGGACGACCTTGCCACATTCAGAAAACAAAACGACTTCAGCAGTCACAATCGCTGCACAATATGGAGTCGATCTCTTCGGGCGATGAGGCCAATAGTGGTCTAAAGGAATTTATCTTCATCACGTTCTGAATGCCTGTGGATCATACAGCATCCTATCCGGCGAATATTCAATATTAATTTGCATATAGGACACACATGGAGGTGTGTATATGGGCAGGGATCGAAATGGACCAATTCAGAGTAAAGATAAAGAAGGGGTGAGGTCTGGGTTGCGTTATTGTTCAATCTCTTCTGGAAAGTATGCGATGATGACGTCATAGTTGAAAGGACATGCGAAATCTCACAGGACTAGGAAAGGTAAGGCAAATTATAAAAACGATGAAGGAAAGCACGGATATTTGTGTGACAGCCAGAAAGTCAGGAGGGCTAAAAAAAACAAAAATAAAACAGAAACACTTTCACCTAGTTAAACAATATTTTATATCTGAAAAAGAGTGCTCTATATTTACATTTCAAATAATGCAATTCTATTGCTGGGTTAACAGAAAAATATGAATAAAAATGTTAGGATTTGAAAATAAATATGACTATAAAGCCAGAGGAATATATGACATATAGATGGGATACTATAAATTATTCATAAAAAATTCTCTAGTTGAACTCTGCTAATACCAAAGCCTGCCACCTGATAAGGTCATGAACCAGTTACGACTGTCACATTATTCGTAAGAAATTACAGATTAAACAGCACTTACAAAATTATGTTGTCCGTCAGAGAGACAGGAAAAGAAAATAATAGCTGCAGAATTCTTCAGTCACTACAAAAAAAAAACATTTTTTCCATTTTGGACAGGGGGCATTAACGTATTCATTCTGAAGGTTACACATATAATAACAGGGGGGAGAAGTCCTCAGAAACATTGCACTTATTCCAAATGTAGAAATATGGATACGAAGGATTTTTGTTTGATTTGCTTCAGAATTATATAAAAACAAACAATATTACAACGTGTACAGAATTTATCTTTCAAAAACTAAACAGCACACAATACAAAACCATAGTCTGAATCGTTAAGCAGAAATTAAGACAATCACAAACTCAAACTACCTATTACAAAAATGTTATATCTTTAGCGAAAAAGTATCCAACAGATATCAGAATTTTTAATTCTGCTCTATATCACATTAGAGAGGAGCAAATATTTATCTTTAGCTTAAAAAGCAAAGGGATTTGTATTTTGGACTGTGCCCCCATTAGACCACGTTCAAACAGTTGGATCATTGCTGTAAAATTACTCTCATTCTCTCATGATGAATTAAGTTCTATAAAAAAAATCCCTACAGCATCGTAAATGTCAAAAGTGGAAAATGTTTTAAATTTTAAGGAGATGAATATATAAATCAGGCACAGGCAAATTACATATAACACTGTGTGCCATCAACATAAATCTGTGATACTTGCACATTGTAAATCATCAATTACATTAAAATATAAGTTGGATAAGAAAACGCTATTTTATTCGCTGGAAGTTTTCAGCAACGAACACGGAACTCAGTCATAACACACGCAAAATGCTGTTAAAATTCTGTAACAACGAATGGAATTTGAAAGAACGTGGATTTGAACACAGACAATTTAGAAAATATTTAAAACCCTTTATCATCTCCACTAATTTAAGAATGTGGTCTCATTTCGGTCACAGCCTTTATACAAAATAAATTACGAAACACAACGAAAGAAAAAATAATTTTTGTGACAACAACCTTGCAACTTAATTATGATTCTAATGCAAGAATGAAGACGAATTACGTAATTTTAAAAAGTGGATAATCTTCACATCTTTGTGAAACTACAAACATCATAAACCAATCGTATTCCATCCACGTAACAGCGAGACAAGTTAGGTGTCTCCCAGAAGTTTCTTATGGTAATCATTCCACCTCTGGATTATTAACTTCCTAGGAAAGAGAACAGTAGAATTAAGTAAATTCATCCTCCACCCCTTTTGTACCTTCAAATCATCCCCTGTCTCTCATTACTTCTCAATTTCTTCCACGTCTCAGTATCCTAGACCCTACTCACCTTTGCTACCTCATCCCTTTCAGGTGCACCTACAAATCTTCCTTCTACGTAATTTACAACCTCATCATGAGTTATTTTTTAATTTTGCTGGTTTTCATTTAATGACACTTGAACAGTCAAAGCCCTTATGGAAGTACCTGAAGACATATTCCGCTGATTTAATGGAAGTACAAATTTTCATAAATGGCCAAATCCAAATTATCTGAATATACCAAATTTCTTTCTTAAGTAACTTCAAATACTCGCATTAAACACGATTATTAAGTAAAGTTGTATTTTTTTTTTCATTTTTCTTACTCCTGAAATATTACAAGCTTCAATTTAAGTAATGTTACTTTTACTGTTATATTTAAAAATCGATTACTATTGAACATTAGCCAGCAAAGAAATTTTCCAAGGTTACAAATTTTAATTTAAATGTGACTAATCTTAAAATTTTAGGAGACCGTTATACTAGCATGCAGGACTGTGTTAAGAAAAGCCGATGAATTCAAACCTTCACCCATAAATTTACGACGCAGTAAATATTCAAACCTTCACCCATAAATTTACGATAAATGTAAAATCTAAAAACGTCTTTCCGTCCCCCTTTCCAAAGCAAGATCTTGTTACTTAAAAAATGCCAAAAGAGGGCATTTTAAAGGCATAATTTCAAGATGAGTGATGATAATAAAATTAAGAAGACAAGCTGAATGGTAGTAAAAATACATTTCTTCCCTACAAAAACACCAAACATTTTAAGTTATACATTCGAAGGGTTTAATTAAATTAAGCTTCGAGAACGAGCGTCAGAGATCCATGGCAGCCAGGGCAAGGATTTCCTCGCAGACTTTCTTGTAGCACCATGTGTCACCATTGAGTCTCTTGCGCAAGATGCCTACCATGGGCTGCTGAAGAGACGAACACCCAGAACCAACTGGAATCAAGCAAACCTCCAGTTCGAAGGTCAACTTGCAGTTGTAAATTTTATCTGTGCCCTTCTGACTAACGGATCCATCTGCCACTTGTTCCACTTTCCCACGCAATGTAAATCTAAAATATAAGAATGATGAATGCAGTGTTTATACAATCAGAAAAATCATTGGTCTTAAGATTATTCTTAGAAGTAAAATTCTTTATGTTATGGATGTAACAACGTTGCTATGAAGCTTGGCTCCGATTTCGTGACCCACTTTCTAAATTTGTATTTGTAAATCTCAATACGTAACTAATATGTTGTGACCTTCCACCTGCGCTCCGAATTCTCCATATATCATTCTTACATTAAAGTCGCGTTTCGAAGCTCCGGTGATTCATATAAATCGCTCAGGTACAGACAAGCTCTTTCGGCCTGAAGTCGATAACTCTTCTGATGTTTTCAGCACCTCTCTGCAATACATCGACGAAGCTCTGTTAAACTTTCTTCCAATTAGCTTCAGTCGTATGACTCACTGTACAGCAAATCAGAATATTCTTCGAGGCGAAGCTTAACAACATCGTTTTCATCAGCTTTCAGGGATGAGCAACGTCGAATGATAAAAGTTTCGTCAAACACTGCAGTTGCCATCTTCAGGGTAAACATACAATGGCTGAGGATTTGGAAGTCTTCTCATCTTCAGGGTAAACATACAATGGCTGGGGATTTGGAAGTTTTCCTTTTAGGAAAGGTAGTAGGCGGCAAGTGGGATGTGGCGAATCAGATTCGATCTGGCTGAAAACACGAGATACAATAAAATACAAACGTTGTTCTCATTAGATATGCAGCCGAAATCGGTTTCGAAATTATTAAAGTGGCTCTCGTTCAAAAAAAAAAAAACTCGCCGCTGGTTTTAAACGAATTAAATGCATCTGGACACAGATAGGTATCATAATTCGCAGATGTCAGTGTAAAGGATTTACATGCCAAGATCAAAACGTACAAACAATTCCAGGCCTGTACTTCATAATACCTATACGTAATTTAAAAAGTTTATCACTCCAGCCTAAATTCATATATAAATTATATGATAAAATTTATGGAAATTTTTTTTTTAAAAAATCAGTAAACCTGATTTCTAAAAACGCTTCGAAAATCGTTTTTCGTTTCGTGAACTTTTTAAACTTGTACAACCTTACCCCGTCATTGGATAAATTTTCACGATGTTTAACGTGATTATTAAATCCGGTGTCTCGCTCTGGAAGTAAGAGAGCTACGAAACGTGAGACAGCGAGAAAATAAAACGGAGAAAATTACACAATGAATATATTTATATTTCATTTTCTTCATCCAGTAATATTACGACTAAAAACTGCTAAAGAATATGATGCAGGCCGACACGGCACAAAGCACGAACAAATTAATAACAAAATGCGCACAAGAAGTGTTAAAAGACTTATTGAAAGAGATGTAGTGGCCCGCGCGGGACTCGAATCCATGATTCCAGTGTTCGACCTCACCAACTCCGCGCTAGTTTAGAATACGCGTCCACCGGAATCGAACACTGGACCCCCCCCCCCCTCTTATGGGGCGCTACACTTCGAATCGGGCGTCATTCAGACAGGCGGCACTGTTCCTTAGTTGAGGGATCAGGGCTTCAGAAGTGCAACGTGGAGATATCAAATCTAAATCAGGATTCGTATTTCAGACACTGAATTATCCCGGCTTAGGGACCAGGATATACGCGCATGCGCAAGATTTCGCGGTGAGTGACGACCCATCCTAAAAGCATTCGTTCCACAACCACTGAACGAACAACAGACGACAGGCTTTCATGTGTTCTAATGGGTACAGCTTTAAGATTACCTCACAGGATATTATCACAACACCCACAGAACACATTAGAGGTGCACGCACTACACGATACTCGTAACTGCTTGATGTTTTCAGTCTGTGTGTAGTAGCCTTAAACTCTGACGTATCAAACTTCCCACCAATAGCAGCCCTCTAGTCCAGCTGATAAGTAACATTCCCCCCGCTCCGCACCAGAAACGACTTCCCACAGCAGGGCTTTTCTCGTGATCTGTGGACAGTACGTTGCACATAATAACTTGGCTCGGTAATTCTTCGATTAGCCTCGTCACGTGAAAATAAGGCCCGCTACAAACCACATAAACATCCTTCCGATATAGAACAGAAGCCAAATTACAGAACAGACCACTACAGGATGTGGGGACTACAACGGCGACGTCAAACCAAGGCAATTTTTTGTTATACAAACGGATATGATGATCCGTACCCAAAAAAGTAAACATGCCTGATTTGGTACAGTGTGTTAGAGGCGGGGCAGGTACTCCTGTAGCAGATGATCGCGGGTTCATCTAAATAAATGGTTTCAACGTGAAGAAGCGAAACTCTGTTTCCTTGTTAAATAATCCTACGAAACGCAAAAAATGGCTAACCTCAGCTCCGAAGTGCAATTTCATGGTTGCTTCATTTCCGTTCTATTAACAGACCATGATTAAGTCTTAGGTGAATAGATGAGGATTCGGAAGGTGGCGGTCGCTGTCTATTTCAATTCGTATGAATGTACTGAGTAAAACTTCTAGTAATCTTTGAGGCAATGAACTTTAAAATGTGACTTCGGGATTATGCCTTAACGAAGTTCCATACAAATCCATATCGAGAAAGAGTGGTTCAAGCGACGTCTGTTTGTTGCATCCGAAAAGCATTCAGATGAAATATGAATAAAATACGGCGATGCAATGTGACACCAGGTCGTCGACTGGCGGCCACTTACGTAAGCAACCCCTTCGAGAGTATTGCCGGCTTACAACGAACTAAGTTTGCACCTGATATTTAATCCGTGTTCACAGCTATTCCATAATTCGTTCTTAGGCTATTTAATATTTAACTACATTCTCTCAACTGCAGAAGTTACACAGTGTCGAATGAGGTGGGAAGATATTAATAAACATATACCATTCTCCCGTAAATATCGTGTAGGCGAGAATACCACTGCTACGATAATCGATATTCCAGCTGATATTCAAGTCGATTACAAGTCTAGAGCGTAACAGGTACACCACACTGCTAGATACACTCCATAGTCTTAATTAACTAACTAACTAACTAACGGACAATCTCCACAGACTTCCAGCGACCGCGACTTTGTGTGATTTGCATGGTTCCCACAATTAGCGCACACAAAGCAGTCAATCAACATGCTGCAGCCCTCATCCATTCCAGAAACAGTGAACCTCCCTGCCATTAGTTAACAAGGCGGATGAAGGCGACATGTAAGTCGAGACACAACGCGTTAGCCTTGCCGCACTATAATGGTTTATAATTAAACTCATGCTGGGAGATGCTGCAGTCAACTAATAGACTTGTATTAGGGCCTCTACTGGAGGCTGCACACACTTTGTACTGCAGGAGCGACCAGTCAATGATGAAGGTGAAGTTAATCTTGCGCCTAGACACATCTTGAAGATCTGTGGGAGCGGAGGTCGGTACTGCGTACAGCTACGCGCTCCGGCCGCTTTGGAAAAGGGGAATCTGGCTCAGGCGATGAACCTTTGAGTTCCATAAAATGTTGGGGATTTGAGTGGCTGAGCGACTGTTTGCAGAGTTAATGATTCACTGAATAAGAAAAATAAATCATCAAAATAATTAATATCGATATACACTGCAAGTATATCAACTTTTTCATGGTAGGCTTTATGGATTTTGTATTCGTAATATTAGCCTAATGGCGGCTGAAGGAGGATAATACCCGCTGAAAGGTTTAGGTCTCCTCTCAACAGGCATAAATTAAGAGACAAATTTTCGGAGAAATCGGTAGCACTATAAAATACAAAGCCAAGTTCAGATTTGTGACTGCCATCGATAAGTAATCAATGATTTTTGCTACGTAAGTGGAAATTTTATTAAATAGACAATTAAATAACCTACATATCCGATTTTTGTGTAAACTATTTCTTAAGTGAAAACGTTTGCAGTTAGGCCTCCATTGGGTAAATTAATCTTGGTTTGGATCTAAAAGCTGAAAGTGAATACAGAAGAATCATCTTCACTCCACGGATTAGGCAATTTTCCTGTTCCTTCTTCGCAATATATCTCGCCATTTTTCCTAAGTCTCTCTTTCCTGAAGGTCTATGCTAAAGTGCTCTTTTCGAAATGAAAGGAATATACACCCTATAAATTATGTAATGCAAGATAAAAGAAGTGAGTAATTAAAGTACCTAATTATTATTAATTTCCAGCTCCTGATTTCCTCGCCAAATAGACTGAAGGACGTATTGAAACAAGAGGATTGCGGCAGGAGAGGATTCTTCAGTGGCGAGGAGCCTCTCACTGGGAGCAACCCTAAGTGATGAGGGACGGTAAATAAGTCATGCTCTTCAATTATTACAATGCAGATGGAAGTACGTGCTCCAGGAACGACACTTTATAACACAAATCCTAAAAAGTGCGGGAACGCCACGATCCGATCCAGTGCCACAAAATACCAACACTGCAGGAGTCTCCCCCCACCCCCCAATTTGTTCTGGAATTTCGACGAATTCTTCATTCGTATTTAAAAGATCCAGCCCAGTCCACTTGTTACCACGAATGAATGACTTAGTTTAAGCAGTCTTAACTAGGGCGGAGTGATAACATTTCAGACAGACAGACGGACGCATATAGAGGGAAATACAAGAATATAGGTATATTCTGTACATAGGCCGATGATTACTAATGGGCGTATTGCCACCAAGTGAAGAGGTAACACTGTTTCTCTGCAAAAAAATTTAGCCCGCTCCAAAAAGGTGTCACTGGACTTCAAATTCAAAACTTCACGCATCTTTGACCTCGGCAGTAGAAGGAGAAGTCGGTTTCACGCTCCGGCCGACATAACTTCAGGTGAAGGAGACAATGCCATCAACCTAATAGGTTTTACAGGCCTTAAGGTCATTAAACGCGGTAAAAGAAATTCTTCGTATAAATTTACATCGAACGACAGTCGTCCAGAGGAAAGATACGGACAAACTGAGGACGTTTCAGAACAAAGTACAGCTAAGAAAAATCTTGGACCCGAAGGACTCGGAAAACTACACGAGAAGATTCATAAATTGTACTCTTCACAAGTATTATTAGAATCATATGAAGGACGACAAAGTGGACAGGTGACATGAGAGGAACCATTCACGATCTATAGTCAGCCAGGAACACAACCGATCACCACGAACTGAACAGCCATAGCGTATTCGGCGACTGGATCTGAGGATACCACACGCCAATGACAGCAAACATTAGTTACGGTCTGGCGTGGACGGATGACCATTCCTGAACACTACGCGTCAACAATTATATTCACAACGTTCCGCCAATCATAATAATCAGAATACTTCCATAATGAAGATGACGGAAGATCATCACAAATGCACGAAATAATTCGGAATTATATTCACAACGTTCCGCCAATCAGAATGCGAATGTGGAGTGTTCTTCTTTCCAGACCTTAATCATCCGAACTAAATTTCCGTCATTTCCATCCTGAAGAAGAAAATTAATTATTCGCTGCTATAATAATCAGAATACTTCCATAATTCGAAAGAAAATTGTGGCCCACTTCAAAGTACAATTTCCGAAAGTAAGGAAAACGTGAAGGGTTTCACAGACGTGAAAATGAAGACATTGCTCGAAGGTAGAACCAAGCGTTTCGGAGAAACATCCCGCCTACATCTTCAGGGCTATAACGTTGGTATCTACTTAAGAATCCATAGGGAGTCACAACCCAGGAGAGCAAAACTGTCAAGAATCACAATCTTCACTTCCAATACTTCCAACAAATGTGAAATTGGCTGTAGATTCGACACACAACCAAAGGGCGCTTACATTGAATCCGCCATACCGCAGAAAGACGTTTTCAAAATTTCACACATCAGGTTCAAATTTCGAGTGTAACTAAATAAAGGTTCTTAGTCTATTGGCCGTGTCAGCGGGGATGTCCTAGTTAATAGCCTAATGTAAATGGCTCTGTGCAGCAAGGCCAGCGACTAATTCCTCTCTTCGGCACAAACTCGGGGCTACCAAACAAGAACTCGAGTACGAAGACGATGGTCACTCATCTCCATCTAGCGTCGAGTCGAAGAATCCTTGAAGATTTACGATAATGCCCATAACGTTTTCACTTAAATAACCTGATAATACGATATAATATGTATTCCTCGAAGTTTCTCGTTATGTAATGTCACAAACCTCCCACCGTATACAACCGTCATATGTTCAAAACGTTCCTGAACAAAATGTTTTTTAAGATATTTTAACTCTCTTATCTCGTAATGCCAGCCTCCAAAGGTTCAATATTACTGTAATTTTAAATTTTGTAATTTAATTTTCTAGGATAGTCTCTAGTCTCTCGCAGCAGTAGCCAGTTTCGTGTAGTCACGACGGGCAAACTTGGATTTGAAGGATATATCTGATTTTTACACTTCCTGTAACCATCCGTCTGACAAC
Organism: Zootermopsis nevadensis; assembly: GCF_000696155.1. The sequence goes on along the minus strand of NW_019059865.1, from coordinate 873,658 downwards.
CTTGGCACTATAATGGCTAATTTATGTTTTATATGTGGTAGTAATTTTACAAAATCCATTTATTCAATCTTAAACAATACTGGAAATACAAATTGGTTTATCGATTTCAGAATGTAATTTTCTATTGCCTGCTGGACTTTTTTCAGATGAAAGTTAGTAGACAAAACAAAGTGAAAAAAGTAATAATGTGATTGGTGCGGGCAGCTTACACAACGCATACCAAGTACAAGGAAGCCAATGGAATCCAGAACAGGGCACTGCTGGAAACGAGACAAAGCAAAACGTCCCTCTGAGTGGAAAAGTGGCACGTTTATCAGCAGTGTGAGAAACGTGCTGGCTGTCTTCGTGGTCACAGATACGTCAATATCCCGTTGCGTTCACACAGGCCATAAGGACACGCAAGCCGTCTCCTGAAGGTATGCCGCCACGCATTTCTTCAGATGCTCCGAAATAATGCCAATGTCAAACAAGATTAAACATGTATAAAATGAATCTTTCGCGGCGACTGAAGTTGATCAAAGATTCTCGGGCTACAAGCCGAGTCGGGTGAATAAATCACGTCTTCTACCAACGTTTCGAGAACAATCTCTGCTCTCATCCTCAGGGATGCTGGGTAAGATATGGTTTATTCACCTGACACGGCTTGTAGCCCGAGAATCTTTACTTCCGCCTCACTATGAGGCCAATTCCAGTGTTGAGGGACACGGAATTAACGGAGAAACAGAGATAAAGAGAAAAAGTGAGAGGCAAAGAAAATTGCCTGGAAGGAAATAAGACGAAACCAAAAAGAAAGAAAGAAAACAAAAAGGACAATATAACAAAAAATTATTTAATTCAAATTTGGTTTCTGTGAATATTTTGGATACTTAATTTCTAGTATGCGGTTTTGGTACACAATCTACAGTCCGTGGGTTCGATACTCCTGAAGCAACTTACTAGTTTCGTCCCACTGCTGTGTTCTAACGCGGGGGGGGGAGACACTTCTGACATTAAACTGGGTGGCAGAAATATTTAAGACGAACAAGAAAGCGACTGCCTTACCAACAAATCAGACAAACAATGGTAACATAATTAATTAATGAATATTTCTGTCTTCTGGGTTGTTGCGCCGTGTAGTCTGGTCGATGTTAAACAACGTTTCGGAGGTCATACTGCCTCCGTCATCAGGGCGATGAGTATGAAGATTGAAACGTTGGTTAACATCGACCAGACTACACAGCGCAACAACCCAGAAGACAGAAATCTTCATACTCACCGCTGTGAAAACCTAAAGTCCTTCATAATTAATTAATGTTGATATAACTGCCCAGAACTACATACGACACTAGTGAAACAAAGTGCAATGCACGGTTAAGAGAACACACGGTCGACCCGGTGACTGAGAGAATCGATTTTAATCGAGTGTTTCGTCATTATATCGTTCGCTGTTAATGAAAACGATAACGTCGCATCGAGAATGGCGGAGGCACAGGACCGCGTTTCCGATTCAATGAAAATTGCTTTCAGACTTACCGCAGTCATCAATGAAACTGACTTGCGCCGTTCCTGCCCGCAAGTGGCAGCTGGACCGAGATTGCTTGAGGTGTGAGAAACAGACGACGTGCTCGATCGGACTGAGGCAGCACAGGACAGTCGCGCGCACATCTAAATGGCCCACCGACGACACTCATCTGCGACCGTCAGCTTCACTACAAGTCGCAAGCACAGATTAATCGATCCTGATTCCGTACTTATGTCTGATCACTTCCTTTTTGAATTCAGGAGGTACTCGGGTCTAGTCTCAAATGAAAGAATTTCGACCACGATTCGTCACTTAATATTTTCCTCGACCCGTAAAAATTAATTCTGTAGGCCTTGTAATCCTGGGGTCTCGGGTTCAAATTTATAACTTGTGTTGGGCAAGGCCGTGGTCTAGGCAACACGGAGTTTTCCTCCGTGGCATCCCAACAATTACTCCATTCACACACAGAAGAAGGCAATGGCAAACCACTTCTGGATCATCTGCCAAGAACGTATATGAACAGGTCCCAGTCCGAAAAAAGGATGGAAGGATCCTGTTCATATGGACCTGTCGTCAGACAGAACACTAAATAAAAAATAAATAAGCCTTTACAAAGAAACGACGATAACGGATTCCCCCAGTCGAGGTTCGTCGACTTTCTGATTCTCATTCGACGTTAAGAAACACACAAATTTATATTTACGTCCAAGACACAAATCTAATGATGTTTATCCACCTGTCTGTCTATCTAAATAACTACAAAACTGCGTAAACCAGCCATCTAGTAGCTAAATAACAAACCAGCTGAACAATTGTGATTTAAGGTTTCCTCTTGATAATACGAAAGTACAACAAATTCTATAAAAATCTGTGCAATAAATCCGGAGATTTAAACATGGCGGACGAGCAAACGTGTGCAAAGAACGCATAAAATAATAAGAAAATTGACAAAAATATTAAAATATAAAATGGTTTATTTTCCAGAAATATTTCGTCTAACAGCGGGGTTAGTAGTTTACGTAACACTGCGCAGGCCAAATGCTTTAAATTACCATAAAACGATGAGGTCTACTTTCTCCTGACACGAACAACAGATACGAGGAAACGTGTGCAATATACCCCAGACACGTCTAATTTAAGAAACAAATGCGAAATAAAAAGTATCTCAATAAAAAGATGTGAACAGAATTAAGTCACCTTCTCTCAGACGGTCACCATATTGTTTTTTTTTCCATCGTTTTTTTTTCTCTCCACGGAAAACAAAAACAGACTGAAATAATCAGCTTGAACGTGTTACAAAATTTCGTTAGAATCACAGAATGTATTTTCCCATGCTTACAATAAATATAAATATTACTTCAAAGTTTTTTTACATATCCTGTAGTTTATATTACGAAGCATTCACATCGAAGTCACGGAAAATCGGGGTATCGAATCTCGGCCCACAGACAGGGTGTTTTAAATTAGGTTTTCGCCTTGTTTGATTATACATACACATTTGGTATCAAATATTGTTTTTGAGCGTTTAGTATATTTCATGGCGACGATGCAAAATGTTGAGGTTATGTCTGACCACTTTTAAGAATGCTAGTAATTACTTTATGGTTTCATATATGCATAAAGATTTAAACATTCATCAGAAACTAAGAGTCATTAAGTTCCTCCCAAAATTTATTATGAAGTCATCAAATTCTTAATCATAGCGAGCTGTTTACAAGATACAGAACAAAACACCAACTATGGAGAAGTAGACCTTAACCAATCAGGTAACAGAAACGGTTTCCGAAACACTTCCTGTCGACTGCGGTGTTCTGGCGTCGTCAGTTGTTGTCAACTTGTCGACTCCAACTTCAGGGCTAAAAATTGAAGTGCTAACTACCTCCGAAATGTTCGTAACCTACAAGAGTATGATAAATTACAATCCAGACTCGTTTTCTCTCGTTCTCCTTTCCAACGTTTTTCAACTCCAAAGAACGGGAAGAATTGGGAAGGACGCGATCTTTTTTTTTTTCTTCGAGGTTCTATCCCAACATGTTCTTGAAGATTCCGTACAAAAACACGAAAAATTACACCAAGGATTGCCGGCCTTTCAGCCACGACCGACAGCGGGACCTCCGAAGCACAAATGCGAGGGACACCAGGACGTCCGATGCCAAGACCACGTACTGAATACAGACGGCGCTCTGGGATGGACGGATGGACTCGTCGATCCATGGACAGACGGATTTGTCTGCAATAAGTCAGGTCAGCACTCCGCGCTGTGAGCAACTCTTCCTTTCATTGATGGTAGGTGGGTGCAAAGACTCTCTATCATCAGCCTCCCACTGACTACGAAGTTCCATTCACAACTTGTCTAGCGGCAATTTCAAAAACATTACACCCAGTCCTGCAATGCGTCCGAGGGATTCTAGTGGATCAGAAGCCTTCCTTACAGAAGGTCTCAAATTCGCTACCGTCTTCATGCATTACAAAGAAAAATACTTATTTAATCTCGGAAATAAGTCGACGGATTTCAATTAAATTTGACATGCAGATGTGTACATTCAAAGCTATCGTGTAGGTATTTATTAACGTCACACAAAAAACGGTCATCGGGGAAGTTAAGCTGCTCGTAGAGATCTCACTTTCTTATAAAAAAAAATTGCATGCAAAACATTTCACGGCGTAACAAAATACTTGTAAAAAAAAAACACGGCTTCGATCAAAAGTTTAGCAACTTTGAGAATAAAACAATTTACGAAGATGACTGTCTTCTTCATATATTTATTTCTTTATTTGTTTGTTTTTATATCCAAACACTCCCATTCGACAGACGAAACTACAAACATTACCGTACCCCAAACAGTACTTCGGAGCTAGGGTTTCGATTCCCGGTACGAGCACTGACATTTCATCTCGACATAACTGCACCCAGCCTCCTATGCAGTGGATAACAGGTTTTTCATTCAGATACAAAGCGGCTGGAGCTTAAGGCTGAGCATTTATCAAAATTCTGTGTGGAGATTCATCCCTCGTTCCTTTTACGTGATGCTCGTCACATTTTTTCATATATTACGATGTCTCGGTTTCGATTCCGGGCCCAAAGATGGGTTAACCGGACGTTCTTAGTGATTTTATTTTCAGTCTTTCCGTGCACATGCGAGGAATGTACCTTAAAACAAATCACGACCACTTCCATCCACATAATTCACAATTAACGAATCATATAATCCTTCCATTCAACGTTATCCGACCAACACAGTGTAAAGTAGATGTTTTTATGCTGAATAGTAGACGGCGGACATGAGGACAGTCACGAAACTGCCAAGGCAGCGTGACCAAACCGAAAAATAAAGCAGAGCCTGTGGTAGCAGAAGAATTTACGCGGGTCCCAGAGGCAGCAAAAACCCTCCGCGTTCCTGATGACTGCCTCAGTTTCCCAAGCTCCTCTCACCTTCGCGACTTTTTCACTCATAAAGAACTTCATTCCTCGGGGTGGGAATCCGTCTAGGTGAAAGTCAGTAAGAGACGCAATTAGTCTTGAGATAATTTAATAATAAATTATCACGACTTTATTTGGTTAACGAGCTGTATTGTTTGGGATATAAAATCACGGAAAACAAATGCGCAGGGCACACCGCGGGTAGAATAGAAAATATTTCCAAAATTATAGCTGAAAAAATTTTCAAGAGAAAGATGGTACACGGTAGTCACGAGAATAAAATAAATGATAATATAAAACTTATATTAATGAAATACGGTATGACGTTGAGGACTGGATTCAAGAGGCTTGGGGTGCAGTCCAATGGTGGACAAATCTACAAGATTTCTGTCTTCTGGGTTGTTGCGCCGCGTAGTCTGGTAGATTTCCACCGACGTTTCAGAGGTCATACTGCCTCCGTCATCAGAGCGATGAAATCAAACCATACAAATCTTCTAGTTTCATAAAGCAGGGGAAAATTTTAACTGATTATTTACATTTTAGGACGGAGAAATCGTTTAACAAACGTAAATAAATTACGATCAAATATCGTTATTCCGAAACATGAATATGAATCAAAGTAATTAAAATACTAATAAGAGAGATTTGCAAACTTAACAAGCCACGGGGTCAGTGAAACGAACTCACCCCTTCTGCTTGCACGAAATCCCCTTGCTGACAAGGGCTCGTCGAAGTTCTATCAGCACCTGCTCGGGGTTGTTACTGGAAGTTGTCGAGACATTGCACAGTCCCTGTAACCAGAAAAATGTGCACACACTCGCCTTTAGCTGAAGATTAACACGAATCTCGCACGAGACCCACGAGCTAATTTCACAAACCAAAAACTAGAAAAAAAAAATTTCACCTTTCACGAATTATGCCTCTGTCAGGTTCTGATTCACAATTGAATTTTAAATAATCAAGTAGACGCTTGGTATGAGTCTCTGATGTATAATAGGCTCCTCAACGCAACACAAAGTGTTCGTACATCCAATGTTCGAAAGGAAACCAAAAATAGTAACACAAACACAACGTCAATATTCAAACACAAAACTTCACTGCATTAATATTTTCGGAATGTGTTGTTGCTTTTTATGTGATTGCTGTCTCATGACTAATGTTATGGACACGAAGATTTTCCTTGGGCTTTAGTTATAGAATATAATTTTTCGACATCGATTCTTAGACGCCATAAAATGTAAGATACTTTAAAATGTAAAAAAAGGCGTGTCTTAAAATCTACGAAAACGGTAATTTTAAATAAGGCAAATATCGATACCTATAGTTCTAACATCCCGAAAATTAATTTCTCTTAAATCACTGTTTCCAGACTGACGAACATGTGCTTGAAAGTATTATAAATAAAAATAAATAAAATTAATGCCAGCATGACTGGCATCAAATTATCAGTCCTGTCATTTTGCAGCATGATTTAAAAGTATAAAAACTCCATTCTACTAATGGCATAGATACTGACAATTTAGGTTAAAATTAATAAATTCAAAAAAGTTATCAGGCAAATATCCACTTACTAAAATGTGTGGAAGGCAAAACGGTTGCATCACAGACAAAAACATCAGCCAGCTACATCCACCTAAAATCCTCGCAACTTCACATCCTCTAACATCCATTTTAATATTATCTATGAATCTCCCTTATTGCTTTCAAAGAGGAAAACGCCAATATTCTGTACGCATTTTTTGTCTCCCCTAAAGAGTTACATGTCAAATGTTAAGCCGTGCACAATCGCTCAACTTGAGCGCAGTTAATAATCTATTCACCTGTTCAAGAAAATCATTCCTCCACCCAAATGTTCATCACCTTGTCCACAAAAGCCAGATTGTCTATCCTAAACTGAATCAGTTTAGAGTTAAGAACCTTTTCCTGAAACACGAATTTTGTACTATCGATTGAATAAGTCCACGTAATCTTTTAAAATTTCCCGCAGCTGAATTTAATTTAGGAAACAATTTTTCATCTTTTGTCTGCGTAGTTCTGCGGTAATTTCAATTTGCTTAAAAGCTTGAAATGTTAATGGATGACAGAGTTTATTTTCACTTATATCAGGAAAAAACACAAGTTCTGAATAGCACAAATGACCAGTGTTTGACGAAATATCTCGTTCATATCACGGAAGTGTTAACACTGCTAGACGATACTCATATTTCTATCTACATACACGTGGAGGCTTGTCTTACCTTGGTTCCGAGCATTGCAGGTCGGTTAGCAGTGGCTACAGCTCGGCGCCGTGGCGTCAGAACATGGCGGACCCTGTTCAAACCCCGTTCGATGCTACCGAGGACTTTGCGGGCAGAAAGCGGGGGTTCGTTTGGAGTTTCGGTGCCTTCAGTTCTAAAATAATATCAATGGAGTAAACAATTAAAAGCAAAATCCATCAGACAAGTCTCGTAGGCCTAATCCGTCCTCTAAGGCACTAACAGACTACTAAAGGGAAGTTTGAAGTTTGAGGTCAACCAGACATTTTGTACGCATGGGGTTGCTGGGAAATTATCACTCAATTTTAGTTAAATTTCGTGAGGTGGGACACTTTAAATCCGGGAGGGTAATAAGACATACAGACAACGATGGATTATGCAATGGCACATAGCACAACACATTTAATAGTACAAAAATCTTCCTCAGAAAAGTTCATGATCCGAGATATTAAAGGGATTTCAAGTGGGCAAGATTCATCTTGAGTAAAATCCCGACATGTGTAGTTGTGTTCGGGACTTTGGACCACGGGTACGCTGTGATCGTCAATGTAAAAGTATTTCCACGTCCATAAATGACAGGTAACTAGCACACCAGTAGAATTCTCCTACACAGTTATGATACCAAATGTGTTCTTTAAAAATTTGCACAGTCTAACCCATTAGCCTTTTTCATTTACAAATGTATTCATATTTACTAAAACAACACCAAAACAATTGCAGTAATTCACAGATAACTTCTCTGAAACTAGTTACAGGTATATTACATATAAAGTGTTTCTCATACGAGTTGTGAATTGTAAACGCATCTGCGTGTTAATCGTTCGCGACAAAGAGCCATTTTTAAGAAAACCCAGGAATTCGATTTCTGCTTCAAGTAAATAAGCGGTTATATTGGACCGAGAGGACAAAACTTAAATGCCTCCGGCCACTTTCATGCACATCCCGAGTAGGTCTTACCAAATTTCGTCGAAATCCGTTGAGCAGTTTTAGATATGAAACATGCGAAGCTCTCTATAGCGCGTTAATTTTAATAATATCACGCAAAGAACACACAATAATCTACTGATCTTAATTTATTTAACGACACTGTTTCAACTACATAGGTTATATAGCGTTGGAAGAGATAAGGTTACAATGAATAGTGGTGAGTGGGTCGTGGCATTCACCTTTACAGGCGGAGGAAAAACACGAAAAATATAAGTCAGGACTGTCAATAGCCTGGCCCAGATTCGAATCGGATACCTTGCTAGTACAAGTCTAAACATTTACCGCTAAACTAATCGACTCGGTACCAAGTACGGCCTCGCTTAATGAAAAAGAAGACGAGGGCTACAGCGAGAAATCTGCAAACACGACAGTTTATGAATTCTCAGCTTTCCTTGTGTCATTACCAGGGGGTAGTATCCCTTCTACGCCGATGACAAATGCCCCACACGGACCTACAATAATGACTGCTCTCTACATTTGCATCATACACGTGGTACCAAGCATCTCTCCGCTTTCATACATCCACCAGTATTTTTTGTGTTCTTGATGTGATCCACCCTTCCTACGGCACAGTCAAGAGAAAAATTTGCATATAGAGTGGATACATTAGTATATATATACAACGAGGAGCGCTATTTGACATAGGCTAATGTCGGAAGGGGGGAGGAAACAGCAGAAGCCTCGTTACCACATCCCTTGTGCAGCCTTCCTTCATTCAAAAACCACAACTGTTTTAGGAAGGGTCCATGTAATTGAACTACAGTAGTAGGATCATCTTAGTTTCAAGAACTCAAATAGACGCCTATGACAAGTCTCAGGAAACCACAGTCTAATCAAATTTTCGCATGACCGATACCTAAAACAGCACTGAACTTACAAAGTAAAGAAAATTTTAAGTTTTTGAAATGCACTTATCAGTAAATCATGTCCGTTCGAAAGCAGCATTGCCCAACATACGGAGCTATATAGACTTATTATTATTATTATTATTATTTAGTGTTCTGTCTGACGACAGGTCCATATGAACAGGATCCTTCCATCCTTTTCTCGGACTGGGACCTGTTCATATACGTTCTTGGCAGATGATCCAGAAGTGGTTTGACATTGC
>NW_019059865.1:845701-855952 GCF_000696155.1 Zootermopsis nevadensis | reverse complement strand
TTATTTAGTGTTCTGTCTGACGACAGGTCCATATGAACAGGATCCTTCCATCCTTTCCTCGGACTGGGACCTGTTCATATACGTTCTTGGCAGATGATCCAGAAGTGGTTTGCCATTGCCTTCTTCTGTGTGTGAATGGAGTAATTGTTGGGATGCCACGGAGGAAAACTCCGTGTTGCCTAGACCACGGCCTTTGCCCAACACAAGTTATAAATTCGGGCACCGCCGGGAATCGAACCCGAGACCCCAGGATTACAAGGCCAAGGATTATAAAACTGAAGAAAAACCACGAAATCCGACAGTGAATATAAGTGCCACGGCCGAAATTCGAACCCCCCCCCCCCCCCCCCCAGAATGCAAGTCTTTTTTTTTCGGGTGTGATTACATTTTACGATCCGAGATCCACGGTCCAGGGAAGGACATTCAGGAAACACGTGCACTATACCAGAGAGCGAACAGTCCGGGGATAGGTACAGACTACGTATTACACACTTTATGATCGCGGTTTGGGAACTGCCTGCCGCTGTGCCGTGCACAACCCGGGGCAGGACACAATACAAGTTAAGAGCTGGGGTTACCAACTTTATTATCTCACACAGATTCATGTTTACTGAGAGAGCTGGGTGAAGGAGATGAGGCTAGCCAATTACATACACGCTCGGTTAGTTCGCCATAAATATACATACCATACGCACTATCCAACCCTGCTTCTTCCTTTGGGAAGAAGCAGGGTGCGTTCTACACAGCGCATCGATGTCAAAACAAAACAAAAAAACTAAATCATGTCCAATTATCAAATAACTTACTGCAATCAAGTGAGAGTACTTTATCTGTAACATTCTATTGCTATTTTAAGATTTGATTTCAGCAATACATTCAGTTCCTTCTTGAAAAGTTGAACGAAGCGTTTTCTAAAAGCCCCCCCCAAAAAAAAAAACAATAACCACTCGAAATTTGAGTCTCGAAATATATTCACCCTTCATTCGCTTGGGCCTAACTCCCTGTTCAATATTTTTGTTTCTCAAACACGCGGTCGCTTCCTATTGGATAGCATCTTGTCCCTCCGTTCAGCCAATCATGCTTTCACCTTCCTCATTCCGCCCACTGCCAAAGGCAATTGATCCTGAAGATGACAACTGCAATTCTTGTCGAAACGATTAAAAACCAATTTTCTCACGATTTATTCCAGAAAGCTAAAAATTGTGCAACACAAGTGGCCAGCGCTGAATAGTACGACTTCACGAAAGTGGTAACTATATGTACCACGTGTTTTCGCATTCAGTAACTTTGCGCACAGTGTATGTGTTTCGTATGGATTTCGTACTGACCATCTGACCTTTGCAAAGGGAATTGAATTCTTAAATATTATCCAGAGGAGTTTCAGCTTCAAAGTCTTACACCAACCGTTGTGAAAGCTGCAGATGTGACATTTAAATGTTAACAGTTAACGCCGATTTATTATCATCTGCTACAAAACTATTTGAACTAGCCACAATAATAAACTACGTGGAAGTGGAGTCCCTTTCTGGAGTTCTGTCGATTTCTAAGCAGACAGATTAATTCAGTTCACACCTTCACTTATTTGGTTAATAACAAGGCCGAGATTCGAATCGGATACCTCCCGAGAACACGTTTAGAGCGTCGCCTCCATCATCAGGGCTCATTATTACAGGGAAAAAAGCTAAGTTAAACGTACTTCTCTTGAAATAAGTTCATCAACGTGCGGTTACTATAACAAAGACGTTAAATGGATGTTACTAATTCTTTATAATATTAAAAATAATTATAGGAAGAATCTGGAATGAGGGTTTTGAGGCCAGAACATTAAAATCAATGAAGACATGGAAATTTTAACTAAACCTGAACTGATTTTATGCACAAACTCAGATGTAATGGGCGAGTGGGACCTTACGTAAAAATATATTTCCAACTGAAGGAAACCTGACCGGGTGGTGAGTGATCATCAACACCGTAATCACCAGCGGGGAACAAGTGAGGGAGTACCACTTGCTACTCATCAAATCCCAAGGCAGACATTAGCAATATGACCCAACCCGACCCGACTTCGATCCAAGATTCCTCGCTTGCTATCCCACTACTGATATTTCACGGTCCTGTAACTCGACAGATTAAAAGGCAGATTGGGATGAGGCACGGAGGGATGTACTACGCCATAAGGGGAGGAAAATTCTCGATTTAAATGTCACCGTCATTTTCATAACTCAGACCTACTTGATGGATTCAGCAACAAGCAGAATGAGACACTGTCGAGGGGCAATGCATTTATTCCTATTATGATGGCAAAAGGTTTCCAATGATCGGTGCTTTGGTCTTTAAAGGAAATGATAGGGGAGCGTTAATATATTGCTGCATTAAAACTACAGACCAGAATGTTAGAAATAAAATGGAACAAAGGGTTGAATGTACACGCTTTTATAACATCGATTCATCATTAACTCTATTTCAATGGTACAGGGTCTTAATTTAGCTGTCTAGAAATTCCCTTCTTTTTTTTTCTTTTTTTTTTTGGGGGGGGTCTTCACAAAAGCCCACTACCGGACCCAGTCCTGAACCAATTCAACCCACGACTCGCATTCAAACCACACTTATTGAATATTTAACATTATCTTCACAAGTGCGATGAAGTGGCTAACATGGCCTCTTTCCTTGAGATTTGCCGATAAAAAACACTAAAATGACTTATACCTCCCCCTGCATGCTATATGTCCATCCCAGTCTTCTTAATTTAAAACCCCAAAAATACACATACTGAAATACTGGGTTGAAAAATATCTTCAAAAATAAAAATGTTTTATTAGAATAATTATTTTTACAGAACGTAAATGTTGCCGCTATGCATGTGAAATTTTGCGAGAAAAAAAAACAGAACATATATACACACCTACAAATTTTGAAACAAACGTTTTTGTTCCTTTAAACCGAAACAAATTAAATGTCGATTAAATTTCGTACAGGAAGCCGGAGCTCTAAGTTGTCGGTTCAAGTCAATTTTGATGCCTACCGACCCAATAACACCTTTTTATTTTCCATGAAGCTTGCATCAAATTGTGCAACTTCTATAAAACAATTGACCGTACAAAAAAAATTTCAAATAGTGTAACCTGCACAAATTTCCAAGAATAACGTTACTAAACTTCAAAAATCTGTATTGTAAATATTATTTAAATCTTGTCCGTCTAATCACAATAAATTCTTATTAAATATTAAAATATTTTAAATATATTTTAAATGTTAATTATTGTAATATTTTAATATTTAATAAGAATTTATTGTGATTAGACGGACAAGATTTAAATAATATTTATTATATCACAATATGACGTAACTTTACCATCTCTGTATTGTAAGTAAATACAGCAGCACACAATCAAAACCTATTACATTACCGTCTGTTACAACAGCATTTATGGCATTTTTTGCTTGCTACTGTAGTATTTTGTTATAAATGTGCTATAAACAGATAATGAAAGCGCATACAAATGTGGGAACATTATTCTGGAACATCTTGTACACCCCATTAAAACGAAAAGACTTGGAACTGCAAAAGAATAATATTAATTCCATGGAACAAAACCCGGAAGATCATTACTTTATTAACAAAGGCTGGCCACTAGATCAATCCGATATACTCCACACAATCACATCTTATTCCAACAGAAATCAGACCTACTATCCTACAATCAGATCCTACGTTTTCAAAATTGTCTCTTCCCTAGAGATTTTCCAAGCCAACGTTTTGTATTGGAAAACGAGTAGTCCACATCGAAGTCTCGTCTTTGTCTTACCCAAATCCCAACCCAACAGCTGCTTCCAGAAGAGAATTGTCACAACGTTCTGATACGAGAGTTTCGCCCCCGCCGAAATTAACATATTAGACCGGACAAACATATTTTGTTCAACACAGACGATGACGTTGAAACAAGCCTTCGTTCGTCATAGCTCTGAAACTAAAATTTTAAAAAATAAACGAAAGCTATCAATTGTTCTCAAACAATGATGTATGCCTGCTGTATCTAATGTTCCGTGCGCAGACTAGCGGATTCTCCACACAACGCTTCATTTATTCTCGAAATTTCTCTGTATTTCTTATAAATTTCTAACCGTGAAGTTTCTAGGCCTGTTTAAACACAATGCATAGGCCTAATCAGAACGCGGTTTAAATGGAAACAGAACGGAAAGAATTATTTCATCCAAGTCCAATACAAAACTATGAAGAACGCAAACTTCTTACATTTCGCTGCAAACTTTAAAAAAATGTTCGAATACATACAAACAGCACAAAAGGATTTTGTGCTAAGCGATACACAGAAGAATTTGAAGTGGTTAAATATGAGAATAAAACATTTTTCTTCAACTACAAAGAAAGAAAATGAGCACAAAGAACTGCCAACTTAAATGTATTAAAAAAGTGTAAATACGCAAAGGCCTACGCACATTTAAAATACGATGTCTACTTTGAGATTTTGAATACGTCACTGGCCTTGATATCCAAGGAAACACAAATCCAATGATGCATAGCTAATTATATTATACAAACACTCAGTAGCCACAAATAACATCTCATTTTTCGTAGTTATACATAAACAACATTAAAAATTCTTCAAATAAAAGACCAATAAATTGTCGCAAGGAACGAAGTTGGAAAATCAGCGTACTCTGAATTTGAAAACGTACGACAGGCTATATTTGAGAAAAAAGAAGTTAGATCGAACTTTAAGCTGAGTGAGAACCTGACATAATCTACTAGTAAAGAAATAAACCGACTGAAGTCTGTACACAGAACGCTGAAGAGAATTCAACACGTATTTAAAGTTAGACCACAGATTTCTCCTACACCATATTAAGTCCCATTCATAAAATAGGAAAACAAGGTAATGTAATGTAAGACTTGAGGTTCTCACAGCGGTGAGTATGAAGATTTCTGTCTTCTGGGTTGTTGCGCTGTGTAGTCTGGTCGATGTTAACCAACGTTTCAGAGGTGCAGGAGTAGTACGGAATACAGTGGCTTCATAAAGACAACGAGGCCTCTCTGACTTCAATTAAACTCAGCAGTGGTTGATGGAGGCTTAATGATTTGTTGAATCATGTTCTCCTCACCTACAAAAAGAGACAGCCTAGTTCATTCTGCGGTTTTTAAAGGGGTATCTACTCCCGCTAGGATCAAGACCGCACTAAAAAGTGGAGTAAAACTCTCATCTCACGCGTGGTAGAGCACAAAGCCTCGAAGTCATCGCATTGCAGACTGCACCCTCTGAGTATAAGGACCTATAACCCCCACTGCGTCACTCTGAGCTTAGTCAGTAAGGTGACTGAATGACTGGCTGGCTGCAGGTCGCACGGCCATGGTTTGAGTCCCGGCGACGTAGACCCTCTCCCCTTCACCGCGTCTAGACAACTTCTGGGTTCCTCCTAGCCTAACCTAACCATCCAGTGGATACAAAGGACTCTTTCCGACGCAGATACAGGTGTCGCAACGCGGAGATGACCACTGATCTCACGCTAGTGTCGAAAACTGTAATGCAGAGTTTCATCTCAAGGAACAAGTTTGCCCTTTACTTTAATTGGTCCTTTAATTTTACGGGTATGAAACATGGTTGTCTCAGAACTGACGACTAAAGAGCATATCCTTATTTCCTTCATTTTCACTTTGTAACGAATGTTTTAGGGGTTCGAAGGAACAAAGGTCCTTCAATGAAAATGCTTTACGAAGCGAAGTGGGGGGTATCTACTCCCGCTAGGATCAAGACCGCACTAAAAAGTGGAGTAAAACTCTCATCTCACGCGTGGTAGAGCACAAAGCCTCGAAGTCATCGCATTGCAGACTGCACCCTCTGAGTATAAGGACCTATAACCCCCACTGCGTCACTCTGATAGCTTAGTCAGTAAGGTGACTGACTGACTGGCTGCAGATCGCACGGCCATGGTTCGAGTCCCGGCGACGTACACCCTCTCTCCCCTTCACCGCGTCTAGACAACTTCTGGGTTCCTCCTAGCCTAACCTAACCATCCAGTGGATACAAAGGACTCTTTCCGACGCAGATACAGGTGTCGCAACGCGGAGATGACCACTGATCTCACGCTAATGTCGAAAACTGTAATGCGGAGTTTCATCTCAAGGAACAAGTTTGGTTAGCTCTATCTAGTGGGCCCAACTGTGTAGGAACCTGAAGACGAAGATAGAGTCCCATCTCCGAAACGTCGTTTTACGTTTTATATTTACTAGACGATAGATAATATCCAAGAAAATTTTTATTCTAATGACTCATCACCATCGTCAAGAAGTTTTAGATTTGAAATACAGTTTTTTTTTCGTTCTCAAGCGAATATTGGCTACATTCTTTTTTAAGTTAAAGAAACAAAGTTTCTCTTACTATCCACGACATACATTCTTTTCCGTGGCCCTCGACAAATGTATAAATAACTAATGCGGTCAGCGATAATGAAAATGTTACAGACCCCTGCTCTGAAGCACTGAAAAGTAGGATTTGTGAATGATGAATTGGAAAGAACGTGGCCTATTTTAAGGTACTAAACCTATGTTTGTTTGGAAAGACTCAGTCAAACGGGTCTCTGAGTTGAGATTTAAACCCGGGAACTTCTGAATACGAAGGAATGCTAACCACTACATCGCGACCTTCGATATTATCGACGCCAAATCTTTGGAAGACCTAGACGTAGATAGGAGAATAATACTAAAACGGATCTTAAGGAAACAGGGTGTGGCAGTGTAGACTAGATTCATCTGGCTCAGGACAAGGACCAGTGGCGTGTTTCACAAGACGAATTTCTTGATTGGATGAGTGGCATAAGCCTATTAGCTTCTCAAACAGAACTTTGCTCCACGGAGTGAGTTATGAATTTAACTGAATTTATGAAACACAAATTGACATGGATGCGAAAGACAAAGGCTGTATACTTCTTTTTAATATGGGCAAGGCCGTGGTCTAGGCAACACGGAGTTTTCCTCCGTGGCATCCCAACAATTACTCCATTCACCCGGTGGTCTAGCGGTTAGAACGCTGGCCTTGTAATCCTGGGGTCTCGGGTTGGAATTTATAACTTGTGTTGGGCAAGATCGTGGTCTAGGCAACACGGGGTTTTCCTCCGGGGGCTTCCCCGGTTTCTCCATTCACACACAGAAGAAGGCAGTGGCAAACCACTTCTGGATCATCTGCCAAGAACGTATATGAACAGGTCCCAGTCCGAGAAAAGGATGGAAGGATCCTGTTCATATGGACCTGTCGTCAGACAGAACACACACACACACACAAAACTCAACACTTGCCCGGAAGACTGAGAAAATACATACAAAGCTACGATTTCTCGTCTCCGGGTCCAGATTAGAACTGTGGTCCTCCCATATACACAGTACTAACCAGAACACAGAAATATTCAGTCAGGGAATAGTTAGCGGGAGATATTAAAGAGTCTGATAATTTTCTGTCGTTATGATTAGCCGAATACAAACTCGTTATCCATGGTACGGTGCTGAATAGTTGTATGATTTCCATATTACGTGTTTCAGTGCACACTTCAATTTGAATCAAACATTCCATTTCACTGCAACTCAATCGCTTTACTTACCAGAGTTTAAAATTAGACTGTAATCCGTTCATAATTGAGAACGTTAACCATCGAAGCAAAATAAAAAAACTAAAATCTTTCTGAATCGGAGTGACATTTCGTAATTAGCAGGACGAAGCAGGCCTACCAACTGAATTATTCTAATCAGCGGTCGTGAGATCGTCACGGACCGGAGAGCGAATGAGCGGCTATTCAACAAATGAGGAGGTTTCGATGTCAGGCCAAGCGGCACAGTGAATGTGTCATGTCTGAGAAGTCCCAAGATCGATGTTTTACGGTGTAATATCCTTAATTACGTCTAACAATTCGCAATAAACTAATTATCAAGCTAACACACTTCCTGATACAAGTATTTAGTAGAACAGTTGATAATTATCCCTCAAAAAAACTCTTTGTTGTAATGGTAATCGAAAAGTTCATCGCCTTTATCAACAAATCCTGCCACTGAACGCTGTCTCGAGGCAGTTTTCGCAAACAGAAACCAAATATATCTAAGATTAAGACTCGGTTACCACAAGTCGTCCATTACCCGAGATTTTCCAACCAAAAATTGTGCACGCAATTCTTATGTCATTCATGCACGCAACAAGAATCAGCCATCTCATCCGTACGTCACGGTGTGGTGTCCCGTGTTCGAATATCGGCACGGCGACCGGCTATCCAATTTATCCCACACGTTCTTCGGCTAAAAGTTAGGGCACTGACTTAAAATGTACACGAATCGATTCTGACTTATTAACAGCCATTAACCACCATTCAACTCTGTATAACCTCAAATGAGTAAAGTGTTAAGCACTGTCCACTGCAGAAGCAGGTTCACCCACGTGTAACAGACTCTCCCATCCTCCCCCGTGACACTAGAGTCAAGGTCACCTTGGTTGCTAGGCCGCTACTCACGCAAGCTGCGCAAACGATTTCTAGATGCGAGCATTGTGTATTTATGTCCATTCTCGAAAATTACTTCGTATCGAAATCTTCTGTTTCTGTTCGTGAATCATTTATCGATGCGTGTCCTTACAAGGACGTACCGAATAAGACAACAGACAGAATTGTGATAAAATTTTTGGGCAAAAGAAGTGTTTTCGACAGGAAACATATCCGGAATCAGAGAGTGTGTTTTTATTCACACTGTGTAACCAATGCCACAAAGATTTAGAAAATCGTTGTAGCATATGAGCTACTCGGCTGAAATCGCGTCCCTAATAGCAAAGAATCGCTCGATCAACAAGATCATCATTGATATTGCTGTATTCCGGTCTGACACATTATCACAAACCACAAGGCTTCAATCTACACTGTAAACGCAGCGAAAATACCAAATCTCACTTAAACCCCTCTTAAATTACGCACAAATATCAGGGGAAGATTTATTATTGTCCACTTGTCTAAAGAAAAGCATTGAGAAACAGACAACTCCACTGGCGATCGTGTATATTTTAACCCTTTAGTCGAATTTTAGGAAATACTTCCTCCAAAATGCGATCACTCGATCTTAAACTCAGCTGCTACTTACCCAGTAGACGATGAAACAGGTGTAGACGGCCGGTTCCTCCTATCGGCTCCTTGACGGGACGAGACTTTTGTCGGCACTGAAAATTAAATATAAAAATAATCCTATACATATATAAATTAAATAAATGGGATATCTATACAATGTTTCACAAATGTATCACCGACTCTGTTCAGAAAGCGGTTTTGAATTCTCTTTGCAACGATCATTCTCAATGTACGAAAAATTTAATCCTATTTATCACTTGTTTTAACGTTCGTTGACTCAGAAATTAACACAATTTGTTATTACGTATCTCGTCTGAGTTACAGAACAAACAGCTGTTTCTTCTTCCGACTTACTATTAATCGAATGATCTCTAAAAAATAAAGATTCCCAGTTTTAAAAAATTCTAAAATTCACATCTCCGTAGGCATAACAGCTCCCACCTGGGCCAGTTTAATGAGTTCAGATGTTCAAAGCCATTTTCTACAACATTCGATTGTTTAATGCCTCTCGATATCTTCAGATACGCATAAGTTGTAAGTATCTTAAAACAATCAATTGTTTTTTTTTTAAATTTACTGCCAACTGAACACTGTATGATTGATTTCTCAAATCACAGTACAACAGATATTTAGCAAACAAACTTGAACACTGGTCTATTAACCACAAACTAAATGTCTAATTTTCATAACACTCTCTACAGGCACCAATCGGAACTAATGTGAAAATCACAAGCAAAGCAACAAATACGAAACGAAAGAGGGGGGGAGAGAGGGGTGACGAAACAGAAGCAAGGCAACTTTTGCGTTCTTGTCTTGACTTATATAAAGCAGTTAAGAGAGAGAAATTGACCTTTAGGGAGCACTTCAAGACTTTGTTCTTCCCCCAACCCCCTGGTCTCTTAAAAATATTGGGTGTTGCGTTGAAGACCCCCCCCCCCCTCCATACAGACACACACATTCGTCCCTTCAAGGGCAGAATGAAAAAAGGCGGTACTATTTCCACCCTTAAGGGCAACCTTGCCGCCATGTTTGACAAACTTTAATTATCGTGGCTTTAACACAAGCATGCATTTATTCGTCAGTGTTCGCGTAACCCCAGATATAATTTCTCTTAAACTTTGTACCCCCAAAGTTGTTGGTGTATAATTC
>NW_019059865.1:808288-845343 GCF_000696155.1 Zootermopsis nevadensis | reverse complement strand
TACCCCAGGTTGAATACCACTGGGGTAAATCACCATACATTCTTAACCTCGGTATTATATTGTGGTCAGAGGCCAGCTTCATCTCCGAAGAAACATCCCCTAGTGCCTACCGTAGAAGGGGTTGGGTGCGCCCCACAGTCCTCGGGTACGCAGTAGCGAGGAGTACGTAATTACCGACGATAATTCTAAACAGGTTCAATATATATTAAACCCGAAGACAAATAGGACTGAAAAGAAAACAACGCGAGACAAAACTAATGTCTTGGTAAGAGACAGTTTAATTTTGTTTCTTGAAGTCCCGCAGCAAAGTTGCGCTCTTAATTTCCCCAAGTGTTGGGGACACATTTTTCGCGAAGCCAACGGACCGGACCCCAAAGTGCAGCCTCCGTATATCTTTCAGAGCTCCGTTTCTGATACTGCGCGTAAGAGTGTCACGAGTACTAAGCTTACCAATCCACGCATTCATATTCAAATATCACCAAAGTACATACTGCATGATGATCGGTGCATTAAACACAGGCCTACAAGTGCAGACACAGAATCCCACTCAAGCCTCTGTTATGTAACGTTTCTAGTATTTTTCTCCGTTCTGCTGTGAACAGGCCCCAGGCCTTACGATGAACCGATCCTCAATCTAGGTCCTAACACGTGTATGAAGAATTTAAAAACCCTCTAAAAACCAAGGCTAGAATCGGGCTGTTATTCCTACATGAATTAATCATATAATTAGTTACGTCGAGACCGGCTCTGGGCCCCACCCAGCCTCCTATCCAATGGGTACCGGGGTCCTTTCCCGGGGTTAAACCGCGATCAGGGCGTGATACTGACTACTCACCCCCCATCTAGCGCCGAGGTCAAGAATGAGTAGAAGCTATACCGCCTCTCCCCCCAAGCGCCTACATGGCGTGTAGCGGGGTGGCTTTACTTTTATTAATTAATATGTTTATTGACTAATAGATTCTCACGAAGAATAGCGATAGGTG
This sequence comes from Zootermopsis nevadensis, assembly GCF_000696155.1. Next base: position 844,360 of record NW_019059865.1, on the reverse strand, counting down.
AGTTAAGTAGCTAATTACGAATAGAACCGTGGTTCAATATCTGGTAGGATGTACTCAGTCATCAGTTTGGTGTCAGAGCGTTGTTTTCCTGGGAGCAAAGGTGGTCGAATTCTTACCTTTGAGTTTTACGTAATATAATGAAGTTGTACCAACTGCATGGACTATGTAATTTCTTTAAAAAAAACTGCTCACGTAAGATTCTAAGGCAAGCAAAGTGTAAGATGGTTAATACGTAAACCAACATTCGAGAAATATCTTGGCAAAATCCGCTTTAGGGTAAGTGGCGATATTTTAAATGAAGTCTGCCCCCGCGTTGAATGAGGGCTGTGCCACTCATACCTGCAGCGCGGAAATCACATTAACAGCCTCCGGTAATGGGGAATGTTTCGAGACTTATAAGGACTTTAAAAATAAGTTAAATCGCCAGCATATCACGGAGAACACAAAGCGCGCGCACACAGAGACAAACCGAAAGCAATCAGCAGCTCAGTTCCAGCAGAAGCATTTTACGGCCATAAACACAACGCCATGGAGGCTTATGAAAGCGTGGAGGTACAGAGTCGTAAGAATTCTAGACCCAGAGGTTAGCTTCAGGCTTCGGACATATCACACCCCCTGGGGTAAATACCCGTGTTATCTGTTAGGAGAGGTTGGGTAGGAAAAGTGAGAAATGCATACCAAATATTGGTCGAGAAACACGAACTGTTTCGCGGAACTTGTACAAAGATGACGCATTAATATCAAAATAGGCATAAGGGGAAACAGGGAGTGAAGCAGTAAACTAAAAGTTAATCACTACACGAGGAACATTCTAACTTAATTTCGTAGAGCATAGTTTTTTTTATCAGAATCCGATAGCCTCTAAACTCTTAAAGAAATTTCTCGCTTTTATAGACCCCCGGAAGTTCAGTTTCGCGTTCACGACAGCCCATCCTGATCCTTGCTGTCATCTAGTAGCATCCAGTCTACACCCTTACACTCTGTTTCATCAAGATCCATTTCGATACTGTCCTAAGACTAGGTCGTCTCCCCCAAGTCGTGTTTTCCCTTCAGGTTTTCAGCCTAAATTAACGTACGCATTTCTCCAGTAAATTAATCAAAATTAAAAAAAAACATCCACTTTCCACAAAATCAGGACATTTAACCACCTGATAATCGTCAACCCTTCGTGGAAGTCCATGCACCATGACTTTTATATATAAAGTGGTGTGGAAACTTCCATTACTTGTGGTCACGTGCCGCCCAGCGGGCCTTTTATATATAAAGTGGTGTGGAAACTTCCACTACTTGTGGTCACGTGCCGACCAGCGGGCCTTTATGTAACCCCCCACCCCACCCCAAGATTTCTCAGATTAAGTATATGATGAAAGTTCACAATCCAGTACAAAGCAAACATGAATATTGCAGGCAAAATCGTCTTCACCTTCCTGGAGAGCAATGATCAACATCTCCGTAAGTGTGTGGCTTTCCCAGGTTTGGTGTTGCCGGCAGTCGTCGTCTCTGTTACTTACCGACTTAATTTTTGTAGAAATACTCCTTCATCTCGAAAGCGGCCCTTCTTTGATGTGATTCAGAACACGAGGCGATATTTCCGTACACAGTACACACTCCACAGTGACTTGCAGTAGACTCTAATCGAAAGGTTTGGTGCAAAAAGGGGGTAGATCCTAACAAACATCGCGATACATTTCATCAGTAGATTTAGCGAACAATGTCTTCCAAAATTAATGTTGGCCCACTCATTTAAACCAAGCGTAAACTCAATTTTATCACATAATTTGTATATAATCATCAGTTTTTAGCTGTTTCCCAGAGAGATTTTTTAAAAAAAAATGCTACCTACATCTATTTTGCACCAAAGCACTCGGTTGTCGACATAAAACCACCGGCCATCAGTACATTACAAAGGCTTTGATTTTCCCGCATATCATGGTTTGTTCGGAGGTCCTTTTATATCCAATTTTATTCTCTTTCTCGATAGCGCTCTCTCGATTATGTCCATCAATCTACACCTGACGTCTTCAATCACATATTCGTTTCCTCTCTTCTGTGATGTAAGTTGTCCAGTGATTGGGAACACTGCTGCTTCACAATTTACGGATTAGACTTACGTTGCATGAAGCCCGTATTGAGGGTAGGAATAATGCCTGCCATTCATCAAGGCAGGCAGTTCTATGAAAGACATGCCGCCTGTAATCAAACCGGCCACAAGATCACACTGATTTCAGCAACACTCTCACCAGCTAATTGAAACAACAAGTTCTGGGAAGAACCGATTGTGCTGGCCTACACACGTATCACATACAGCGAGAGCAGAATTTCACGTTACGGAATAAAGGCGAAATATCGGCCTAATTAAAATCAAAATCTTCAATTAAATTATACTTCGAAGATTCCTGTCTTCTGAGTTGTTGCTATAATTTTTTTTCGTCAAATAACCCCCACACTACACAGATATTGTCACACTACTTTTATTGTTTAGAAAAGTGTGGGACCTCTAAATACATGATCACATCTCATCTTACCCCTCTGGGTCTTCATACCATCAGTATTATTCCTTTACCTGTCGTTTCTGTTAATATTAAGCCTATTTGCCATTCACAACCTTCTTCAGGAAGTGAAAGCTGTAAGATGACCTTTCACTTTCATTTAGAATCCAGGTGAATCGAAATTGTGATAACTGATAGGGTCTACAGCTCACATCGGGGGCTGTGACAGGTGAATCCCACGTGGCCGGCCTCACCTCCGCGGTGAGAAATGGCCGTCGAATCGAAGTCTCAGCCAACGCAATACCACTATCAGTAACGTTGATATTATGATAATGTCACAGAACTGAAGGTGGAGTATAAGTGCGCGAAATGCAACTTTTTATCTGCGTTTAACGTCCGTTCCCACAACTCAAACGGAAACCGAGGCCCAGACTTTCGCTGTGTACACACAGAGATGTCGCTCGCAATCACAATACGATAACAAACCTCATTCAAGCGGCGCGAATCGATTATAGGCACCTCCTGCAATTCCGTTACAATCGACGGAAATACATCGTAAGTTCGCTTTGATTTTCCCACGCCATGTTGGACGTCCAGTGAACCGGACAGGCCTACTTGCAGTTTTTTTTTTCCCCCCCGCAAACGCAGATCTCACTGCTTTTACGTGAAGTTCCCTTGTTCCTCAGCACCACGCGACGACAATAAAAGGAACACAGAAATAAATGGAATATAGAATGAAAGAAACAAAAGAATTCAGGGGTAAAAAAACGCCATAATCCCTCCAGAAATATAACGCTGTCGTGCTGCGTAAGACTGCAATAACATAAAGCGTCTGCCGCTAGATGGCTCTGCCAACAACAGTTGTTAGTGCCTAATTCTGCCGGTAGGTGGCTCTACCAACAACATAAAACTTTATGTTGCGTAACAGCATGGTAGGTTTGTGGGCACATTAACTGTGAACATGGCAGAGAGATACAAAATAGCTGTAGTGCCTAAAAGTAAATTCTGAGTCTCAAGAGTTACAACATGCACCAAATATTAAACTCGTAACGTCTACAATATTTTCGACGTGCTCGGATATTTAGAGAAGCGCGTATGGATCTAACCACGACCTTCTGCAGCCTAACGTTTATCTGCCTTTATTATTCGACCCCCTAGCAGTCCGGTGCTTAAAATACGACGTTATGCGTCTTTACAAGTGTTCTGTTTAAACCATTCTAAATCACAAAACGCAGACTGTACAATAAACGCAGATATTCCATGCAAATAGTGTGCATACACCAACTTCATAAAAGTTTGTAGTTCTTAACCAGTTCCCAGTCAATAAATTTCCAACTTTTACGTAATCCTAAAATCCATCGGTGTTCACGGAATGTTCCGGGGACAGTTTTACTTTTACGAGTACTTGAAACTTGCCAGATATAGTTCCTAACTTTAAACTAAAAATCATATAAAAGGCGTAGATATGTTTCTGATCTGTCGACACAAATTCTGCATAATATACTTCAATGGTTAATTTCTTGTCGATATAAAACGGGAAGCTAATGGTACGAATACATTCACCATATCGCAGTATCGCGCGGGAGCCATATTGTTTGACGTTCTAAAACAAGAAGACTTTGACAAAAGTCACACAACATTCAGAGGTATAAAATACAAAATGTTAAGAAGCCCGCCTCAGAATTTCACACGATCGCCATGCTGGTACTATAGAAAGAATATTGTTATTTCTAAAATGTGAACGTCATGCATGGCTAGTTCCACATAAACATAAAAATAATAAAAAATCCTTTTAAAGTATTTAAATCTCGCGAAAAATTCATTGTAATTTATAATTCATAAAATAAAACGAATGAAAATCTTTAAATCTCGTGAAAATTTCACGTCACTGTAGCTACTTCATGAAATTAATATAATTTAATATAAAATCCCTGTTCGTTTCCGAATTAGCCCATTTCACTTTAAAACAAATTGCAAAAACTGCAGTACGTAACGATATAATTTTTTTGAAAATGCATCACCCCAGTCATAACACATTGCACAGTTTGTAAGAGACACGCCATCTATCAGCATTTTTTCGTACTGTGGTATCTTAAAAGCAACCTTCCCGCCATCTGTTAGGTAAATTATTTACTAGAACAAAGCCACAGCATAGAATTAAGAGTCGCGGTAATAAACATATGGCACCACCTATCAGCTAATGACTGTACTTTGATATCGGACCCAAGAAATGGGAAAACTCAACAAACCTCACAACAAAAGTACGGCAGACATCGTTTACTTCACTCTGCTTAAAGGCACACATAAATAATATATTTTTGTCTGTGGTCACTTTCAAACGTGGAACCTATATATTAAAATGATAATGAACAATGGGTCACAAGAAAAACGAAGGAAATATAGTATTTAGACATTGGGATTTCAACTCGTAGACACGATCTTTGCACTGACGTCAGTCTTCTATCAATCTAACTGATCAATGAGGGAACATACGCAATCATCCAAAGTACAGCTTTTACCTCTGTTTTGCTTAAGGAGGTCATTAAAATTAATTGACACTTTTCTTCAAATTAGGTCTTTGTTTAACAGATGTCTGGCGTGAATCATCTTAGTTAATGGAACAAACAGAAAAGCCACACAGGGACAAACACAAGGAGATTACAAATGACCAGAATTACATAATTTCAGATTTGGGACTTCAAAAATTTTAAGCACTTCATTTTTGTTTACAGAGTGTTCAATTACCCCTTCTTGCTTAATGGAGTATTACACAGAAATGGACTGTAAAAATTATTATCATTACGTCACTGTTTGGCGCTCGCATAACTTTAATGATGACAAAAAATAAATCACTTTATGCAGCTCTTATTTGAGGGCCATATAACAATTTTCCCCCACTTATTGGTACCTGCACTTTGTCGTGGTGGCGGGGCTTGAGTACCTCAGTAGCCCCAAGAGCTACTGGTAGGGCCTCCCTAGCCAGATTGGTCGAGGGGGAGAGGTCAGACTAAGACAGGTACCCTGGTCCTCCAGGTTGGGGGTTGGTCGCAAGGCTAACAACCTTGCACCGTAAAAAGGAAGATGTTTGGAAACATTGATCAAAGCCTCGGACAGACGGACCTAACAGAGGACCGAATGGAAGAGGAGAATTGAGGAGGCCGTGGACCGAATACGGACCGGAGAGCCATAGAAGAAGAAGAAGATAACAATTTCCATAATATGTCATGAGCCCAACATATTTTACCATCTTCATCCACTTGTTTCTCTGCTATAAAACTTCTGGTTTTTATTCAATGTCTCTCAGACATGCATAGCCTTCAAGATGAGAGTCAGATCTTTCACTTGGTGTGCGTATTGACGGAGTAAATTATCCCAGACAAATGTCTTGATTTTAAATACCATCGACTTGTGAAGTGGACGTATTACCAACTGAAACTCCAACTACAACAGATTGGAGGCTGGGATTAAATCTCCCGTGCAGAAGAGCAATCCGCCTGGATCTCTTAAAATGTTTAGAAACTTCTGAGCTGTACTCACCAGGAGATGCAGCATCATGAAGACCTGGACTCCTGAACCGTTTGACAGACCTCCGATTAGGTGCGCCAGCCCTCGCGTCACGCTCGTTTTCTTTTCCCTCCCCTGGTTTCTTGATTTGGATTACAGGACTACATTCTGTAATATAAAATTTTAATCTTTATTTACATTTTAAATTATTTATGCCCAAGGCTGACGCAGCACAAAGCTGTAAAAAAACAGTTAACAATAATACATGTAAAAGATATTTAAATGAAAAACTCATTCTTTATATCCTACCAGTGAAAGAGAATGTAGTTCAGACGACTCAAATGTAAATACAACATGAAAAACCTCCACAATTGATATGAGGTAGTAATGAGAACAAACACGATGTAGGTCCGTATCTAAGTAAAATTTGTAAGGTTCCAATTAAAAATTTTATGTTGAATCGGCAAGCAACAAACATTAAATTAAGACAGAAAAATTAGATTGTTCACGTCATAACTGTAAATTACATTTATTGACTGATTAGATTTTGGGTTAGGTCAATGAAGTGGTTTCAAGTGCTAGGATGAGAAGATGATCATGCACGGTATGTAAACATTTGGAAAAAAAATTGGTGTATCAACTGAGAAAAATAACAGAAAATGACAGAGTAGGTTAAGGATCTGGAAAGAGATGGTCAATGCCGATCAACTTATGCAACTACAGAAAATCTGTCGTGACAACTTTTAGCCCAGCCAAAATTTAAACTGGGCACATCCCAAGTCTAAGAAGTAGTATCATTATTTGTAAGAAATTAAAAGGAATTTGTTAAAACAATAAGTTCTTATAGTATTCTCAAATAATCAACATAAAGTTTTTGTTCGATCTTGAAAAGAAAACCAATTAAATTCTTTGAAATATTAAATCAAGTGTACGGAGAAGAGGTTACGCCAAGAGCGTATGTTTCTGAATACTGTACATGGTTTTCTGAAGGAATAAGCAAAACTGAGTTTTACAGCTGACCTGTACATCCAGCAACAACAAAATCAGAAAAGGTGACAACTTTGACGTGAATGATCAATGACCTACTATCAGAATGATTACAGAGGAAATAAATAACAAAAGAGAGACCATATGATTGATTTTGATGGAAAATCCGGCCACGGAAATAGTTTGTGCGAAGACGGTCCCCAAGAATCTCACTAGCGACCAAATGCAGCGGAAGAGGGATTTTTGCGCTAATCTCAGAGCCATGAGATACAACACACGAAAGATCTAATCAACCTGCCAGGATGTGGCCAAGACTGGTGACCACCTCAGGTACGCCCAAAGTAAGCGAGCCAGCCATCTCCGTACCAGCCAAGTTAGGAATAAATCAGGGGCTGTTAGGTGAGGGGGGCATAGGGCATGAATAGACTTCTTAAGTATAACTAAAAACATGTACTATTGCAGGCCTGCCCAACATTTTTTGTTGTGCGGGCAACTTCGGCAAAATTTGATCTGTATGCAGGCAACGTGAAATTCAATACATAAACTGTGGAAGGTATACATACATGCTTCGTCTGCATATTTTTCTATACATTATATACAAAAAAAATATACTGATGACGTGAAAAAAATGTATTTCAGAAGAGAAGCATTACTTCACGATACAAGAGCGTACAGAATAAGTAAATTATTTCAGACTCACCGCGTCTATCTGGTGTTGATTCTTTTCCAGTCAAAACCAAATATGTTTCATTTGTTTGTTTCTGAGCTGGCAACGGTGACAAGTCTTCCTGCTTATTTCTTCCATTCGGAATATTCTCTGATTTGAGCATTCTTTCAATAGTCTACACAAAATAAAGAGAAACAACTGAAATTAGACTATATCAGTATACCTTTAAAGCTTGAGTCTTGGTTTATTTAATGACACAGATTGCACCCATATCTATAATCACCAGCATGTACCACCTCAAATTAACTAAGTCACTAGAGTAAATGGCTATGAGTTGGATCAGTGGTCCCCAACGCGGTGCCCGCGGGCACCATGGCACCCGCCAAGGTTTTTTTCGGTGCCCGCGTTGATACGGAAAGACGTTATACTGAATAATGAAGGCCGTTCAACCATGAACATTATAAAATCAAAGCACAAATCAAGACTTACTGACGCCCATCTTGACGATTGTTTGCGAGCAGCAACATCATCCTACACTCCCAACTTTGAAAAACTGGCCGATGAAATTCAGTGCCAAACATCGCACTAACTTCCCACTTGAGTAATAATAATTGTACTTATAAAAATACGTATTTTTGATTCCGTGGTTTCTTGTATCATTAAACGTCGTGTTGTTTTGCGTATTATTTGGTGTCCATATCTTATTTGTCCAGAGAAAAGAAAATTTGGCTTTGTTAATTGGTTGGTGCCTGCCACGATCTCATAAACTCTCAAATGTGCCCGTAGGCACAAAAAGGTTGGGGACCACTGAATTGGACAGTCACAGTTGAATTCCTGGCAAAGAGAAGAACTTTTCTCCTTGCCACGACATTCAGACTGGCTCCGCAGCCCGCTGCAACCTCCTATCCAATAACTAGGGCTTTATCTCAGGAGTAAAATGACTGGCATAGGGTGCCAAGACAAAAACTATGTAATTTTACCTAAATAACCCCTTCATGGCATAATGTTTAGACAGAAGGACAATTTTACCTAACCTTCACCGACTCACAATAAATGCATCCAACATGAACTTACAAGCCTCGATATGAAGGGATGATGAGATGAAGTAACGAGCCTCACAGGTAATCCACGTTTCTTCCTGGTCATTAACAGCAGGTATGTCGCAGTATCATAATCATATTTCCAAGAACTAAGTCGTAGCCACAGTTCACTTGAAGACATTCCATAATATTGTGACATCACATTCAGACATTCCTCATCCCTCACATGTAACTGAAAGAAAAAAAATTGGGTTTAAAAAGAACTGGTACAAACCAAAACAAATTTGCCTGACAACTTTTAATGATGCCCAATACCAAATTTTGTCAAAATTCACAAAGTATTTTTTTTATAAATTAAGCATGTAGTTAGAAACACAGATGTCACCTCTCAATTATGAATTAATTCAATGCACATCAGCAAAAAACATACAAAATGCTACAATCACAAATATTCGACTCACATCGTATACACTGTCTTTATTGACTGGTCCATCATACCCAAGCGTCACCCACGGATGACAAACAAGTTTATCAACAGTAATACGCTTTTTGGGATCAACCTGCAACATTGACTTTATCAGTCTCTTGCTGCCAACAGATAGCCACTCTGGTTCATCATATCTTCCACTCTGAAACATCGTCATATAAACTTACAACTAACTCTCTAGAAGACAATTTTATTTCTATCACAGAACTTTTAATAGGGTTTATTTAATGACACTTTCTCTACTGGACAGATTATATAGCATCAAACTAGACAAAGATTGAAAAATGAGGAAGGGTGCATTTGTAACACATGGTGTCCATATCTTATTTGTCCAGAGAAAAGAAAATTTGGCTTTGTTAATTGGTTGGTGCCTGCCACGATCTCATAAACTCTCAAATGTGCCCGTAGGCACAAAAAGGTTGGGGACCACTGAATTGGACAGTCACAGTTGAATTCCTGGCAAAGAGAAGAACTTTTCTCCTTGCCACGACATTCAGACTGGCTCCGCAGCCCGCTGCAACCTCCTATCCAATAACTAGGGCTTTATCTCAGGAGTAAAATGACTGGCATAGGGTGCCAAGACAAAAACTATGTAATTTTACCTAAATAACCCCTTCATGGCATAATGTTTAGACAGAAGGACAATTTTACCTAACCTTCACCGACTCACAATAAATGCATCCAACATGAACTTACAAGCCTCGATATGAAGGGATGATGAGATGAAGTAACGAGCCTCACAGGTAATCCACGTTTCTTCCTGGTCATTAACAGCAGGTATGTCGCAGTATCATAATCATATTTCCAAGAACTAAGTCGTAGCCACAGTTCACTTGAAGACATTCCATAATATTGTGACATCACATTCAGACATTCCTCATCCCTCACATGTAACTGAAAGAAAAAAAATTGGGTTTAAAAAGAACTGGTACAAACCAAAACAAATTTGCCTGACAACTTTTAATGATGCCCAATACCAAATTTTGTCAAAATTCACAAAGTATTTTTTTTATAAATTAAGCATGTAGTTAGAAACACAGATGTCACCTCTCAATTATGAATTAATTCAATGCACATCAGCAAAAAACATACAAAATGCTACAATCACAAATATTCGACTCACATCGTATACACTGTCTTTATTGACTGGTCCATCATACCCAAGCGTCACCCACGGATGACAAACAAGTTTATCAACAGTAATACGCTTTTTGGGATCAACCTGCAACATTGACTTTATCAGTCTCTTGCTGCCAACAGATAGCCACTCTGGTTCATCATATCTTCCACTCTGAAACATCGTCATATAAACTTACAACTAACTCTCTAGAAGACAATTTTATTTCTATCACAGAACTTTTAATAGGGTTTATTTAATGACACTTTCTCTACTGGACAGATTATATAGCATCAAACTAGACAAAGATTGAAAAATGAGGAAGGGTGCATTTGTAACACATATTAAAAATTAAATTAAATCTGTGGCGTAACAGCTCCAGAGAGCAAATCCGACTAGCTGGCTGCTGGCCTCACGTTCACATGCCTAAGCAGAGGTGAACGATCATCCAACCAGATATAGGGTGACATGTGGTCAGCACGACGAACCCCCAGCCATTGCTAGCTTTCCTGACCGGATTACGCTACTTATTGTAGCTCCCCAATTTCCTCACAATGCTGGGTTGGCACCGGTCCCATACACTGGTCGAAAGCTCATGGACCGAACACGGACCGGAAAGCCATAGAAGAAAATATAGCAAGTATCAGTGCCAATAAAGAACATGTATAAATAATTGACATTACTTATTTTTAGAGTTCTATTCTTCAAATGTTTACAATAACTATAACTTGTAAACATTTAACATGATCATGAGAGACCATATTGAAACAAGGGTGACTCGATATCCAGATGTCTTATTCTCATGAATTGCATCAGATAATAATTTTAAACAGTTATCAGAAGCACTGAAGAGATTAATAACTGTGGAACATTCAGGAAATACAGCATTTCTGCAGCAAATGCGTGGCAATGGGGAAAAGACGAAGAATGATTAATGGATGCATATCATACCAGAAAATCATTCTGTGGACCTAACATGAGCCACACTAGTTGAATAAAAACAGCATCAATTTAGAGGAAGAAACAAACATCTAAAATAAAAGGATGATGATAAGAATGAATTAAAATTTCTAAAAGGCTCTAAAGGCAAGAAATTTATATGACTAAACCACATGTTGTACAGAAATATGTTTTAATTTTCCACTCTCTTTAATGATTGATTCTTGGTTAATTTAAGGATGCTGTTTAAACTACCCCTCCAAACCTGGCAACCAGTCATTGGGCCAATCACCCACACTTGGTTTTTAATATGATTCAGAGAAACAAAGATTGTTCGGCCGGACAGCTTCCATGGAGAATGACATAGGCGAGGAAAGGATATACGATTCGGAATCTGAAATATCAAGACTCTAGTAGGGAGAGAGGTATAAACAGTTCAGGAAATGTTAAAAACGCAGATGAAATTCTTAGCAAGGGATAGGAAGGAATGGAGGAGGTGGACCGAGCAATCAACCCCGACGCTATAAAGGCAAAAAGGGAGATCAGAAAGAAGAAGAAGAAGTTTAAACTGCATAGGTTATACATCAAATGAAATAGGGAGATGATCATGAGTGGAGAGTACATGTGGAGTTCAAAAGAGGTAGTCATTTTTAGACTGAGGAAACAAAAAAACACCTAAGTCAGAATAGCTGGTGTCGGGTACCTCCGGAACACAAGCCCATGCCCTTACACAAGATGTTCACTAAATATTCACAGCCAGTTAGATAAAACTCACAATGATTTTTCGATAGAGAGTGTCTATATTATTGTCATCAAATGGCAAGCAGCCGCACAGCAAAGCATAGAGCAAGACCCCCATACTCCATATGTCAACTTCAGAACCTGAAAAGATCAAGCAAGATTTGTTTGACACCTTCTCACAAAAGCAAAGAATAATTCAAGAAACTAGACAACATATTTAAGTTTATATAAAGATAAAGGTACACAGTTTGAAAACAAAGTTTTGAGGGGAATATTTAAACTTTAGAAAGCCATATTGCTTGAAGTTACCTTTGTATAACATCATTAGAATGATGAAGGACTGAGAATATGTATGGATGAGAAGAGGATAAGATGTACGGAAAGTTTGTGACTCGTAAGATGGGACGTGGTTGGCCCAGGACAGGGTCCGGTGGAGGGCTTTGGTTAATTCGGTGATGAACCTTCCATAGTTAGTTAAGATGGGTCGTGGCCTTGCTGCTATGTGTAAACAGTGTTAGCTGCTGTCTTCTCTAGTTGGTCAGCTGTGACAGTAGTGAGATTGCAGGAACATTACAGATTAAAATTTGCTTACTCATGTTATGGGATAAGTTAAAAATGTTCAATGTTCCCCATTAGCTAATACATTTTCTGCATCTTCTAAGCATATTCTCGCTCACACACCACATTATTCTCCGGATATATATGAGACACTTCAAGATGAATGATTTGTCAGTTCTTCCATGTGTGAAATGGTTCAATAGAATTATAATTGTCAAATATTGGCACTGACTGAAGATACCAATTACAGAAATTAAGTCTGGTGGCTAGATCACATGTCTGAAAAAATTTCACAACTGTGGTTTTGTAAGGGTGTAGTTCCAATTATTCTGTATTAATTTTCATGGTCTCTTTCAAAGCTCCCATCCCTTGTGCAAGGAGTTGAAAACATTAAGAAGGTGAATATTCAATCCATGTTCCAATTTTGTCCAACTTTTCTTGTTAACACTTGACACTGCTTGGAGCTCTCTCTAGTAAAATAGCAGCTGTTTTTATTTTATTAACAAGATTCTTAATGGTGTTCCTATGTGGAACTCAAACCCTAGGAAACTTTCTTCTGAATTTCCTCAGTTACTTCCTAATAAACTTATATTTCACATAAGATTCATATAAAAACACATGATGCTCTGGTGTTAACTCATCCATGTCCAACACTAAGAAAATTTTGCACAACACTAATTGAATAGTCACAGTTACTCTAATAACAGCTGCTACTCAACATTATAAACTCACTCACCATCACAGCTGACGGAGCTGGAAAAGTTGCAACCAATGTAGTGACTGTACATAACAGAAAGGCAGTAACCAAGAACAGCAACTTAAAAATCTCTCAGTATCTTGGTGTTAAATGTTTGGGTTCCACTACAAGAGGGTTAATTACTTAGGTCAAAAAATGTTTACTTGGACGTACCTAGGTAACGTTTTCCTACAACCAGTTCAGGAGCTGCATATGTAGGTGAACCACATGATGTGGAAAGGTGAGAGTCCATTCCACCCTTTGGCTTAGCACAAAGACCAAAGTCAATAAGCTTCACAACATGTTCCTTGTCTAACAACACATTCTCAGGTTTCAGGTCTCGGTGTGCATAACCTATATTGTGAAGATATGCGACAGCAGACACAATCTGTCGGAAAAAAGATCTGGATTCTCCCTCGCCCAATCTGTTTCTTTCCACTGCAAAGAAAGAGTGAACACTGTTAACAAAATGTTAATGAATGTACTATATTAAATAAGGATACTCATAGTCTAGAAAAGTAGCTTACCTATGTGGTCAAACAACTCTCCACCCGAACAGTATTCTAGCACAATAAAATAATGTGTATCGGTTTCAATCAACTGGAACAGCTTGCAAATATGTTGATGACTCAAATTCTTTAATGCTTTTGTCTCTAGTTCCACCCTGGGTAAATCATCCTGTGAAATAACAATGGAATGCATGTTGCCATCAACAAACTGATACAGAAGTTATTTAATAATTATATACATTGTATTTCTAAATATTTTCTGAAAGTGATATATTGCACTCTGTCTTGTTCCAACCATACTTACTGGGATCTACGGGTTGCATCTATATTGACCTGCCTAACCATTTCAATGCCAGTAACACATCTGAGTTGATCAGGCAGGCTCTGCTAGGTCTACCACAATTCACTGCCTATAGGATGCTTTTGTATTACAATTACATAATTTTTATGTTGTAAGGTGAGAGAACAAGATTAATAATGATCAGCATAAGGATACTTACACCCAGATGAGCCTTTTCCATGATTTTTATTGCCACCTTTTCTCCTGTCAATGTATGCATTGCCAACTTCACTTTTGCAAAACCACCACAGCCAATAGTTTTCTCAAGTTCATAAAAACCTTTAAGAACTGCATAGCGAACCATTGTGTCAGCTTACAACTAAAAAAGAAGCATATGCACTCATGCTATAAATAAGCACTCTTTCATCACTAATCAACACTTCACAAATAAAAAACACTATGGCAATAAGTATGAATATCATTCTGGAAGCTATCCAATGTTTTGGTTTTTTCTAAATACATTGTTTTGGAAACTGGATATTTTTGTTTTCATATATGAATAGTTGAGGAATGGTTCCTACTCAGTTACGCCCCCTTGAGTAAGCTAGTCTTGATTAATGCACAACAAAGTAATTCTACTTTGATAACCTCAACATCATCAACTAGAGATAAATATGCAAATGCTAATGGCAATTATTACAGAAACCAAAGGGGTTCCTTTCTTATACCTTAAGACAGCAACAGAAACAGATTCCAAAAATAATCAAGACAATGAATAATGCCCAGAATAACAATCATGTCTATTGTAACACAATATCAGAAACTCTTAGATTTAACCACATGATAAAATTCACTAACCCCACAAACCTCACTAAAGAATCCCAGAGATCCAAGGGCAATCAAAGCAAGAACGATAAGCATGCAGGGTATGAAGAAGCAGAAAATACACACAAACTTCTAGTCAAAAAATCTCAAGACAGTAATCACTAAGGTGCTTATGTGAAAAAGATAACAAACCAAATAAAAAAGCTGAAATCATATTCGTGGGAAGCAAGAGCAACCTCTGTATAGCAAGTAAGATGATAATATATTTCAGCCACACAAATGTCTCACTATTCCCACAGTATAATTCATTACATTCATGTGTTATTACATAAATTAAATGAGTTTATGCTGTCCATCTTCTGCATCTACTTCACATTAACCAAACTACAATTCAAACGTGTAAAAAAAATACATACATTGGTACTAATATTATTACTGGCAAGTACAATTTTTAAGACTATATAACCCGCTCCGTCCATTCAAAACACACATCAAAATTTTCAAACAGCAAATACTTTGTTTAACACTGTAACGAAAACTTCAAATTAAAACAGTCACGCGCCAACGGCTGACACCAATTTCAAAGACTTCAAAAAGAAATAATATCACATACGCTGATCTCAAAAGAATTCATCAAATTCTTATATACATTAGTAAAAAATATTAAACAAGTATAACATAACATTAATTAGATATTTATTTATAGCAGTTATTTATTTTAAAAGAAACATTATTGAAATGCTTTCAAACCAGAATACTGCACGATTCAAATCATAGATTTTCGTTTCATATCTTTCCATATATGTAATCCAAACAGCTTTCGCGCCATCTGGTGTTAGAATTTCATGATGAGCAGAGACTCGCAGAACTCACAGAACAAAAACGCCTACATTTAGCTGGACTTCGGGGCCGATGAAGTCATGAAAGGCATCATCTCAGAGAATCTTGTAAAATGATTTTAACTTATATGGCACAATAAATAGTTAATAATTTAACCGATGGAAGGGAGCACGAGACTGCTGGCAAATGCTTTAGGAATGAAAGGGACCTAAAGGTATTCTTCGCCAACTGTAGAGCGAAAGAACACTTAATAGAATTATAAATGTGTCCTCTTTGGAATAAACTAAAAATCTTATAATGCATAATACCAACATCATTACGGGCGTTAATGTCAACACATGTGCAGTGGGTTGGCAATCTGTTGTATCAATATCCACCAAAGAAAATAGTTATTTTTACTAGGCACCAGTGACATATCTAAATTAGAACTGGCTAGATATTGCCTATCCCAAAAAAGACCTGTAAAATAAACATTGTTCTTAAAGCTGTCCATTACATCCTACCAAAAACCAACACAGTTCAATTTTCATTCTCATAACCTACTTTCTTAAAATCCCACATACTACATGGTCTTCCAGATGGCTTCCCCACTTAGACATCACATTTCTTGTTTACTACAATCTTCTTGATGTAACTACCCTCACAATAATAACGCCACATAAGTCAGATTCTTCTATGCCATAACCTCTATGCACTGCCTTGTTCACAACTTTCTACGCAGTAAAAGAACCCTACCAGATGAATCCAATCTACACCTGCCAAAACCTATTTCTGTCAAGATTAATTTTAAACAGGTCTTGTATGTGCTCTCCTCCATTCAGCCTTTCCAACAAAAATTTTGAATTAATTTCTCATCTCTCCCACGCACACCACATGCTCTGGTCCTTGATTCAATCATCTTAATATTTCTCTCCAGCTTCCTGTCACTTCATCCCTCTTAGGTACAAATATACTCCTCCGCACCCATGTCACCATGGCACAAAACATCCTCAGGTTTCAGGAGTAGGTTTCCAGATATGGAGATTTGCTGCAATTAGGAGAGTTGATAAAGCCTCATCTTCCAGGTTAGGGGTTGCTCTGCAGGCTACCAACTCTTCACCATAAAGAAAGAAGCAGCATGTTACAATATATTTACACATTTCAAAATCATGTGAAGCAAAATTCATATTTTATGTCCATTAACGTCTGTATTATAAGCCATACCACACAACAAAGTTACTCAATTGAATATTATTATGCATTTCCTAAATACATGTCTTTTAATTTCATAGTAAACATAATTTGTTTGTCACTGTTATTCCTACATATTTAAACTCATATAATTTCCTTGTTATGACTATGTGGTACAGAAAGAAAATCATATATACAAACAAATTAATGAAAATTATTTGTATTAACATCTTCATTACACAATCTGCATGATAGGCAGAAAGTGCAACTCCCAGCAAGATAAAAAAATATACAAAAGAATGCCAGCATTTCAACACATTTCTATATATTCATAATAATAATCAGAAATATATCGGGACACAATGCCATAATTATTTTTTTCACACATAACTGAATATACTGTAGTTATACGTAATGAATTAATTTATAGCTTATAAAAACTGCTAATAGACTGCTTAAAAAATGCACTCATGACTGGTGTAAAATCCTTTCTTGATAAGTGCCAGTATTTGACAATTTCTATATAACCCATACAGCATCCATGAAGTCGAAGATTTCCGTCTCCTGGGTCGTTGCGCTGTGTAACGCTCTGAAACGTTGGTTAACATCGACCAGACTACACAGCGCAACGACCCAGGAGACAGAAATCTTCATACTCACCGCTGTGAAAACCTCAAATCCTACATCCATGATGTCCTTGATACATTAACAAATTCAATAACTCAGAATATACTATAAATATAAAATACTGTTTTTATTACACACAGTTCATCCATGCCAGAAAATAGTTACTCCACAAGAAAAAAAGTTCTCTCAGTCTAATCATCTGCAGTCAACACATGGTGTAACTGCACATCATAAATATCAACGTGTGTACCAGAAAATGTATTTACTGTGAACTCTGTAAAAGAAACTAGCATGACAGATTCTTGGCAAAAAAAAATATACAGGGCACTCTTTAGTGACAGTGGCCGAGATTCAGGAAGTGTCTGTCGTAAGTCCAAGAACTTGAAAAATACTTTGTATAAAAACAAGGCACACACCAGGACTACTGTCTCAGGGATGTTTTGCCATGTAGCCTCTTAAACACTGACTGATGTTTCAGAGGTACTTACTGCCTCCATCATCAGAGCAAAACCTCTTAAATATCAGTCATACCTATCAGACTACATGATGCAACATCCTGGAAGACAACCATCTTCATACTCATCACCTTCAGAACCTGAAATCTAAACAAAGTATATACAGGCTCTCTCTGCAATCTGTTTATTACAACGGGAACGACTTACTACTGAAATGCAGTACCATACAGACATAACATACATCTTAATAATGTGCCACAAATGGAACGAACAGCAAAACTTTATTAACTAAATTATCTGAAATGCCCTACCAGATAAACAACCAGTATTGCCATATGAATCATTCTTTTTTGGTTATTAAATTTGTTAATTCTGTGGGCATTGTGTACACCCATGCATAACCAAGTGGAAATCTGGAAATAAGGGAATTTCTTCGTACTCTTAAAGGGCCGAGATCATCCACATACAAAGCCACACTTCCACGTTAACTGTAGCCAATACTAGCAGTCCGCCTGCAAGACCGGTGCATGCCGTGTGCTCCTCCTCAATAAACCACATTCACGATGTTTCTTGAATTTCCCGCTTCTTTCGTACTTTCTCTTCTTTTGTGGTGGTGGTAACGCAGCATCCTTCTTTTTTCGCCTGTTTTTCCTTTTATTGGAGAGTTTCCTATTGGACTTCGGCTTTGTGGCTCTTGTATCACCGTCATCTTCTAAAGTACCATCATTTTCATTTCTGTCGTTGTCTGCATGACTAGTATTTGCAGCTGAAGCATCATCATTTTGAAATAAATTATCCATCACTTTTGGAACTGTATTTGACATTATGGCAGGCCACAGAAACAATGAAGCTAACCGTTCCCTCCACAAAGTTGCTGCAGCTTCAGAGGTGAGCTTTTCTGCATTAGACACTGAACTGGCACCAGAATGTGTTGTGTCAGTAACAAATGATTTAAATCTTGTACCTGCATTTATTTCGATATTCCGACGGCTTAAAAGAAAAGTCCGGAATCCTACCAAAGTGGTGTGGCTGGGAGGACACACGTAAGGTATCCTGAAAGAGATGTCAAACAGATTGAACATAGGTACATAAGGAAGAGCAGAGGAAGTGTTTGCAACCTGAGCTAAAATAGCAGCAAGTGCAATCTGGCCATCTGGAACTTCAGCCGGAGTAACAACACGTGGTAAAACATCTCTGCAAGGATTAGTACTGGCATTGCCTTGTACAAACTGCTCATTTACATCTGTATGTTCTTCCCTGTCTCTAACATAACGAAGATTAAGTTTGTCTCCTTCTTGAAGCAGATGGTCAGTTTCTATTGCGGAATCATCTTTCGGAATTTTGAGGTGTGCCTTAAAATATTTAAGCATGCTGTAAACCACTTGTCCACTAATCTGAAGTACATCTTCATTATATCGAATCTTCTGTCTTCCACCATATTGAGCATATACACACCTGAAGAAAGCATAGTATTGTTTGCTGAGTATACTCACCACTTTCTTTTGCCCCAACTTGCGTCCTGGACGCTTCCTCATTTCCGCACTAAACTTTTCTTTCAGCTTCAACAAATTGTTTTCATTCATTTCTGTACCTTCTTTCATATTCTGTAGAATAACTAGCACCCTGTTCCAGATCTTTTCTTCTCTGTTACTTTCAACGTTCAGTTGTCGTGAAGGTGCAGGAAGCACATCTGTTATATCTACAGGAACTTTCTTCAGCCATTTCTGGAGAGTGACATAGCGACGTCTGACTTGAATTCTATTCCGACTCACAAAATGTTGGCTAATTTTACTCCAGTTTCCTTCTCCATGTTCTTTAACTAAAGCCAACAAGAAGGCATCATCATCTGTTGTCCACGGATTACCACTCTTTTCACATTTCAAAAATAAACAGTACCGATCACGAACCTGTATTGAAGTGCGAC
This sequence comes from Zootermopsis nevadensis, assembly GCF_000696155.1. The sequence goes on along the minus strand of NW_019059865.1, from coordinate 824,465 downwards.
CAGGGATGAACCGTGCTACACGAGCAAAATCAGTCCCATACCTTCGTACAGCAGCAACCACTAGCATATCTTCTTCTTTTGTGAAGCGTCCCCTTTTGATTGAAGGGTTTATTGAATAGGTCCAGCGATTAAACACTTGGCTTTTACTACGGCCAGTCATAAAATAAGTCACTTTAGACCATGGAATGTATGAACCAAACCGACATCTTTCCACTGTTTCCTTGAGGTAATCATCCTCTTCTTTTGTCCACTTGCTCCTCCTCAATGAATCATTGAGTCTTGTTTGATACTGAAACATGCACTGATATGCAGAACGCTGAGTGCCAAGCTCCTGTGCTATTGCATCCCAGTTTTGATTTTCATACTTAACAACAAGTTCTTTCAATTTATCATCTTCATCTTTTGTCCACTTTGATTTCCTTATCATAGGATGAAGATAATTGTGCCACATTGCACGACATTCTTCAGCACTGTGTAAACCTTCTAAATCTACTACTGATATTTTCATCCAATCATATTCTGACTTATTGAATCCTACAAGTTCTGCAAGACTCTTAGTCTCAATACAAGCTGGGTTACAATCTTTAAACTTATTTTCTAATTCTTCAGCCTTTGAAGAATTATCTTCACAATCTAGTGCCTTTAAAATAGATTGCTTTTTGGCTTCTGCTACTTTAATTTGATTAGCTATTTCCTGTGCTTTTACAGCTGTCATTAGCTTAAGTTTATCTTTATCTTTCCATTGTTTAAGTACTGGGAGATCTATTATATTCAACTCCATGTTCGCAGTTTTTCTCAAATAATCTTCATTTGGAGGGCACGGAAAATAATGACGGTCCTTGAAGTATGGAATACCAAACATGTAATACCAATTACTTCGAGTCATTAGTGACTTTTCATTTTGAATCTTGACTGAATCAATATGGTCCTGAAGGTCTTTAACTTTTGCCTTGTTTTTCTTAAGTAGTGTCACGAGCTCTTTCTCCATAATAATCAGCATATCGTAACATGCAGACCCAACAGTTCTACACATTCTCAGAGGCGAAGCACTTTCATCTGTAAGAAGGTTCTTCAAATCTAAATGCGGGTGTGACAGATCAAATGTGCTTTCATCATTACCGCTGGCTCCACTGTCAAAGGTTTCCTCATCACTAAAACTCCCATTATTTTCAAGTTCTTCCACAACGTCGTTGTTCTCATCAGAAAATGAAGGTGCAGCTAATACTTCTCTTAGACTAGCAATATCAGTATAATACACATCCTCATTTGCTTTCTCCATTTCAATAAACTGAGACTTCTATAAATGCAATGTATTTAAATTTACACTTTCAACACAATTTCTGATAATTACATATAAGACATAATTTACATACGATACTCAAAGACTTCCACATCAAACACGTGTAACAACGACTTAACAACAACCACATACTATGTTGGTACTCAAAGTGCTCCGTTAAACACGCCATACGTAATACCAACACTACATAACAGGGTACCACACACCATTAATAATACCACCACACACAACCCAAACTCGTACACGTCTGGCTTATGACATTATAGATATATAATTCTACCATCTATACGCTACTATTGTAAGAAAGATCTGTCGGTATCAACGTTAACTACAACCTGCCTTTGACACACCAAAGGAACAAATAATATTAATAATCTGAAAATGACCGTCTTCTGGGAATTGCACCATCTACATTTCTGAAATGTCAGTCAATTTGTACCAGGTTAATAGTGCGACATTCCAGAGGACAGTTGTCATAGTTACTTCTTTGATAACCTTAAATCTAAATTTTACACATTTCGCCCACAACGCACAATACATCTCCATTTTTAGAAGCTAATGCACGAGAACTGGTTAACCAGTATCACTGAATTCTCACAGGTCAGGAGAAAGATTGGTAAATTCTACTTGGGCTACCAGACGTGGCAGGTGGTTGAAAGGAGAAAACACCAGAATTTCGAGAACCATCTTCGTCCTCAGGGTACTAAAGTCTTCAGTACTCTGAGAACGAAGACTTAGATGGTTCTTGAAACACAAGTGTTTTCATCTTTTACCCACCTAACATGACTGGTAGCCCGAGAATAATTCATATAGTTGCTGTGAAAACTTCAGATCATACTGGAGAAAGTTCTTCAACAATTCCTTGATGTAATTACTTTATTGTAATACTGTATTAAATCAAATTTGTCTGTAAATAGCTGCTAAAACTACATATTTAATCTGCTGTATTGAATTTGTATTATGACATATTCTACAACCTATCTGTAAACAGCTGTTTCATGTAATCTATCGTACTGCATTTGTGCTATGACATATTCTACATTCTTGAATTGGGCCTATGAAGGATCTATGGAATTTAAATGATTCTGTTGTATTCTATGAACATTTACTACTAGTACGATAGTGGCACGTGTCTACGTTCGTAATCAAAAGCTCTGTGATGATCATTTTTGTTTATGTTGGTAACAGGGGAATTAATTCTTAAACTTTGTCACCAGAGTTCTCCTTGAGCGTACAAATGGATGGTTAGGGTAGGAGAACATATAAGAAGTAAGTTTAAAGCTAAGAATATATACCGGTATGGAGTCACACTCATCTAGTGCGTCAGATACATATGCTTCTTCGTACTCAAATCGGGATCCCGGTATGAATGTTCCAGGTAAGAATCTTGTCTTTACGGTTCATGTGGTATCGCATTTTTCTTTTTGCGAATACACGATACATATTGACATTGCATTTTAATTATTTTTTTAGTGCACTCGCAACAAAATCTGGCTCCGCTTTCTCCGTATCTGAACTTTGATCCTGTATACTTGCCTCAAAGTCAACCAGAGTTTATTTTCCCAGAAGGGGCATCACGACAAAGGGGCCGTTTCGAACTTGCCTTCTCTCAGATCGGTGTTTCGTGTATGGCTGGTGCTGCTGTTGGTGGTATAGGTGGTTTATATAATGGCCTTCGAAATACAACACTTGCTGGCCATACAGGGAAGTTGCGCCGAACACAGTAAGTTAGTGTGTTAACGTGAAATGGTTCTTGCAGTTTATTTGTGATTAGGGTTTTGATGATAAAAGAACACTGACCTATGCTTATGCAGGCATACAAAGGTCTTTCAAAAGGTATGGTAACAGTATGTCACATGAATGAGAGGTTGTGGACCCCCTTCCACCCAGTCCTCATCTTACACTAAGTGATTTTAAATCTTGATTACTGTACTTATGTTTTGCAAATAGGATGGAATGTTTTGGACTGTTGGTAAGCACTTCTAATTTGCATATGGTAGTTATGTCTTAAATCTTAGCTGAAAGACTTGCTAGCGTCTTGGCCATTTAAATAGGCTAGACTGCAACTTCTTACTATAATTTTCCAACTTAACCACTTGACAAAGACACTCTGGCGACACTTGGAAAATTCTTAAAACTTTAATTCTTTCTACACAAAATTGGTTTAAACTGGCTGCTGTCCACTGTAACAAAAGAACTATATCTATATAAAAAAATTGTCAACAAAGAGCTGGTACCGCCCATCTGAAATGTTTAAGTACAAGTAGAACAATCTGATAACTGTTCGGGATTTAAGGCCGTTTCCAAACGAGTGTAATGTTACATTTGTTTTCTCTCATTAGGCTGATAAATTCTGTAATGAAACAAGGGTCAGCAACAGCTAATACTCTTGGTGTGCTAGCAGTGATGTACAGTGGGTTTGGTGTTTTGCTGTCATGGGGAAGGGGAAGCGATGATGAACTCAACACACTCGCAGCTGCCACTGCAACAGGTGTGCTGTACAAATCTACAGGTGAGTCTATTGTTAAAAGCACACCAGGGCTGATGGTCAGTTTATGTAGCTAGTCAAGAAATCCCTTGCTTTTGTGGAACACTAAGAATTTGTCATAATATGAGTCGTCGTTTGCTTCATGGAGCATTGTTTCCTCGTGTCTTGCCTATCGTAATATGCGTAATAACTGCGTACCTATGGATATTTTGTCAACGTTGTGGAGCATGACGTAACATCAAAGTTTGAAGGTTTCTAATGATGGTGCCTTATAATGTATGAAGTTGTTCTTCTGGACTTTGGCCATCATCTAAACTATAAAGATTTCTGTCTTCTGGGTTGTTGGGTCTGGTAGATGTTTACCAACGTTTCAGAGGTCATACTGCCTCCGTCATCAGAGTATGAAGATTTCTGTCTTCTGGGTTGTTGCGCTGTGTAGTCAGGTCGATGTTTACCAACATTTCAGAGGTCATACTGATGGAGTATGACCTCTGAAACGTTGGTAAACATCTACCAGACAACACAGCGCAACAACCCAGAAGACAGAAATCTTCATACTCACTGCTGTGAAAATCTTAAATCTTACATCTAAACTATAGTCATAAAATTACGTTTTAAAATCTGTCATCTACGTTTATCATCAAGTAAAAAGGGAGAAGAGAGAAAACCTATCAGAAAACAGTATCTGATGATAAACATTTTAATTTTATGATTTAGAACATGGACAAAGTCTAGAAGAAGACGTTTACGCAATATGACATCACATGTTGTGGTTATGATAAAGGACTTATATAAAAATAAATTTCATTGTAAATGTATTGAATTGGTCTGAACTTTTGTTACCAAAATGGGAAGAAAAAAAATCTGGAAGAAAATGTGCCTTTAGGTTCTATTAAGGGAGACAATGTAGTTTCACATACATAAGTAATTTATATCAGGGGTTCAACAAGTAGGTGATGGTGTCTATGGTTATCAGTATTGAACTTTGAAGCAGCTTATGTCGTCTGTATTCTTATAGCCGGTGTGAAGAAGTGTGGGATCGGCGGAGCCGTCGGACTAGGTCTTGCTTCCATATACTGTTTATGGACAGCTCGAGACAGGCTACAAGGATTTCAGCAAGAATACAATCCAGCGTAAGGCCGCTTTAACTTTAGTTCAAATTAAATTCTACATTACATAAAGTTCTGTAGAGAATAAAATGTACCAGTATGCTTTCCATTTTCAGTTGGCTGTTTCATGTTACATCCATGTTTTACAGTTGTTTTAACTAACCATCAGATGCACAGGCAAATGGATCTGTAAAGTACTGAAAACTAATAAAAGGATCTGTGTGGGCACCCTTTATATTAGTTAATATTACTCAGATGCGTTCTGCGCGTTAACAGCTTCTGTGACGATGCAGTATGTATGATTGAATTACTTAGGAAGTATCCTTTTAAATAGACATATCTGGCTACAGATAAGGATTGGTATGATATTCTTGTAATTTTTATACACTATAGGCTCATTTGATGTACATCATTGCTGTAAGTCAAAATCGTAGAAAAATAATATTAATGAAATAAAACATGTTTTTGAAGTTGTTTGAATTTTTTAATTTATGATTCCTTCAAGCTAGAAGATCAAATACAGATTGCATAAAAATAAAATTTTAGGTAGCTGGAAAGCATGCAAATGGTAATGTACTGGGACTGCAGTCATAAATGCAAGTGTGTCGTAGTGGCAGACAGGTGTCGCTGAGACTCCAGTGCATTTATCGATTAAAAACACAGGGAACATCTCTCATGAATTGCTGCAAGTTACAGTTTCGGAAGCGCTGTTTTCAGATATTTTAATTTTTGGCTTTAAATAAATTTGTATGTCCAGGCTTTTAAATAAAATTATCAGATATCTAATTAAAATTATTATTTAAAAATTAACAATACTTATACAAGACTTTTGAAAGGTAGGTTATTCTGCTTTTTTACAAACAGATGGAAAAGATAACTGAAACCTAACCAAGCTGCTACATAACCTTCCTTGATACGAAGCACGGTGAAATTCTTCAACAAAACCAACGAACGAACGATCCTGCCAATGGCTTGAACAAAATATGTAATTACAGTAGTAGAATTTGAGATTTGTTGGAACAGTGTCTCTCATATCTGAATGAAGGAGGAAGCAGAAGAAACAAACATTGATTGTAGTATTACATTTTCATATTATAACACTAAGTTGTGATGGGTTAGTTTGCCACTGTTTGAAAGATATTCTGTGCAAACTTGAGGGTAAAGCACCTTTTTTGAAACACTGGCAAACACCACACTTGCCTGACTCAAAATGTTGAAATGCAAATCATGATATTGAATTATTTGTGTTCATACTTAAATGTAAAGTTTACTGTGACATCATGTTTAGGAATTTAAAATATTTTTCCTGTTTGTTTAGAGAATCATGTACTTTTAATTCCATTTGATCACAGTGAAGTTATGGCACAGTGCACCTGAGAATATGCATGCAATTTTAGGATCTAAATCCTGTTACCATATACTCTCATTGCAAAAAAGTAGATGCATGAGGTAAGGGAGTGTGTGCAGAAATATGTACAGAATATATAACACAAAGACTTAATTTAAGTGAATATTCTTTGTAATTTCAATGAAGTAGCATATATTTCTCGGAACACTAAGTGCTGCATGTATAGATGCTTATTTAATTTGTTAATTGTGAATATTTATAAACTTTTTTGTTGTTGTTGAAATAAATACTTACTGAAGCATAAACTTATTTCAATTCAGTATACAAAGGGGTGCATAAGTTAACTGAAATCTTTTATACGTGTATATCGGTACTTTTCATATACTTGTGCTGTTTAGATTGTTTGCTCTGTTCATATTGATTATAGTTGTGTCAACGGCGTACTCGTTCTTTAAAGTTTGCTTTTTATGTGCTGCTTCTTGAGTAGGAAATGAGGAAAGAGCACCATATATTTCACTCCTACATAAATGGTGGTTTAGAATTTTGTACAGGTAATTGCAGCTCTTGTTGATGTATGACCATGGTAAGACATTCATTCATCCCTCAATAAATTATTTTAACAACCTTACACATTAAATTTGTAGTTTAAATGCGTCATGTTTGTGCTTAATTCAGTAGTATATTTATTTATTTCCGTCAGTACACAAACTTAGTTGTTAAAATTGGTGTTATTAAAGCTAAAACTTTAAAATTTGGCGCTTATCATCGCTATTACGATGTTACAATTTTAGTCCTACATAGTCTTCACTCGACCACAGACGCAAACAAACCACAATCACAACTCTGACTACAGAACAACTGATCTAAAAAATACAAAACAAGACGAACAACAAAAAGAAACAACCTACAAAAATGAAAACTACAAAACAAACAAATCAACGATAGTTGCATTAATAAATATACATTAGTTTTAAAGACGAAAATAGCCTGAAGATGATGCGGTTGCATTGAAACATGTTGTGAAATAAAATAATGAGCGCTAAAATTGTAACATCGTAATAGCGATGATAAGCGCCAAATTTTAAAGTTTTAGCTTTAATAACACCAATTTTAACAACTAAGTTTGTGTACTGACGGAAATAAATAAATATACTACTTACACATTAAATATCACTGATTTCAAAAGAAGTAGAAGACCAACGCCTCATATAACAAGAAAATATGAAAAATGTACACAAGCCTTTGTTCAGAGTCAATGAGAAAAATTTCCAAAGCAGGATCACAACACAGTCATAAGCCTACATTTAAAACCCTTCAGATTTGTGGTGCTGCAAGTTTAAAATGAGTGTAATCCTGACAGTCTGATGGAATTTGTGAATTGTATCATTAAAAGTTTTCACCAAGATTCCAAACCTTACACCCAAAGAACTTTACAGCAATAGGTGCCATACATGTATTAAACACAATGAAAAACTTTGTAACCAGTTCTTTTCATAATCTTCATCTGTTTTCTTCTTTGATTATTCTTTCACAGTGAATAAAGAAACTGATCTCAGTTAAGTAACTTATGCACCACCTTGTATTTTACTATTGTATACACAAAAATGAAGTCATCGTAGAAGCAAGATCTATTTTCTTCAGGATGTTTATATTTTTTTTTTTCCCCCCCCCCCCCCCCCCCCATATGGTTTGTACATATTTGAACTCATTCTCATTTTATAGAATTACATGTGACATGTATATGGTAATATAATTTGGTACAGTAGTCTTACAAATTAATTATATTAATCTGAAACATTTTTCAGGAAATCACCAGTCTGCATTCTGACCTTCAAGCAGTAAAGTTCTTTTAATATCTAAGCTGCAGTGTTTATCGTACAAGTGCCTAAGGTAAAAATTTAGAAATTCCAAACATGAAGGAAATACTTGAATTGTTTGGTGCTGAAAGAGTACACTAACATACAGAAGATATTTTAGAAACCACTTTTCCATTAATCCACATTTTCATAAAAGAATGAACACATTTTTCTACATGAATCACATTTTCATATTATTTCCAATATAATTCAACCTGGAAAAATTATAGGAAGCAATATCAGGTGAATTCTGATGTTCACATAAGTCACAGTCTGATGCCAAACTTTTTTAAATGATGATCACTGTATTTATAATAAAGTGTTAATGCTTCTATTGTTTTTGTGTTTAGATACAGTAAGTTCATAAAGCATTCCAAGAACTGTTTAAATAAGTAAAGAATGCAAATGGAAAATGTAGGGAAGGATAAAAGTAATCTACTGTCTGTAGATTATGAGGCAAATGAGACAGATAGGACTCACAAGGCCAGTATACAATTACTAGACCACCGTCAAACACTGTACTCTTCCTATGCTTCTGTTTTCCCTGTGTTTTACTGAAGAGTAAAGGCATACAGTATCTGTAAAACTCTAGCAAGATTTTCAGCTCCACACAATTTCTAATGGTGGTAAGTAAGTTGGTTAAATTTATGAATGATTTTAATGAGCATGAGAAAATTATTTGCAAGTGTGTGAAAAGCACATGCTCAGAAAACATTTGGACCTAAGAAAAAAAATTATATAGATCACAGCATTGTCAGAGAATAATCAAATAAGAGGAGTTAAATTGGGCTGGAAATTTAGCTCTGGTAGGAAAGACTCAGACAGTTAAGAGTCAAAAGAGATAACAGATCTTTTTATCTTCTTTGTATTCTGGAAAAACAAATGGATCGATGTGACTCAGAATCAAATTTAACATCCTTTAGTGAGGATTATCTATACCACATTTCATCATAATCAAACAGTTCAACTCAAGAAGTGATACCATATTTGCATCTTTGTTGGTTGACACTTTGGACTGAAGTGGCTAAAAGATCTCCTTCCAATATTTCATAAAATTCTGTCTGGATGTAACTGAGATATTTCAAGAACATGAAATAAAAATAATTGCCAAGGATATTTTTATCTTCATTTGAATGTTGAAGTGCCATACGTATATGCATTTTTTAAATTTTATAAATACCTAAAAATTAAATTAACATAACACAAAAAGAAAAAACAGTACCCAAAACAAAGGCGTGAACATGAAATTACATTGATTATGTGCCACAACAACAAATCCCATATGCACCTCTGCATCCTTGTCTATCTATACACATTCATGTCTTATCTTCACTATATGTTTATTTTACAGATATCATAACCGGTTAAATAGGTGGGGTACTTTCATTGATAAGAGAAACTCCAGAGTTTCTAGGTAATGTTTTGTTAAAGTCAAAAATAAATTTGGGTGTGAAGAAAACAACTTAGCTGTATATATATAAGTGAAGTCAACAGTATCAAGATTGTTCAACTACTTGTATAAAGTAAAGGTAAACAGATTTCATAATCGAGACATATCGAGTAGTGTCATTCCTATTTAGGTGTTATCAGTCTTTCTTTTGGATACTACTTTTATTTGAATAAAATACTAGACCTTTTAATTACAAATAATTACCTAATAATTGAACTTTATGTTATTTTCATGCTTAAACTTATTTTTTTAAAACTATATCATGTACTCAACAGGACTGGACTTTGCTGGAAAACCAGACACATACATTAAACAATAAATTTTAAATTTTGTATCTTAAAGCATTGAAGCAAAATATATTTTCCATGATTTATAATGCATATGCTTATGTCCACAGCAATTGCTCATGCAAAGCAGTGGATTTCCCATTCAGTTCTTGCTGTGGCAACATAAGGATGCATCCAACACAATGTTCACTAGTTTGGCTCTGCAATGTCTTTCTTTGGCTTGCCACTGACACTGCAGTGCCACTGTAATTTGAAGTTCCACCCTTAAGACAATTTTATATATTGTTACAGGTTATGGGTTTACATGAACGTGAGAAACAACTTACCTTTCTTTATAGTGCTGGAGGATGTTTGTCATTGATAACCATAATCTGCAGTGCAGTGCCATGGAACCACTGGGAAGAAATTCTTGACAGGTGCTTGAGTGTTAACTGTGGGTGCATTCTCTTTGGCAAACAAACATTCAATTCTTTCGATGGTGGTGACATCTCAGTGTGTTATTTTATAACACTTGCTTCAGTACCAGCCTTTATCATTGCTGTCATTATGGCTGTGTATCATGGCTACAGAGTCTCTATGTTCAGCAAAGAGGCAGATAATACTACAGGAAGAAAAACACGAAGACACAGGTTCGTATTTTCATTATGAGAACAACCCTCTCAGAGAAAGTTCCTTGTCAGAGTCATCATCATGATCCGTGCGTTGAAACCTCAAAACTCCATTTCCATTTTCTTTTGTCCAGTTACTTCTATTTCTTATATTTGTTTCTACACTCCTCCAATTACTGAACATAATGTTGTAGATGCCACTGTTGCTATTCTGGATTGTAATGCTGTGTGGATTCATAGGTAGATACCAATGTTGTGGAGAAACACAGTCTCCATATTAGGGTATGTTCATATCCACCTGTAAGATAACACCTTTATAACCTAAAAGACCAATATCGACACTTTCAGCACTGTAAGAGCCTCAAATCTTATGTTGCAGAGGTCAGTATTCCTATTTTGTATTCAGGAGGCTCCATGTTCTATTCTCAGCCCAAAGTCTGGCTATGCCATGAAGTGGCAATCGGTAGGCTCCAACCCACAGTTTCTTTGCAGGGGTAGCAGTTGGTGATGGCAGGTCGTTATCTTGTGTGCATTTATCACTTACCAAACACCAATCCTTTCATGAAGAGAAGGTCTGTGAATATGTCTTGAATTTTCTGCACTCCAATAAACCATGTGTGATGGGAAAGAACACTAGTTTTGGATCAACTTCTTCATCATGTGTAGACCAAAGAAACCAATTAAATAAATCATTCTCACAACCAGATCACAATCTTTCAAAGCATAAACTATCACTGCACAATTTTGTAGTCCTTCATGCAGATTTCCTTGGTGATGTTTGAAGTCTAGCATCAAAGTCATCCAAAGTCTCTTATGTCAGCACAGTTCATTTCCTACCTGGCTTTTTGTTCAGTAATGATCCTGCTGTTTTCAGCTTACTGACCAGGTAACGTATATGTTGTCTACTTAGAACTGGTTTTCCTGAGAACTTGTACTGATATGTTTTGTGACATTTTCTGACAGACTTATATTATGTCTCACTTCAACCATGTAATACAGCACTGATGACCCTTGTATTCTGTGATTGTCCATATACACAACATAACCTCAAACAAAAAACTACATTCAGGATGTTTCCCTTGGAGAAAGTAAGTGTAGTTCATTCATTCACTTAACTTCTGATGATAATTAATTTCTATCTAAGCACTTCTCATCTACCATGCTGGGATAGCTCAGTCAGAAGACAATTGGGGTTCAATTTTTATAACAAATAGTTTCTCCTCTTCTCATCTACCATGCTGGGATAGCTCAATCAGAAGACAATTGGAGTTCAATTCTTATAACAAATAGTTTCTCCTCTTTTGCTACCATGTTCAGATGCATCCAGCCTAATATCCAACAGGTACTGAGGATTCCTTCAGGAATAAAGTGGCTGGATTGTGAAAATAACCACTCATCTGCATCTAGAATGCATAGAACTTCACTATAATGCCTCCTAATTCATCTTCGTGGCACAAGGACAACTTTATTATTTTTAATTTTACTTTGTGACCTCTTTCTTCCTTAACCTTAAACATAACTCACATATCAGCATTATCAAACTTCATGGAACAGAGTCCTTCTTAAAAAGGTAAGTCACTAAGTTACTTTAAAAATTATCCACTTTTTATGGAACCCAAAACATCATTAGTGTGCTCATAAGAGCATGCCACTGGACCCTTGCAGCATTTCAGAACTTAACATTAATTACCATTTACCATACATATATAGTTTTAGCTGATATAATGTAAAGGAAGCAATGTTTTTATACTTATATTGATGTAATTACAGTATACCATACAACAGATACGCATTATATTGAATTTACAGGAAAGGGGTCGTCATCGTAATGACAGAACGTTCAAGGAGAGTGGCTGAAGACCCTGGATGCATTTGCTGGACAGGACTGGTTATCTTGGCATGTTGCATAAGTATTTTGCTGATAATTAATGCAGGTATTCTAATTTATGGATACTACAAGACTTGTGGAGAATACAGGACAAGTCTTTCTAAAGACAGTCAAATAACTGGTCAGATGGCAGCAGCTATTAATGGACGGCTCTCATGTGGAGCTATATTTGACTTCATGGATTACTTGGAACCTGTCACAAGACCATTCCAACGAAAAGAGTATGTAAATTACAACCGCCCACATGAAGAAAAAGATTTTGAGCGAGGGCCATTCATCAACACCGGATTATCTCTACAGACAGCTGTAGGTTCTGCTTGCATTAACTGTGTTGTATGGATTACTATATTTGTAAACAATGGCATTCTTGTATATAATTCAAGAGGTTGGTGTGGCAGTAGAAGATAAACATGTTATGCATTTCAGTGTATACCTGGCCTTCCTAATAACTTCTGAATGAATTTACAGATTTTACTTAAACTTGGTATGAACATCATGTCATACCACCATTGTATGTTTTAATTTTATACTGTCAGTAAGACCATGAACCAACATAGCTCAGTCAGTAGACTGGCTACAGACTGGACGACTGGGGTTCAATTCCTGATTGAGGCAGAGGATTTTTTCCTCTAGACTGGATGTGGGGCCCACCCAGCCTCCTATCCAATGGGTACCGTGGTCCTTTCCCAGGGGTAAAGCGCGGCCATTGCGTGATGCTCACCACCCACCCCCATCTAGTGCCGAGGTCAAGAAAGAGTAGGAGCTATACCACCTCTCCCCACAAATGAATCACTGAAATGTTCAAGTACTTTGTAGGTAGAAGCATTTAAAGAAAATTATTTTTTATATGCCATGGTGTCTGATTATGTAATATTTTGTTATATTAACCATTAATAACCACAAAAATGTTGTCATGCGCTACATCAGAAGTGAGCAAACTTTCTAACTGAAGGGCTGGATTAGAGGTTAGAAGTGTTTTTCCAGGTCAGGAAGAATTCTTTACAAAACATATTTTCAGCTAATAAAGAACTTTATCTATATACCTGCACCCTACACCTGATAATAGGCCAATAAGTTATAGTCTTTACTGATCCTCTTCAATTCCTTGATGGTAGTTTTAAGTACTCTTAAAAATAACTGATGATAAAACATTGCCTCATTTTACCAGTAAATTATTATTGGATATGTACAATTAAAGCAAAGCCTTTTCTTGGCTTAAAGTATGCAAATAACTAATATCCTGAAAATCAAATACTGTACTAGCTTATATGTAAGGAAAGTTCAGGAAAATACACATTTTGAAGATATTTCATTTCAATATTTGAATTCAACACTGCTCATACAAGGCAAAATCAAATTGTAATTTTTATCTGCAAGTTTTGATCCAATTTAAAGAGAAATATGTATACTACCTAAACATAATTAACCACATATTTTAGGTGGTAAATGCAAATATTTCTTACTTGTATTCCAAATAGTTTAATAACATGATTTCTAAAAGCCCTGTCTCTAGATTATTTGCACACACATATATAAATTATCACATATATAAAAAGATGACACTTTGATTATGTAATATAACAAAATAGCAGAGAGGGAAAGCAGAACACTTAAAAGAAGAATAAGCACAGAGTGTTCCCACACAGGGAGAAAGAAAGAACAGAAATATACTGTGTAGGATTTGAGGTTTTCACGGTGGTGAGTCTGAAGTTGGCTGTCTTCTGGGTTGTTGCACCGTCTAGTCTGGTAGAAGTTTACCGACGTTTCAGAGTTCCTTGCTGCCTCCATCATCAGGGTGATCACCCTGACTACAAGACACAACAACCCAGAAGACAACCGTCTTCAGAAATATACTCCTTTCATGGTTGTTGGACCACTACACAGATGTGAAGTTCAAAATTTTTAGTGTCTATAGCTAGAGTGACACATACTCAGCTAACCCTCTATTTTTTATTATTTTTAAAACACTGAGGCCCATATATGTAATGTTGCAACGTGTGTTTTAATTAATTCAAGTAACGGTATAGCATTACATACAAACTGACGAAATCTAGACATTAAAAATACTTTTCTAGTAGATGGAATTCCATTGTTAAAGAGTCAGTATTAATTTAAATATTCAAACAACCAACCCAAAGAGCAGCACAGGTTTCTTAATTTGTCCATAATATGATACAAAAGTTTTACTTGCCATAATTTGGTAAAAGGCTGGTATTCTTTTATTGAACCTAACAGATACTAGTAGTTGCAGATTAGTATCAACTTAGGAAAATTTGTTTATGATAAATGATTTATTTGTGGCTTTTGATTTAAATGGGATATATCTACAAAGCCTTACTGTGATTAGGGATTAACAATTATTTATCCACGTAACAATGGATAAAAGAGCCTCAATGTATTAATATATTTCAAGCATGCTTTGAATATCTCTAAGCTATAGAAGGCAGGCACTAAAAACACTAAATGTAGAAACAATTCACCCAATATTTACAATATTTCAAAATCAATTTAAATTGATATGTGTACTAGATAGACTGTCGTGGCCTGACGCAAAACTGCATATAATACACAAACCTGAATGTGGAAGCACTTCCTATAATACACAAGAATATCAATAAATGTGATGAAATGAATCATAAGCAGAAGTTATTTACATGGTTAATACTGAAAGCAGTAAATACTGTTTTTTCTATCTTATTTAACACATGCAATATAATTTTGGTAAAATAAAAGCTACTTTTCATACTCTGAATAGTTAGTTGTAATTCTCCTATTGCAATAGCAATACAATATTTTTATTTCCGCATAAAAAATCATACAGAGAAAGATGTCATTCTGTCTTATTTCATTATGCCCAACACTGCAAACCAAACTGAATAAGAAAACCTTAGCCAATATCATGATCTGTAACTGTAAAACATTTAAAAGCTGATGACATCTTTATTTTTCTTCTCTTCAAAAGCTAGCTGAAACAGATATAAAATTACAGTCTTCCAGCTGCCTTACCAAGCTCCAAAGAAACATTTCCTGATGTTGCAAATATTGCTTTAAGTCAGTACCAAATGCATGACAATAATAATACATGATAATATATATAGTTTATAAATGACCATTAATCTTTTAAAGCTCTTTTTTTGATAACAGGCAGTATATAATATTTCATAACTTACAAACATCTTACAAAACTATCATTCATTTTCTGGCAGGCACTTGGTTAATGAAACAGTAGAATGGCCACCATGTTAAACTTCATTTACTTCAGGAAAGCGTTTCTATTCAACTCAAATCTACAGGAAGTTTCAACTGATGCAGAAATACATGAACATTCCAACACATAGGATTACAGTTCATTCAATTGTTTATGGCAAATTCAACATGGTAGTATGGAAACTGTCTCACACCCACAAATCAGCACACAGCAAAGATATTAACATTATTAAACAAATACTAGTTCATAAGATTTGAGGTTTTCACAGCGGCGAGTATGAATATTTCTGTCTTCTGGGCTGTTGCGCTGTGTAGTCTGGTAGATGTTTATTACATTATTAATATTCGTCGCCCCGATGACGGAGGCAGTATGACCTCTGAAACGTTGGTAACCATCGACCAGACTACACAGCGCAACAACCCAGAAGACAGAAAGCTAAATACTAGTTCTCCTACCATTAGGCTGTGTAGTCTGGTAGATGTTTATTACATTATTAATGGTCATACTGCCTCCGTCATCAGGGCGATGAAGATTTCTGTCTTCTGGGTTGCTACGCTGTGTAGTCTGGTAGATGTTTACCAACGTTTCGGAGGTCATACTGCCTCCGTCATCAGAGTATGAAGATTTCTGTCTTC
>NW_019059865.1:792245-807680 GCF_000696155.1 Zootermopsis nevadensis | reverse complement strand
AAAAAAAGAAGAAGGAAATCAGACAGTGCATTTTTGATCTGTATGGGAGACAGATGATAGCAGCCAGACATTGCACAGCACAAAAGAATGGAACAACATAGTGATAAGCAATCCACTACTTAAAAGAATTGAAGCTTTCATGGTGACTGACCTCAATAAACTCTTCTTAAGCAACAAGCTGCATCAGTTGTCAGAAGCCCAATATTTCAGAGACCATCTCTGCCTCCATCATCAGGGGAAAGATGTGCAGGAAGACTGCTGATGATGTTTATATACATGGTCAAAGTTTCCTCCCATACAGCCATTGGCCAATGGGGAATAGCAGCAGATCTGAGTCAAAATAATTCACTAGGAGTTGTTGCACCTGTCCTTCAGGCCCAAGATGCTCAATAAGTGTTACCTGAAAACAAAATTGGCCAATCATTCGTCCATGGTCTTCTGTTGATGTAATGATACATCTACAGAAGACTGACATACTGGTAAGTTGATGCGATATCCCTGTTCATCAAAGTTCTCCTGGAACAGCACTTTAATAGCAGGATGATGGAATTGTTCCAGCAAATGCTCACTCACTTTGACATATTTTCTCTTCAAAGGGAAATTCTATGAACAGACAATTGGCATGGCCATAGGCTCACCACTTGCCCCAGTAGTAGGTAACTTATATTCACTATTTCAGAGAAACAGCAAACCAACCCAATGGTTTAGATATGTTGATTACACTATTATGATATGGCCGTACGGAGAAGATGAACTCCAGAAGTTTCTGCTTTATCCAGCAGAACCTACTAACATGGACCTCTAACTTCATGTGATTTCAGAACATCAAGTGGTACTAAAAAGGGTCATCCTTTCTACATATATTATCAGGCCATGACAATTTACAATTCAGGCAGTTTAGAGGGAGAAATGGATCATTTGAAGAAATCTTTTTGAAAGAAGAGCTATAGAATAATGGAGATAAAACAGTCCCTTCTTATGCAAAGAATAAGCACGACTCTAGAGACTGAATCAACAAAGCATGGCCATAATACCTTATATGCGGACTATCCCTGGGAAGACCAGCAGACTGCTAGCAAAATATAAATATTAAGACAATACACCAGCCAGTAAGGGAAAGCAACTGTTAAGGTTGATGAAAACAATTAAGAGTGTAATGTGCTAGGCATTTATCGCATCCTGTGTAAGAGTGGCAAGATGTATGTATGACATGAACATCACATACGACAAAACCAAATGGAAAAATCTACTTCTGCAGAACACTGCACAGAACTCAGCCACAAAACTGACTATGATGAGGCCGCCAATCTTGTCAGGAGTGCAAATACTATTGCATCCCAACAAATTTAACTCCCAGGCACGGCATGCCCTCATCAGCATATTGAAAAGGTTAAGCGATACTCAGATGAATGGGTCCACAGACGACAATGAACAAAAACTGATGAGATGCCACGTAAAGTGACAGTGTTCAGACAGAGGCTGGAAGGGGGCAGAGGACAGGCATTCCATGAAGGGCGAGTTTTTTCAGACAACACTGATTGGGCCACCTGGGCCCAAAGTTCAAGTGTTACAACTCCTAGTGAATGGATTACAGTCAGGTTCAGCTCCTATTCCCCCATTGAAAAATGTCTCTACAGGAGGAAACTTTGATCAAGTAAAAATGAACATCATCAGTGGTCAACCTCACATCATTCTCCTGATGATGTAAACAGCTGGTCTTCAAAACAATGGACTTTTATCCACAACTGTTTAAGTTCGTTGTCGGAGAAGATTTTATTGGATCCATTATCTTACTGGGCATGTCCCATATATCACCATGTTCACTAGCAGCGGACACTTTAAATTTTCTCCATAAATTACATGCTAATACTTTAAATATCAAATGAATGATAGCATTGCTTTGTGCACCCAGATGATATACTGAGGACAGACGCATAGTACTGTATAATACATAACAATATACTTGCTTACCAAACATTATACAGGCACAACATTTATCATAACGTTCCAAAAATCTCCTCACAAAACACAGAAAAACTTGAAATCTATCAATATCAAACAAGATTGAAAAGGTGTTCTTTATGCCATATTCCACGGACACACCATAGAGGATGCTGGGGTCATCACAGGAGATGACAAGTATAGTCTTCATCCTTCCATCCATTATGTTGGTATTAATGACTGAAGTAATTTAAAAAGTCTGATATTACTTACACTAGGCACCAACAGCATAACATACATGGGTTTTGAGTAATGTCAAATGGAATAACATCCATATCAAATTTCATGAAAATCTGTCTAGTCATTCTTGATTTACTGCATGGGTACAAACATCAACATTTATGACATGATGGGTAGCAATGATAACAGGACTACCATAGGAATAACAAATACGACGTTATCCAAGGTCACTACAATAACAATGGCATGACTGCCACGCATTGTTTAATGACAATTTTATCAGCTGTTCTCGAGGTATTATATGGCAGATCACATAGTTCCTAGGACCACTGATAGCAAGTAGCGAGATCTCAGCTAAAATCATGACAGACAGACATGGATGGGCCCATAAGGTGTTCTTTGCCTATGTTAAAGCATAAAGAACACCTAATAATGCATTTCAAGAAGTAACGGCACAAAAAATTTGATAACTTCAATTAATTATGAATATGAAGATTATAAATATCCTTCAACATATTTCTTATATGGTAAAAACATACACACATATACAGAATATTCAACAGAAAAATATCTGGTAAAGTAACTAAGTAAAGCTTACTTTATACATACATGTTTAAACATAAAAATCATTCCATAAATATAATACATTTTACAGAAATTTGGTTACAACATATCATTACAAAAGAATAAAGATATGCACACAAAACAAAAGAATATTATTTCCATCATAACGGATCCTCTGTGGCTACAAACCAAATGAAAACTATCTTCCCACTCAAATCAGGCATGAATAATTTTCGTAGATACATTTTACAAAATTTACAAAATGGCCTTCCTAGTACAAAGGAATATCTTACTTGGCACTGCATGTTGTTTAACACTTCCTAAAGAAGACGAGATATATATATAGCAAAAGATACCTGTACAATGTGAACAAAACAGCTGAATGAAAATAATAAATTCTTAGCAAGAAAATTCAACTTAAATTTCACACTGAATGTCCATTTTCAAAGACTATCTTTCAGTGAAACAACACACTTTTACTGTTTCATCTGAAATCTAATACTCAAAGCAATGCACATTTATACCACAGGAAATTAAAAACAGAAAGAGATTATTAATCTGCACAATTATGACAGCCTGTCTATAAAGTTCCAAGTAATTAATGGAAAGCAATAGATTAACTAATTTGGCCCAAACTTTGTTTTCTTTATATGTAATATTTTATCAGTTACATTTATCCCCTTATGTACTACATATTTTTCCATGGCAACAGATTATTTATCCGCCATGAAACATTTAAAACAAATGCCTAAAAGGTTGCCAATGCTGTACATGTTTTATAAGTTTCTAAGCTGCTCATTATTTTGTATGAAATACCGCAATATTCATTCATTTATTCATATTGCCATAATGTCGTTATATTACTGGGCACAATTAAGGAGAAGTGACATAACTTTATATCTACTGACACTATGGTATGAAATGATTTCTGAGTCATTACAAAAGAAACATTTCCTATTTTCTAAAATTGTATTGTTTTTATTTTCACAATCGATTCTGGCGATATAAGCTGCCATCACCTCTACTTTGATGACAAAGAAGTGCATTCTTCAATGGGGCAAACATGAATATGCAGTATCATATTTCATAAAAATCTTACCACTTTAGCCCTCATTTTCTGGCTCCAATGGAGTCTTGCAATATCAAATTTCACAAAACAGTAACTAATCTTCTGGTAGACACATACTTCAAATTTTGGTCTCCAGTAGAATTTACTGTCTTATGAAGACTTCCAATTTAAAGTGACATTGCTGTTTTATTTTGTATTAGATAATTCTAAAAATACTTAAAAATGCACCAGAAGTTTAAACAGTGTGATACATACAATAGTTTTAAGTGGTTCATACATGAACTCTGAGGAAAACATTTACAAACATTACTTTTACAACACTATATACTCACATACGAGGCGCGTCCCAAAAGTAAGTTTCCTACTCGTCCCACAGCTAGCAAACCTTATATTGCGCGAAGCGACTGTGCGTACGTGATAGAGCAATGACGTAGCATGGCGCATGCACTAACGGTACTTCCCGCGTTCTCACAGTAGCATCGTTGCAGCTGATGAAGATGGAGGTTCTTATTCCAGCTCCCGCCGACTGTGAAGTGCGGTCAGTGATAAAGTTTTTGAATGCACAGAGCATAGCGCCGATCGAAATTTGTCACACAGTGGTTCCAATCCCAGGCGGCAGACTTCTACGACACAGGTATTCAAACGTTGGTCCCACGGTATGACAAATGTCTCAATTCCGGTGGCGAATATGTTGAAAAATAGCTGGACACTTGCTGTATCTGTTGCAATAAATATTTCCATGAAATTGCGTTTTGTTTCTGTAAACGGCCCCAGGGAAACTTACTTTTGGGACGCGCCTCGTATAATGTACTTTTCTATAATGAAATATAGGTGCATTAAATGGTGATTTCATTCAGTGTACATAAAGCAGACCCTTATTAATGTAAGTTATCACTTGAAGTTTTAGATTTACATACAAATACTTGTCTGTGGACTCTCTTAACTAAAGTGGGAGGCCTGATATCGCTTACATTCACAACGATTTTACATTTCCAGATTTTCATTGCTATTTAAACTTAGAGAATAGTTAATTAAATGTTATTTAACACATTTTCTTGCATTAGTTATATACTAATAACTATGAACACACAAAGCACTGCTTTTATCAGCAGAATATTATATTTTTACATATAAAAACTAAATAAACTATGAGATTTCTTTAGCCAACATTCATGCCAAGTGCAGTCACTATGCAGAGGACAAATTCTCAAACTAATGATGTGATTTTCCAAGAGTATTTCTGTGAGGAATCCAGTTTGGTCTTGTTTTAAATGCTGATCCAGCTAAATCCAGGTTCATCTTATTAAACTTAATAAAACAGTAACAAACTCTGGATTGCTTTCTTCAAAATTTCATTTGAAAAAATACACTTCAGGAAATATTAAACAAGAAAGTATGGAATACGAAATGCCATATAGGTATAACATCATCTGGGTGCCTTACAATAAAATGACAACTACCAGGGTGTCTGCAAATTATGTTGTATTAACTTGAATAAGTTTTCATTCTGATCTGTAACAAATAAGAGTTGTATAAGACTTGAAGCTTACGCAGCGACTACATGCAACAAAATCTTCTTGTAGTCCATTCTAGCACGGCTTGTTGCCCGAGAAGATTTTATTGAAATAAGCGTTGGTTTCTGTAAGCATGATTTCCTTACCATTATTTTATTGCACTAATTTGGTGGTATATGGTAAATGAATAAGTGCTCCAATGAGGTATGTCAAAGCAATAATGTAATAGAACAAAGAAGTAAATACAGCAGTTTTAACACAAATTCCATGTACATGCTCCTGTCATTCTCACTGTGAAAAATTTCCTATCTCTGAATTAGAGTTAAAAAGGAAATCAAGTAGTTACAGTCCATTAAATGAACACAAAATTCACTGCACAGATGATCTGGACACATATATTTAAAATAGAAAATAAAAGCTACGCTAAAAAGTATGGCAGACAAGATTGAAAGAAAGAAGACCCAGACAACTCCAAAAAATATTCTGGAAACACTGAGAAGCAAAGGAATGGAATAAAATGAGGTCCAAATACAAACAAAAAAACGAGAATGGAGAGCTCTTTGCAGTGTCTTTATACTGCAGGGTAGATGAGAATATGCTAATGAAGTAACATTAAGTAACTCTCTTATCGTAGAATCTGAAGTCCAACAATATTAATACCAAAGATTGCCAGCAGATATAAGGAAGAGAATACTCAAGGTATACATTTGGAGTCTGTTCCCAAAAACTAATGCTCCTTCTCAAAGATTGTACATTTACCTACAAATTCATAAACACTGATACTTCATTTGTTTCTATATTCCATTAAAAGAAATTAATATTTATAGCGAACATGGAAGTGTCTGTAAATTAAGTGAGTACAGCAGCCTATTTCTTGGGCATATTTACCTGATGTAACAACTTCAGGTTCATGTAGATGGCTTCACCAACTACAATTAACTAATTTTGAAGACACACACACACATTAATAACAGTTCCCTTACTTCTGTGACATTTCAGTCCCTATGACACAATAGTTTCGTTGTTGTATAGTTAAAATTAAATTTAAAATGTCACTTACACAACTGTCTGAAAATAACCAGTCATTTACTAAAATGGCATTATTGCAATTATGGAGAGTCGCAGAGTTGATAATACATTTTTAATGATATAGCACTTCTATAAACTGTCTTTTTAATATTCAAGTACATTTACTCACTCACTCTATGGTGCAGGAAATTCTTTGAAAAGTCAATTGTATACTCAGCTTGTCAAAGAATAGTCCACTTTCTATAAGGAACCCGAAGGTTCACATACATTTTACCTTTGTTTTAAATAACTACATCACTTACCAAGTTTCACTTGGAATAAACTTGTCATTGGTATATTTATGACTCATTTATTTATAATTTATGCAATCCTCACCAGGGTATACTTTACTTACTTAATCTTTATTCTCTTTTTACCCGCAGGTGTCGAGGTTTTTATTTATTCATTTGATCTATTTGGACAATGGTAGGACTCCTTGGATGAGTGATCAGCCCAACGCAAGGTCTCTACCTATACAAACACAGAAAGACGCGGACAAACATCCATGCCTTGAGTGGGACTCGAACCCACGGTCCCAGCGGCCAGGCGCACGAGGACCAGGGTATAGCATTTAGAAAATAAACACAAAGCATCGTCCAAGATGCAGCCAACAAAACTTATAAACAAATGCAGATGTTTCAAAATGAAATGATTGACCTGCTGTTGACATTGCAGATGGCTTCATAACGCTATGTCGGCATATATCATTTGCAGTCATTTCCTGTGTACAGAGACTCTATGCATGAAATAATCAATACTAGTTAACTGGTCCTCAAAATATTTACTGCAGAATCATGATGTACAAACTATGGAATCAGCATTCAAATGAATAAACTAAATCCTTCAAAAACATTGTTGTACCTTCAACAGCATCCAGGCCAATGATAAAGACCCCATTGATGCAAATGTTACACACAAATGTGTTCTAACAACGAACAGATATGGATGGGCCCATAAGACATTCTTCACTCTCACTACAATGTGAAGAATACATACACAGGGAAATACTGGTCCTTTTATGGGACCAACGGCAAGGTATGAATGCGGTGAGACCCTATCTGGTCAGGGTTCAGTAAGGACAAGTGGGAAGAACATGGCAGGAACAGACAGACAATGAAGTTGATGCAGCTGTTACTGGCCCCAAATGGGGTTCATAATTTGGGTCTGGCTACACCATCCTCTCTTCCTGTCATTCACTGTCATTAGTTAATGGAAAGTATACAAAATTCGCATATGGACAAATACAAGAATATTATGAATAACTGGAATTATGATGCCAGCTGTACACTCACATCTTTTGTAGTTTGGAACTTCAAAAATATCAAGCACTCAAGTTTTGTATGGAGTGAAGCTTTTGCAGTAACCCTGAGGATGAGCACAGAGATGGTTCTCAAAATGATGGTAGAAGATATGGTTTGTTCAGAGTTCAGCCACCTGACGTGGCTTGTAGCCCAAGAGCATTTCATCATTAAAGTTTTGTTGTGCAAGTAGAGCATAATGAAAATTTGCTTCCTCTCAACAGTTGGCAGCATACGTGTTGTTAATGTTTTAGACCAGGGGTCGTCAATCCACTTTTGTATCTTTGTTGATGGTAAAATTTCCTTACTGCCCACCACCATGAAAGAGGTACAGCTTGAAGACCGAGTGATGGCTGGTGGTAAGCCCCGCCCTTGTTATGCACACTAAACTCGTGCCTTTGGCTACGGAGCTCATTCTTTGCTCCCTCGTCCACGAGTATACTTCGAGAAGTGTCCAGTGAATTATTATCTATATTCAAAGTTTAGAGATGGAATTCAAAAGTAAATTGCAAAAGCATATTTTAAAAAGTCAAACTCTCGAAGTTGTTAGCAATGTATTCGATATATGGAGGAAGAACAAAATTTGTAACAACGGACAAAAACCCCCACCGCCCACCATGAAAGCTTGAATCGCCCACTAGTGGGCGGAAGGGACCAGGTTGACGACCCGTTTTAGACAGTTCAATAAATTTTCCCCACACACAGCGTCACAAAAGCAGAACATAAGCTGAAACAGGGCGTAACCTGTTGCTTTCCAGAAACTGCAACTTGGCATATTTTAGTATCACTGTATGGTGATATGTGTACTTTTGTTGTGAATCAACAAGATTTCAACAAATTTTATTTGAACTGCATTGGTATGGAATCTGAGTATTTAATTTCAAAGGTGAATGATGAGTGTGTGTGGGGAAACAATTTCTATTGTAATCTTTTTGATGAAGAGAGACATTCACATGTTGAGATAAGCTTAAGACCCATTCAACAGGCTTACAAATGCATACTTGACCACACACAGCAATTCCAAAGTGAACCCAAGTCTTTGACAAAGAAGTATTCACACAAACTTTAACTCTGAACGAAAAGAGATGTGAATAAAATGGTGAGGTAATAAAGGACTCCTGTATATGAAAGACACAATTTTGACGTTACCAAGTGGCTGACATGCAGCACAGCATGCTTCAAGTACCCACACGCATACGGAGCAATAATCAGCACAACAAGTCATGATCTATTTTACACATTACACACTCATATAAATAAAATATACACAAATACTGGTACAGTGCATCTCTAGAACTTTGTAAATTATATTTAAATATTCACTATCAATGTTTATGTCAGATATTTAGCATAAAGCTGATTATGGCTACCACGGCCACTTTAAACGAAGGAACTGCAAAGATGCATCTTACTGGCATTCAGCAAGAAAGTTGCGTCTATATGTTACACATAATCACATGATGACTAATGGCAACTTGATAAGATTTTAGTACAAAAGCATTCCTCGTTATTTCTGGAGACAACTACTATTTCTTTTGCAAATTAAAATTTGAAGGATAAATAATGCTCCTCTTCAAAATATGATGAACATTTAATGTCTGTCACAATCTGTGGCATAATACTAATTTGTTACAAATCATAGTTTTAAATTTGAAGACACCCTGTTGTTTTGATGGTTTTTTTTAGAAACTAATGTTCATCACTTTACTTCACCACCATCATTTAAGACTATGGGTTACACAGCAGTTGGTAACTGTTGCTTACCTGCAGTGTTCCTCAAGAAAATGGATTAGAACGTCGTTTCAACGAGCCAAACTTCCTTTCTACTTCATGTGCCTGTTTCTCACCTCGAATCACCTCAAATGGAACAACCACTTGTTCCGTTAATACTTCATCTCCCTCATCACTGGGGAAGTCTTCAAAACTCATGTTACTGAACCCAGCTGCAGCAACTTTTGATGTTTTCTCACCTCCAATCTTCTTTGAAACTTTAGAAGACTTCCTAAAACTTGAAGATGTCATAGATTTCCCAGTCTTATGTGACAATTTTGAAGGTAAAGGATTAAGTTTCTCTGCTTTACTACTATGACAGTCTTCTATTAGATGGTATTTAGATTTGTCACTGCTCTTGGTCTTATCCTTACGTTGGAGAAGCTTCGGAGACGTATCATTATTTCCTTTATGCCTGTTTGCTTCTGTTGGAGAAGAAGCTGTACCTCCTTGGAAGCAGCAGGATTCGAGGGGTTCTGACTTCAAAACACTTACAGCTGCTGGACTGATGCTATAGGAATGCCTATGGTCAGATTTCAGTGTTGGAACCGTGTCAATGGCTGCTGACACATGACGGAGAGGTAGGGTTGTTGGTCTTGGAAAATTAATAGACTGTGACTGTTTTGTGAGGACCTGTGAAGTCATTTTGCTGAATGGAACTGCACCAAATAGATCCTGTTGTGGTTTGCTAGGCTGCCTCAGAATAGTTGAAACTGGGGTAACTCCAGCTGGTGAAGTTGCCAAGTTTGCTGCCAAGTTACTGTTAACCACACTTGAAGGGCTGCCTGGTGATTCAAGGGAATGATGTTCAGGATTCTGCAAGAGGAATTTCTGTGAAGGACTGAAATATTCAGGCTGAGAATTTGTGAAGGAAGGAGAATCCTGCTGATGGAAGACAACAGGTGAAGGAGTTGTTACTTGGTATGGATTCAATGGAGAAACACTGGTGACCATCGCAGCACCATTGTTGGTACAGCTTCGACTATTATTACTGCTGAAGGGATTAACAATATAGGATCCAGAACTGAATGGAGATGAACCAAACAAATCCTTGTTGCTTCCACCTCCATCTGAAGGATCTTCATCTTGTTCTGCAATTGGAGGAACCGAAGATGCAAAGTGAACAGAATTCTCAAACCTGCTGCTACAAAGCGAATCTGGAACTGAGTTTTCCTTCTGCTCTTGAAATGGTGTGTCAAGTACATTCTCATACCTATACAAGTGAAAGATTAAGAAATGTATTAGACTATGAAGTAATGTAGATACAATGCAATGGAAAACCACAATATAATGGCAAGTCAATCTGTAAGAATCACCAAATGTCTTATGAATTCTTCCTATTAATGTTCTAAATGACAATCATCTCATCATAATAATACAAATAACATCAAAATGTTTTTTTTCCTACACCAGACTTAAGCCTCTCAGTCATTAGTCTATATACAAGGCGACAAGTGTCAGTTGTTTTTAGCGAACAGGGGGCACCACAAGTAGGCGACTGACTTCGCCTCCCTTTTTACAAACATTCATACTTTGAGTAGGACTCAAAATGTTCAACAGCCTACCATTTAGTCTCACAAGTCTTATATACATAAAAGAGCACAGTTTAAGGTAGCAGTAGGATTGGTTCCTATTGTGGGTTTTAGTGAATGCAGTTTGGGTTTCAAGAAGCTGGTCAACACGTATTTCCCCACTGTGCATTTGTAATGTTGTGAGTACAAAAGACATACAAGAGCCCAAATGTTTAGACCAACTACGAGTTTTCAGGAGACAAAATCACACAGATATTTAAAGACAAAAAAAAAATACCTGTGCTGAGGAAGGTTCTTTGGGCCCTCTTCAAGTTCATGCTGTGCAACAGCAGGAACACACTTGGCCTCTACTGATGCATTTGAGTTTGAAGCAGATGGTTCTCCCAAATCTACCAACGGTGCATCCTGCAGTGGTACAGAAGGCTCCTGTGGTGGTGTAATAGGGTGAGAGAGAGGAGAAGCAGAGATAAGTAGTGATGACTTGCATCCACCTGTAAGAATATCCATTGGGGACACAGTCTGACTAGTTGGCTGGCTCCGACTCTGGTAATGCCCTAAAACCTTTTTGTTGCTTCCTCTGCTGGAACTTCTCCTAGAAGACCCCCCTGCTGGTTTCTGGAACGGTGCCAAAGCAAATACATCCACAATAATATCTTTTCCAGGGCTGGTTTTCTCCCACGACATTCCTTTATTTGCTTCTTCATCTACAGGATGCCTCCAGTAACTATTATGAACTGGAGAAGGACTTCTCATGCCACCATCATCATCAGTGTCCAATTCATCATCAGCAAGGAGCGGCTTCTCACCATACTGGTGCCCCACAAACAGAAGATCATGGCCATCATTAATATCAACCTCATCCTCCGCTACAATCTGTTGACTACTAGCAGTAGCATCACGTTTACTTGTTGGTACCTTATGACGGCGTCTCCCATCATCTTCATCATCATCATGGGTTGCTAAGCTCTCACACTCAGCATGGTAAGCAGAAGAACCACAGGTAATGATACTTTCTGATATGGTCTCATCATTAAGATGCTCTGGGTTACAGTTGAGTCTATCTTCCTCATCCCCTTCCACTTGAGCTTCGTCTTCATTCATAGCTCGTAGGTCACTAGCCGATCCTGTGCATCATATAACAATACAAATAGCATTCACTCGAACTCTGAATGTAATAGTTTCTGAACTTTAATTATTGCCTCAATTAGCAACAAATATTTTATGTATGGTTAGAAATGGTTAACCACTAGTCCACCAAGGGCAAGGTTAAGAATCAAGAATTATAAATTAATAATTATACAATTTAGTTAATAATCTCTGCACAACAGTAAATCTGCAAGATATAAACTTATAGTTTCACACCACAAGTTTGTACTGTCAATCTCATTCTTTTTATATAATCACATTAACAGTAGAAAATAAGAATATAAATAATTGACTACATTCTACACAAATACAATTATACTAAATTCTGCGCAATTTATTAATATCTGGATTCTGAATGTCTAAATTTACAACTTTATGCACTATAAAAACTTAGGTCCAAGAGTTACTCATCACCACTCAACTTTATGACCGAATCACTTGGTATTTAACAAAGACATTAACCAATCATGACAGGGTTTAAGAGAGACAGCATACCAATAGAGTCATCAGACAGATGACCACCACACTTTGGATCAGAATTCGGATTTGTGGTGGCAACATCTTTCTTGAGCTTACTATCAGCCACAGCAGCCAAGTTACTTCGTACTCGATGCCGTTTTCTTTGTACTTTGCTGCCAACTGTAGAATAAACGTGAACCCTTTCAATGTTAGTGAAAATATGTCAGTTTGCTGTGTCAGCCAATAATCACCCTACTGTGAACATTAGATAAACAATACTTTTTCATCCCCACACATTTTAACACAATTTACTGACTATGCTATACAGCACATATACTTTAGGAAGTGTTTTAAAATAATCCAAGAATCAACAACTCCACTCAGCATATTATCTTCAATGCAATCAACACTGTAATGTTAAACATCAATAAGGTATACAAAGAAAATTATACATCTATACAATGATGGATGATCTTCTGGGTTGCTATGCCAATATTCTGCCTCTGTGTCAATATCTCACATGAAAACACTGCCTCCATTATTAGGGCTGAAATGAGCAATAATAACAAAATACATTACCAGCTTCTGGCTGACTTGTGTGGCTGTCATCTGAAGAAACATCCTCGAAGTCGTGTATCAGCTTCTCATACTTTGATCGGTCTTCAGCTGGGGCTCGTACAAATGGTGGAGATGTGCCATTACTTCCTATAATTAAGGTCGTTGTAACCCCTTCTCTATCAGGACCATCCAGTAACTCAG
This sequence comes from Zootermopsis nevadensis, assembly GCF_000696155.1. The sequence continues at coordinate 794,320 of NW_019059865.1, read as the reverse complement.
GTGATGAATTCCTGCTCCTCTGTATCATCCAATGACTGACTCGAACTGAGTCAGAAGACTTTGTGTAACCTGAAATTCCAAAACTCTCCACTATATCACATTTATCAGAATTGCTAAACTACTAAATGTGGATTACTTTAAGATTATGCTGTGAGCAACAATTCACTTTAAAAAACAGTTAAGCACATTAAATGTTTGGAGGACATTTAATCTGTAACAACTAAAAACAAATTAAACATTCACACAGAATTTTTTTTTGTAACAACGATAAGACTAAAAGGTGAACATGACAGCTCAGAAGGAAGAGGTGGGTGAACATACAGCAAGCAAGGAGGCGAAACCCCAATGGAGGAAACCACTTCGCCTAAGTGGCAATGTAAAAATGACATTAAATTTGAACTTTGAGATTTATTCTTAAGCAACATACCACCAAGATATACAGATGATATGGAGGTGAAGCTTGACACATTCTAGACTTTAGCACTAGGTGTGGCGATTGCTTCAGTCACTTTACAACCAGAGGAACAGAAGTCTCCAGTAACCATTGGATGGGAGGCTGGGTGAGTCCCAGGGCCTGTGTGGATGTGCTGGCAGAAAAAGGTCCCTGTCCTATTGAAAATCTAACCCTAGCCTTCAAGCCTGTCTTCACCTACTTTAGTAACTGAGCTGTTCTCGCTATTTCTGCATCTTACAGTAACAGGATTCATTTAGTCAATGACAATGTCAATTGGTGGCCTCTTATTGTCAAGTATAAATATTTGGATTCAATAATAGGGAATTTTTTGACAGGTAGAAAAACAATCATCTACTCATGGAATATCCTACACTACCATGGAATTAGTAAAATGTAAAGCTCAGAAAAATCCCCATCTCTATCAGGAATCAAACCCTAGCCTTTCATTCTATAGCTAGTCACTAAAACAACACAGCACATGATTAACATAAATGGATTATTATTTTATGAAAATTATTCACCATGCCAGATAATGTGTCTGTGTTCTCCAACTTAGTTCTTTCTGTTTCAATATTTTCAGTATCCCAGCCAGGGACTTGCTGTCATGACATTCTTCATGGTTACTCCGACTTATCCACAGTAGCACTTAAAATATGATCATTTTCTGCTGCATAGATTACAATTAAAATTCTTGTTCGTCATAGCATATAAACCCATTCTACTCCAAAATCAGATCATCAATAATTTCCCATTGCAATAGTAGTACTATCATAAGGAAGGACAGGGAGTTCGAGTTCAGATTTGCACTGATATATAACAAGAAATTAAGGAAAAATGTCATGCCAACAATATGGTGAAAACAAAGATGAACCACTGACATATTAGTCAGAAAAGAAATGGAATAGACTTAGGTTAGGTATTTAGTTCATTACAAGTGTGCATCATATACAATTGCCAAAAGCAAAACATCAGAGAAATGCTTAGTTAATAAACTGGCAATGTCATAACCATGCTGCTATCAGATTCTGCATTTTCAGTGTCTGACACGAGCAAAGTTAAGTGGCTTGAATATTGAATGGGGCATTGGTTTAACCTGAGATATCACTGAGGATCATTCACACATCCTAATGTACTTTTATCATATAGAAATATGAGATTTTGACCCATGGGCGTGACAGGCAGACATAAACTCTAGGTTCAGAGTTCAGCAGAAATAGCTACTGTCTTAACTATGAATGAATGACAAATGTTACATTAATAAATTAAATTTTCTAATGCAGCATGGTCACGACAAAATTTTTTTTATACTAAGCAAACATCTGTGGGGTTTTGACAACTGCTTGATACATGGAGAGTTTCTGGCATGTTGTACAAAACACTGCACACTCACAGTAACATTACTGACAATAAATGATCCTATACAATCCATCGACATTACTCTTCAGTGCAAAAGGAAATCCATACTTCTGTTAATGCTCTCTCAATGTTAAATGGAAACAAATATGGTCCTGTACTATTTATTTCAAAAAAGCAAAGTTTTCCTTTGCCACAACACAACTTTGTGAAGGCATTCAGAGGACTGCAAGTTGAGTTCTATTCATTCTTAAACTTGGCAACAAAC
>NW_019059865.1:737977-792235 GCF_000696155.1 Zootermopsis nevadensis | reverse complement strand
CCCCATAAAACCATTGGACAGGAGGCTGGCTGGGGCCTAGACATAGCAGTGAAGAGAGAAATCCTATCCACAGATAAGAATCGAATCCCAGTCCCTGGCCTGTAGCTAGTCACTATACTGTCTCAACAATTTGACTTACTTCTAGTTTATTTTACATGCAATTAAAATGTACTACCATAAGAAATATTAGGTTTGCCATAAGTCCTTAGACAGGTTTTATAAAAACAGTCAACAAACTACTATAAGCAGTTACAGAACTCGTGGAAGGTTTAGTTAGCTTCAGCATCAAAATATAAACAAAACTAATACATAATATATTCAGACCTATCATTTGAAACTTCTGATGAAATTATTCTGTTAAGAACCCATGGTCAGACATTCCCAATGCTGTGAAGTGTACTATTTATTGTTACAGTTTGTCGCATTTGGCAGATGACTGTGCCTACAGGGTACGGTACATGAAACATGCAGAAAATAAATTTCAGTCAAATATTAATATTTCAAGGAGTGTCCAAAAATATCATCGTAAAAACATGTGCCTTGGGTAAAAATAAACAGGCAGTCTGCTGAATGTATGGCAAGATCCGAATGGTATAATAATGAGCCACACGACAGATTGCCAGAAACTGCTCCACATTTGTTTCATGTTTCAAATCTCTTTAACTCTGACCAGGGTTGTTTCAATACAGAGGTGGGAGCAATAATTCACTACACAACATTAAATTAGTTAATCAAAAACATAAGCCTAACTAACAGTACTTGCAAAATACCAAAACTAACCACCACCACCTTGTCATCTGGAACACCCCTAATCAGAAACAGAGAAGAAAATAACAAGACGCCATCAATTTGAGAGCAATGCCATTTATTGCAGTTGCTTGTACATGGTGCAACTGATGAGACAGATTATCAAGAAAGATATATATAGAGAGAAATCCTGACTAGAACAGACTGAATTTAAATCCGTCCAAATTAACAAAGTATTCTTATAAAGCAGAGTTCTGATAAGGGCTGTTCCAGTTCACATTCTGGACAGGGAATCACTTTTTTAAATTCAGTCACATAATTACATACAATATTTGCAGCATGCATTTAAAATAGTCAAAGTCTTCCACAAAAACACACGCTTTTAAATTATTGATCAACAGCATATACATCACTCAGTTGCAGCGAGGGTCTTAGCTTTATAATCGTCATCAGACAGTCTAGCTCAGTGGTTCTCAAGCAAAACTATACTGCTGTTGCATTCCTTACAAATGTATTAAACTGAAATATATTACAGGTCACAGTGGCATTATCTTGATAGTTTCTTTTAACTCTTTTGCTAAGAAGTTCACAGCAATACAAAGGCATACCAGTCCTAGTCGGCAGTTTCTGTGGAACTCACATTATTGCAAGTTTGAACCTCGCCGGCCCTGCAGCAATCTTTTTCCTGGAAGGGTAACACATGTTGACATATATGCAGAAGTTTTTGCCTATGTTAAATACAATTTTTATAAGATGTTTCAATATATAGCTTCGTTTTTCAAGTTGTTAAGTGGTAGCCACAACTACTTTTAGGTATAAACAAACAGCGGATGATGATAGTAGTAAATTCTTATTTGCAGACTTTGAATCTTAGGGAAAATGTAAGGATGATAAATAGTCTAAAAAATAAAATTAAAAAAAGATTTTCAAATTTACTTACAGCCAAGACATTTTGTACTAACAAAAATTACACAGCAAAAGAGTTAAAATATTTATGCAATTATTTTCAGACAGTCTTCTAAATTATTTATGTAAATATTTTCAATAAAAATGGGCACACACAGCCTAGCATCTAACACACTGTACACACAATTACTGCATGAAACCTTATTCTGAATAAAGCAATCTTTTGGTCAGCTTTACACATTTAAATTACTACAGAAATCTCAATCCTTATTCATCATTCACAATAAACAATATTTAATATTTTTACCACTGGGATCTATCAATCATTTAACTATTTTCTCGTGCTGCAGCAGGTTCTGCTACGGCTGTCATAATCTGATGAAGCCGGCAATCCCAGGATGGTTATATATTACATGTATTTCACAAGTTATAAGATGGCACAACACAAAATATTTCATTTTTAATATCTTCTGCCTCTTGTTATCGGCACAGAGGTCTCCTCTGTTATCCAATTATTATGAAACAACCCAAAAATTTCTGCATAGTCTATTATGCTTTACATGGCAACAAGAAGCACGAAACATGACGACTTTCAGTCCCAATGAGCTCAACTTCTGACAGGACAAAACAATAAAGTGAGGTTATGTTAATTTCAAGCATGGTGTAAGTAACAGTAGATATGAAATACTTGCATGATTCATAAGTAGTTAAATAGACACAGTGGTTAGTAGCTGCTTGAACATTTCAATTACTGTCAGCTGGTATACAGTACAAATACAAGAAATATTGTTTCACTGTTACAGAACTACAAAGAATAACACAAACTGAAGGAAACGTTCATCAGCCTTCAAGCAAAGGAAGATCTGACCCATACTAAAACAATTAAATCTCTCTTGATCAAATTGGTGTAAAGATCTGAAAGTGGGTAAAATGTGACTTGACACTACAACTGTGAACAAGCATTTATGCACAAAGTTTCTCACAAGAATACACTCGTGTCAATTAAAATATATTCCCAATGACAAAACTTATAATATTATGCAAGTGATGCAACAATATATGCCAATCACACATGATCTGGCAGGACTGCATGGTCAGCACTCAAACTGTGGAAGCATTTTGAAATCAGTCTTTGAAGTATCACTGTTATTACACGGTAATATGACATAATAAGGAACAATCAAGATGTGACTGAGACATATTTAAAACACAATCCTTTGTCATCATCAAATTACCATGGACTTAGTAAAGTAAAGCATCCCGCTACACGCCTAATGGCGCTTGGGGGGAGTAGAGGTATAGCTCCTACTCTTTCTTGACCTCGGCACCAGATGGGGGTGAGTGGTCAGCATCACGCCCCGACCACGCTTTACCCCTGGGAAAGGACCCTGGTACCCATTGTAGAGGAGGCTGGGTGGGCCCCAGAGCCGGTCTGGACGCAGAGGCTAGAGGAAAAATCCTCTGCCCCCGTCAGGGATCGAACCCTAATCGCCCAGCCCGTAGCTAGTCACTATACTGACTGAGCTATCCCGGCTCATCCATGGACTTAGTAAGGTTAGGTTATTATGAGCTGTCTACAGCCCTTTGTACAAAAAGTAATTACGCCTTCCAGTATCCTAACCACCATCTTACTTATAATTCACTTCATGAACATCCAAAATACTAAATGCATTCAAGTCAAAGTGAATCTTGAACACGGGTGGGCATCTATTTCTACTTGGGGGCCAGATGGAGTTATTTCAAAGTGAACATGGGCTCAACAGCCTCACAAGAAAAATTATACAGCACAAACATATTAGTTAACAATTATTTACAATGACTGAACACACTTTATAAATGTACCAAAAGTCATAAAAAATATTAACAATAACTAATCTGGACAATATATCCTAATTTCTGACTGGTGTTTTTAAGGTGTTAAAGCATTCAGTAAACGTACTCTCGAGTGTGCCATGCTTCACTTCCTCATACCAGTTGCAGATGCAGTTTTAGTAAATGCAAAAATAAACAAGGTTATTAAGAACATCAAAACTTGCATCTGCCAAAATCATTTTTTTATTACAATACTTTCCCTTTGCTATGTATGGAAAGTAAAAATTAATAATGAGCTTATATTAGTATAAAAACATCATTTTGGTCAGGAGTAAATTTTTTGTTAACCATATTCCTGATCTATAATAAAACTTTGTATCAAAATGGTGATGCAAATTTGTCTCTCATATTATGTATATTTTGACCACTCTGGCCCCTGCCCATCAGGCAAGAGTAATAAAAACCCACTTCTGAAATTATAAGATCCACTGGGAGGAATTACATTTATATCTGATACAGAAGATCAGCATATAATGTGGTCTTTTAACTTCATGAAGGTACAATATTCTTCACATTCACAAAGTTTCAATGCAGTGGATTCAAAAGTAGTCAATAAGCAGGTTATAACATAGCTCAAGCATTTAGATGTAAGTTTCTCATCACAGAGGCCCAAGTTCAATCCCAGGGTAATGAATATGCCAGGAAATATTAAAAGGCGTATCTTTAATGTCAAAGTAATCTGTCGCTACTCAGACTCCAGAAAGCAGAAATAACAATACAATGGTGAAAACTAAGATGCACACTTTCATAATTTGTATCCCCATCTAATTATGTTAATGTTAAAATAAAGGAGTATGAGATAAGCAAGACATGTGGCATGCATGGAAGAAATGAAAACTACAAGCAGAAATTTGGTTAGAAAATCTGATGATAAGAAACCACTTGGGAGGCCTAAGTATAGATGACAGGATAAAATAAAAATGAATATTTGGAAAATAGCGTAAAAACATAAGACTAGATTCAACAGGTTCAGGAAAATATCCAAAGGCAGGCTTCTGTAAGATGTTAAGAATCTTCAGGTTTATAAATGTGGGGAATTTCTTGAAAAGCTGAGTTAACTATCAACTCTTCAAGGAAGATCCTACACCATGGTAGCCTCACCATTTGTTGTAATTTTAAATGTAAACTGGGAAGGCAAAAGCATCTGTTCTATAAGACAGCAGACCTTCCACTACCATGTCCACACTTTGGGCACTGACTACACTTCCACTCAGTAATGCAAGGTTTAACAGTAGACATGTTATACATAATATGCTCATTAACACCTCAAAGTGTAAAAAATATTAAGTTTTCAAGGCGACTATCTGCAATGAAGTCTTTTCAGTCAATCTGCCACACAAACAATGAATGAAACTCAAATTCTGGAGACCAGCAAGGAATAATAAAATGAGTGGTACAAAACAGTCAAATTGCCAACTGCAATATGGGAGGCTGCGTCATGCCACTCATTGTCACATTCATGGAATTCTTAGCTGGTTTCTGTTTTCCCTTAGGTGTGCGTGTGTGTATGTTTGTATATAAAAAAAATCCCATCTATTCTTACACATGCAGATGGAGACAGTCTTCATATTATAAGTTTTATTTCATATCAATATCTGATAACCTGGGAAACTACAATCCATCTCAAAACAGTTACACTTTTCATTGAAAATAAACTGACCAGCGAGTGCAAACACTAGATACATGGGATGCTACTTCACTCACTCACTCACCCAAATATGATGCCCATTATGTAAATGAAGACAGGCAGGAAATCATGGAAGAAGACCTAGGAGAAGACCCAGACAAACCCAAGAAAAATGTGTGTTCAAAGGTACTCAAAAGAAATAGAACAAATTGGAATGAGGTCAAAACAAAAAGGTAAAAGAAAAATTAAGAGTTCCTTGCAGCACCTCTACATTTAGGTACAAGAAAACTGACTAGATAAGTAAGTACAATGTATTTAGACACAAAAAACTTAAGTTCCAAGCCCAGTTAAATATCTCTTTATATACTTCATTTAAGCAATCTTTCGAGTACACATAGTTTCCATGCATTCTTTGCACCCTGGCATTCAGAATGGTCCTACTAGGGTTTGATTCCCAACAGGATCAAGAGAGGTAACTACTACATCCAGACCACGTCTGAGACCCACCCAGACTCCTACGGGTAATGAAGTCTCTTTCCTCAAGTATAAAGAGGTTGGGGCATGAGGTTGATTAACTAAATCCATCTAGTGCCAAGATCAAGAATGAATGATGGTATACTTCCACTCACATACGTGTCTTCATAGCATGGTCTGTTTTAAGTACGAAGGACTTCACCATTACCTTTACTGAATGTCATTTTTTAAATTAATATTAGCCTTTTTTTTGCTTTCTCTTTAAGAAGAACAAATTACAGAAGTACCAATTTTGTTTACATAAAATCTGTTGAACATAACCTCAAATATACACACATGACATCGTTTTAATTGTTAACCTATAAAAATATTACATACAAAATTTGTAGGTATGTTTTTGTATGCATGATCAATCTATATACCAAATAAGTTTTACTTGCCTACCTCTGATGGTCCATTAGCCATTATCATCAAACTGATAGCAAAATACAGATTACATGCATCGGCCATACTTTATTATCACATTCTTAAAAAACAAAAAAAGCATACTTTTCAAAGTTGTGCTACCATATACCATTTCAAGAGCCTACAGTAAGTGCTGCTAGTAGCGCTCCCACCTCAAAAGCTTGTAATGTGTCCCACCATGTTGTTATTAATGAATGTAGAAAATTAAAAAGTACAATGGGAAGCCTTCAATGGCACAATGTAAATAATAAATCTAATCAAAATCCATCCAGCTGTTCTCAAGCTGATATGTGGACAGACATGAAAAGATCGGTTTGTCTGTGTCCATTGTATGCACACTGTGCAAAGAATGCATAGTAACCCATCAGCACACAGAAATGTGAATAAATGCGGCAGATTCATAGGGAACTAAAGTGTGTATCTTCAAAAGTACAGGTAGCCCTCGATTTACGCCGGGGATGAGTTCCTAGACGAACCGGCGTAAATTGAAACTTTTATAATGTAAATCAATGGGAAGTCAATGACATGCATTCCCGGCACCCAAACATTGACGAGTAATATAATGGCATTACATTTAAAGCTCTGAAATAACGTAAACAAAATAGAGGGAATTTAAAAAATACATTTTATACATTTACAATCAGCAATTCGTTGGTCCTGCGATTGACTGCGATTCTTTCATGTGATTGATGTGTACAGTCATCTCTGCTGTTATGCGATAGTTGCATTCACATAAGACAACGACCTCTGGAAAATCACGTAGTAAGAATAACCCCCGTACCTCCGCAGAGATTAAATTAGTCCTTTGAAAGTTTAAAGTGTCAGGAATGAAGTTGCATAAGCGCAAACTCGCATATGCAAAAGTTTGCATTTCACAAACAGCCTTTACTGATTCATCGATCTCATTGGAGAAAATTCGCGTTAACGAAACATACGTAATTGCAGAGATGACTGTATTTATAACCTTTATTCAAAATCAGCAATGTAAGAATTACGATTTGGTATAAGAATCAGTACGAGATACTTTGTAAAACGTTATAAATAATAGTAAAATATATTTTTTTCACTTTTTGACTTTCTGGTTTCAAAATCGGCGTTATTCTGAACTGGCGCAAATCGAGGGCTACCTGTATTATACTGAGGTACGAATATTTAAGATACATGAATACTGGAGTAACAGGAAAAATAAAGTGTACAGAAACATTTACGGAACATATTGCTACTATCAGGAGAGTAACATTCATTACATCATGTTACAAAGTGTAAATATTAAAATCACATCAAAAATGCATGGTTCTATGTCCGAAGTAGCATCATCATAACTTCTGTATTAACAATTGCAACAATGGTTTATAGTAATTTCACAGTGACAAGAAACAGAGGTGTAAGCTGCGCCATGCTTCTGCATTCTCTAAGAATTTTAAATTTTTCTTGTGCCAGTATTCTGATAACTGATAAATAAAAGGCACAAGTATTTGATTCTTGTGAATTATGCCACTGGAATGAACCATCACAATAAAATTTGAAATTCCATTCTTCCAAAGTTTATTTACTTTATCTTGTAATATATCATCATGTCCAATTTATACTGTTTCAGTTTTAAACCTATACGACTACCCCAGTAACAAATCAAAATGTGAGCTTCAAAACTTAGAACTGAGTTTAACACAGTATACTCTCCGAGGCCCATTTATTTGGATATAAAACACTGCCAGACCAATTTCAAATTTCCTATCCATGAATTTTAAATTGAGTGGGATCTGTCCAAAACTGGAGCAGAAAGTTAGTCTTAAAATGTCACAAGTTTTACAAAGGGCTTGAAAGTGACAATGCTCTTGTCTGAGGGATATTTTGTAAGCTTCATCAGCAATGAAAGATGAAACTGTCGAGAAACATAGAACTACACCAAAGCACATCATTCTAAATCTACGTTTAGGCCCTGAATTAATGTTCCCCATTAGATAAGCCACGGTACATAGCAGACGGCAGCATCAGAAATTCTCTCCAAATATAAAACTAATTTAGCACCAAATATTTTCTCCACATCAAATGTAAAACAGAAGAAAAAGAAATGTAAGCGCAAGGATAATTTGGAAAGAAAGGCAGCATTGCACTACATGAGCAAATGACAACAAAAATTGTTACACACAAATATCATTCTTAGAACAGCATATTATCATTAATCCATCAAATACTGACGACAAAATTTCACCAGTACGTCATCTTCACACGCATCAAAGTCTGTAACAGTATATATATATATATATTTATGTACAACTGTAGTATCAAATATCAACGAATCAGCCACCGACTTAAAATTAACTCACAGACACGTGATAACATATGCACTGTTCCCAACTTAAATGTATTTATGATTCTGTCATTTCATATAATCTTTATATATCACATATATCATTATGGCGTAAGTCCATCTCGTTGAACAAAAGTGACAAAATATGTAACATTATACAGAGACCACTGTCTCCTTGACATCATTTACAATATCTGTATGACTTGAAGCTTCTGTAGCGACTAACACTGATAAAATGCTATCTGTATGACCTTACGATATTTACAGGATGTCTCCTGGTATAACTACAACGATACGCACTACATACACACACATTTCTTCATTCATCAATAACAACAAAACATTAAGGAAGCAAGAAATATGAGTGCCATTACTATACAGTAAGACGACTCTTTGAGCCTAAAGCAGCCCATCCACGTACGAGTCTGGCTCGGCGAGCTTGACTCGTGAGCCGGGCTCAGATAAATTTCACCACACATGTATAGCAGACTCGGCTCGTGACACCCCACCCACAATGAAACCCGAGCCAAGCTGGACTCGCAAGCCAGACTCGTACGTGGATGGGCCGCTTAAGAGACCAGTATTCACTTTGTACATTAACAAGTTCACTCACATACAGCAGAATGAATACAATAAACTAAGACCACCGTGGTTAAGTTAAAAAAAAGAAGTGTGCACAGACAAATCTTTTCAGATCAAATGAACCAGCGTTACAGCAGTCTGCAATGACTGAAAAAAAGGCCCTATCATAATGGCTTTGTTCAAGCACCATAATTCTGTAGGAGAGATTTCAGGTTCTCATGACAACAAGTATGATGGTGACTGTCTTCTGGGATATTCTGCCACATAGTCTAATAAAACTGACTGATGTCACCCTGATAATAAAAACAGTTAAGTATCTCTGAAACATCAATCATTTCTACCAGACTACATGGTGCCACATGCCATAATCCAGTCATATTTTTCCTAATTCCCTGTCCAATGATCTGTTAGTATTTCAGTATACAAAGACACTTTAGTTAAGAACTGTATCCTAGTATATTGTGTACACAAATTAAAAGAAAAGTTGACGGTGCTTCTAGAAATATTATGGCACAGTAGACACAGACTCTGTTTACAACTAACCACAGTCTGAGTGTACTTTGATATGGATATACCGATGTCTTACTTCAGTGTAAAAAGCTAACCAGTATCCTTAAGATTACCACGAGGATAGATGAGCTTCATAATTTATACTCTTCACCAATTAACAAGGTAATCAATTCACAGAGATGGGCAAGGAAGATAAGATACAACTTAAAGAGACTTGGGCATAGATGAGTAGACAAAATTATAATAAAACTTAAATCAGGTAAGAGCGTGTAAAATGGATTCAAATGGCTCAAGATAGAGTTCAGTGATGGGATCTTGAGAACATGATAAAGAAACTTTAGTTTCTACATAAGGCAGAAAAACTGATCAGGTGAGCAACTACCAGCTTCTAAAAGAGGTCTCTGCTCCAAGGAATTAGTTATCCTTGAGAGTAACCTCTTCAGTACAAGATCCAATGTTAACTATGCCTAGGTATCATAAGTTGTCAAACTCGTGTGATCTGATCACATGTTTTCATCATAAGCTCTTCGAACTGAATACATGATGTGGTTTTAGTTGCAGACAGCACAAAACATTCCAATAAACATGAACAAGTTTGGCACTGAAAGAGTTCTGGACTGTAAAATGGCAAACAAACAAAACCTATGTAAGATTTGAGGTTTTCACAGCGGTGAGTATGAAGATTTCTGTCTTCTGGGCTGTTGCGCTGTGTAGTCTGGCAGATGTTAGATTCATCGCCCTGATGGAGGAAGTATGACCTCTGAAACGTTGGTTAACATCGACCAGACTACACGGCGCAACAACCCAGAAGACAGAAATCTTCAAATAAAATCTAGTATCACCACCACCACCACTATCCTTCCCAGTATTAAGCCCAATCGTTCTTTTAGCAGATAAATACCACAAACAAAATATGTACACTTTTGAAAGCAATAATAAGTCGTCCAACCGGCTGTCAGCGAACAGAATACCAATAAATGGCCTTACACACACAAAGAGAAGCCTTCCATATAGACCAGTAAAACTCACTTAACTTATACAATCACCTGTTACTGAAATTCAGAATATACAGTGACTAGAATTATGCACTACAATTGTGTGTGTACAATGAATATAGTGGAACCTCGACATAACGCAGGTTTCGGGAGACAGCTTCAGTACCCATGTTATAAGCTACCTGCGTTATATGTGAAACATGTAAAACCTTTGTGGTACGAGGTATATACAGTGGAACCTCAATATACCGTGCCTTGTTATACCGCAGACTCGGATATCATGTCCCCCAATACGATTACATACATTTTACATGTAAGATTTGAGGTTTTCACAGCACTGAGTATGAAGATTTCTGGGTTGTTGCGCTGTGTAGTCTGGTCGATGTTAACCAACGTTTCAGAGGTCATACTGCCTCCGTCATCAGGGCGATGAAACGTTGGTTAACATCGACCAGACTACACAGCGCAACAACCCAGAAATCTTCATACTCAGTGCTGTGAAAACCTCAAATCTTACATGTAAAATGTATGTAATCGTATTGGGGGACATGATATCCGAGTCTGCGGTATAACAAGGCACGGTATATTGAGGTTCCACTGTATATACCTCGTACCACAAAGAAAATTACATAAAAATGATAAAAGTAAATAGCTCTGTGGATTTGAAGGAGCTCGTGCAAATTGCAGAGAACAAACATAACACCATGTACAAACAGCTTTATTCAATTTACTGATCTGTTACACAGAAAGATATTTTCCATTCTGAAAAAACACGTATTTTATTTGCAGTTCAATCACATCAGTAATTGCAATCAGTGTTGAAGAGAATCCACATAATAATGAATTATGGCTCAAATCTCTTTTCCGATGTTATCTTTTGATACGAAAGGCTACAAATTTTTTATTGTTTGTAACTATCTGGGGACTGACAGTTCTCTCTCATTTCTATGCATTAAATGCTTAAGTGCTGCATTTCATGTCACAAGATAATATCCCATCAGCCACCAACCAGTGGAAAAGATGGGCTCAAGCTATAATCCAAGAAAATTGGGTCCTATTCAACACCGATTCTAACAAAAATGTTTGAATTATGAATTAAATACCCTCTTTTACAACAAAAATGCAAAATACTTCTCTGTGTAAAAAAATAAACCAAACTGAACAAGTCTCTTTTACATATACTTATGTAAGGTCTACGCAATTCATGTGCGTTTCATTCAAATCCATAGAGCTGTTCACTTTTATCATTCTTTTTTAAAAACATAATTTTTATACCACCTGGTATATCATCTGCATGTGAAACATGAAACTAAAATTGCACAGCAAGAATTACAATATAAAACAGCATAGCACAGTAATTCAAGGAACATTTTACCTCCTTTGTGGTATAACTATCATATGTTATGAACAACATAAAGTTGGTTTAATTTTTGAAGTCTTTCTTGACAAAGATCAACTTCATACATAAAAAAATAAAATAAGAGAATTAAAATAATATCCAGTCACACCTCCTACAATCACATTAACATACACCAGACTTTATCCTTGCTTTGCTAATTAAGCAACCAAGCACACAAAGCAAGTTTTGCAAAGCCTGATATGCCCAATGCCTTGAAGATGGCTTGCTACTGCAAGTAATACACACACAAAGAGATGTCACAACTGTTCAACAAATTTTATTTCAAGTTTACTTTTCTCACATCGTCCTCGGAGGTATCTGTTACAGCCTTTGCAATCTTTGAGTCACGTTAGGCTTGGCAGTGAGATAAAGCATATAAAATAAAATTATTGACCACAAATAAATCATTCTACATTTTCCACGTTATTCATTTTGTAGTACGTAAACCTGCTTAAGGCAACTGCAGATGTCACCATTTGCAAAGTGCTTGTAACTTATTACCAACTGGATCCCAAAACCATCAAGTTCAAGTCATTTTGCTTCTTGTAATTAAATAACATGTATTCTGCTCAGTGGTTTTGTTCCATAGAAGATTTTCAATGCAGATATGTTCAAAACATGTTTCAAGTGATCATTAGCCCACATGATAAAATACTGATGAGAAACCTCCCATTACCAAGCAACAAAAATTGAATGACAATCAGTGATAACTGAACAGCACAGAAAGGAATCTCATCGAAGATACCAAAAACATATTTCTTTCTAATGTCTCCTTTCTAATCTCTGAGTGGCAAGGATATTCCAATGATACATTCATAATGAAGACAATGGCCAGCAGAGAAAGAGAATCTAAGTCTAATTTTGATTCCATACCACAGTTAGGGGCTCAAAAACCAAGCATAGGCCAACACAAAGTTTTGACTTTGTCAGAGGTAAGAAATCTTGAAGCTACACAGAAAAATTTGTACTAAATACATCTGATTATGAACCCAAGACTTTTTACACAAAAGTACAAACTCGAAACTGGTGCTTATAAATATGTTTTACACCCACGGCCACTATTGCCTGTAAAGCCATATGAAGGAATTTGAACGTAAGAGGGAGAAAGCAACAGAAAGGAGAAGTTACATGAGGAAGTCCACGATTTGTGCTCTTTGCAAAAATTATTAGGAAGATGAAATAAAAAAAGAATGAGATGGGTGGGAAACGCAGTATGCACAAAATAAAACAAGAAACAGTCACTTAATTTAACTGGAAAATCTCTAAAGAATCCACTCGAGAAATACGAATACATTTTTGTGACACAGGTTTTGAAGATATAAAATGGATTTAATTAGCTCAGGATTGGAGTTCAATGGTTGGCTACTGGACTGTTTCTTAACCTGCTGAATAAAGACCCTGTATCATGAAGTTAGTTTCCTCATACACCACAATATAACAGTACTCAAACTATAATAACACTGTGACAGAGTTCAGCTGTCTCTCTATTTATTTAAATATTCTTACTTTATTTAATAGCACTTCAGGTGCTTAGGTAAAGAGCATCAATGATGAAACAAATAGTGAATAATGAACTAGAAACAATGTGGAAGGAAGCAGTCATGGCCTAATTTAAGGCACTAGCCTGGCATGTCCTGAGGAAAACCACAAAACATCACTCAGGATAGCTAATTTCTGAGATGAGATATAAACCTCATAACTCAGGAATACAAAACAGAAAAGCTAGTCACTTAACTTTGGTTTTCAGTCAAGTGTCTCCAATCAAAAGTTAATTTACAATAAATATGCATATTTCAGAAAATAAAGAGCAAAACAAAGAGCAGAAACATTTATTTCTTGAAATAATTTTGGAAGGACAGTGTTATATCAATTAGGATCAACATGTCCATCATTTGACTAAGAACAAATTTATGATACCCAAGTCTGCATTTACCTCGTATGGAAATAACGACGCTCATCATAGACCTCCACAAATTATCAAAATATTTTTAAGCCACAAATAAATATATTTATTTAATTATACTAAAAAAGATAAATATTACTAGTAACTGAACCTAAACATGGCAATTTTCTTTCCCTTTCACAGCATCTCATAGGCCTAGTTTGGCTGCGTTGTTTGTGCACGTGCAGAACATTTTCTATCCATGAGTGACGATAGTAACGAAACATTCAAAATACATTTCATGTTTGATTATATAATGAAATACAATATAACTTTAAAATTACTATATAGTTATTACAAATTTTCTCTAACAAAATATTTACAAGTAGCACGATACAATCCCACAAAATTATTTAAAATACCATAAAGCTTCATGGAATATTTTAATTCCCCCACATTATGCTTGAATGTGTAAAAAATTTACATCCTATAAAAATCTTACAGGAACAAATGAAGTAAATATGATATATCTAAAACAAAAATAATCAAGTATAATAGGCATTGTCAGAAACTTATTCAATCACACACACATTACACTGTTAAATGTAACAGTTTTCCTCATATTGTGATGATTTATTGGCATTCTTAAATAAGAAATCATCAAATAAACTTAGGCTTCCATCCGCAGTAGGTTAACTGTCATGGAAGCTTCCTCTAAGCTAGTCAAAATCTGAAATGGCCAGTTCTTAGAAGTTGATTTTATTGTTGCATGCAATCCATATATACAGAGCAGTAGATCACAAAGGCTACCAACTACATTCTTATCAGTGATGTGGGGCATGATATGCTGGCTGCAGTGTGGATAATCCTGCAGGAACAAAATATACCCAACTGCACATACTAAATGCGGACTTAACCATGTTTTAAAATCTGTCTATAAGAACACTGTACCTAACAACATTTTGCAGCATTCAAGTAAGTATCCAATACTGAAACACATTTCCTAGTGGCATAATGTTTTCTGTAACAGTAGTTGAATCATTTGTTTTCCCGTAACATAATTAATTTTGAAGATGGCTGTCTTCTGGATTGGATGCAGGCAGCAAGGACCTCTGAAACAATGGTAAACTTCTACCAGACTACACAGCACTACAATCCAGAAGACAGCTATCTTTATACTCGCCACTGTGAGAACCTCAAATCCTACATGATTAATTTTGTTTCTAAGCTTTTTTTTTAGTGTTTCATGATCTTCTATTGGTATCACATACTTCAGATGACACCAGTTTTTATCAGCTACAGACCAGGTTTCATGGCACTTTTTGCATCTCTACAGAGTACATTTCCTTCCTGCATGAATACCTACAAGGCAACTGGCTGCAACCCTAGTAATAATGCCACAGCCTTTGCATGTTACACGACAGCATAATCAGCTGAACATTTTATTTTCAATATTTTCTTCCTACCTTGAGCACAAAGGTTTCTAAATTTAGCCAATTTTTACCACAAATGTCAACTGCAATGACTTTATTCAAACACGTGCATACGTCAAGCTAAAAAATGTTTCTGGCAAAGAGTGTGTTTAGATCAAGTCATGAGACTTTACAGACTAAAAGTCTGAATGTGATTATGTGTTATACGTAGATTGGAATACGAAAGTTTTACCCGCACAATGAAGTAAAAAAGTTTGTCCCGCTACGTGCCGTACAGGCGCTTGGGGTGAGTGGAGGTATAGCTCCTCTCTTTCTTCACCTCAGCACTAGATGGGGGTGAGTGGTCGGTATCACGCCCCGGCCGGCTTTACCCCCGGGAAAGGACCCCGGTATCCATTGTAGAGGAGGCTGGGTGGGCCCCAGAGCTGGTCTGGACGCAGAGGCTTGAGGAAAAATCCTCTGCCCCCATCAGGGATCGAACCCCGGCCGTCCACCCCGTAGCTAGTCACTATACTGACTGAGCTATCCCAGCTCATCCCATGATGAAGTGCTTAAGCACAAAGTATGAAGGTGTATATTGAATATGTAGGTAAAATTCCATATTTTTTAGGACTCAATCATCAGATCAAAGGAACGAGCTCTGGTACCATTTGGACAAAATATACAAAAGCAGATCTAAATAAGGCAACAAGCAGAAAAACTGCTACTGAGAAGTAAGCCCCAGTCACCAAACTCACAGCCACTCTCTTTACTGACTGAGCCATCCTGTCTTATATTTACAACAGAGATCTGTCCACTAATTTATACGATTAAACACATCATTTTCAAGATGAACAGGAATTACAGACTGTTTTTGAAACTTCTTTCACCTAAAAGCCATTCTTGTGACTTTTAGTTTCCAAAATATGTGAAATTTGTTAACACGTTTAGCTCAGCAATCAATATACAACACTCACCACACACAAATCAATGCCACAGTATGAGTAACGACACAGAAGTAAAGTTTTATCAAGAAATGCTTCAATGTACTGAAGAATACATAAATGAGATAAATACAATTTTGCATGCTTATGCTTCAAACACAATTATGTAGCTATGGAGAGTATATATTTCTTGTTACATCATAACACACAGGCATTTGAATCTCTTTCTGAAAAACACACAAGTCCGTGAAAAAGCAACTGCTTCTGCCAAAGGAACAAAAAACAAAATATTCTTTGTAAGATTTGAGGTTTTCACAGCAGTGAGTATGAAGATTTCTATCTTCTGGGTTGTTGCACTGTGTAGTCTGGTAGATGTAACCAATGTTTCAGAAGTCATACTGCCTCTGTCATCAGGGCAGTATGACTTCTGAAACGTTGGTTACATCGACCAGACTACACAGTGCAACAACCCAGAAGACAGAAATCTTCAAAATATTCTTTATATCATCTCCATATATGTATTGTTCAGGAAACCATTAATTCCTAAAAATGTGCATGACTATCTGTTATGAGAGGAATATTAAGGGTGGGAGAAAAATACCACTTTAACTCTAAACACACTCCTTGTTTAGTTTAGCATTCTCAGTTCTGGCTCTGAGCAGGAATTTGTAAAAGCATAAAATTTTAAAAAATTCCAGTTTCCACCTAAGACACATAGCACAATACTGCATTTCCTCAACTGATGGTTAATCCACTAATGTGATCCATCAGATATCCAGAGTTTCAATCAATTTTCACCTGATGCAACATTCATCATTTTGTGAATGTGGTATCAGTCCAGGGTTTTTATTTGCATTTGTGTCTCTGACCATATGATTTGAAGGCAAGTGACTCGATTGTATTTTTTTTCAATTTTAATAAACGGAATTTCACACCAATACAACAAAATGTTATTGTGGGTTCAAGATACAATTCCCTCAGTCTAGATGAGTTTAGTTTTGCATGCAAATCTGTTTTATTTTTCTCAAATACATTTATATTAATCCTTAAAAGGTAGTGGAAACTGTGTGCACCACCTGCTTTAACAATCAACGACTCTGCAACTTGATCACTGAATGTATTTATGGATTTCGTATGATTCTTAAGAGTGAACAGAAATTATTTGCCTACATAAGACTGACGAACTGATTGTTGTAATGGAGAAGCATTGTATTTTCTTTGCAGTACAGACTGAATTTTTACATAACATTTAGATGAGCTTCAGTATCAAACAAATATTACTTTATCACCACTTTGTTTCACTTTCATGCTACATCAATAACAATGAAACAAAAAGAAACAATTACTGACCTCTGAACAAAAGGAATTCTGCAATAAAGTCTGTTATATTAAAAAAAATGCTTCATGAAACAAGAGTCTGACACAAAGCGTCTCCTTCTTCACTGCAGGAATGAAACAATGTTATGTAACTCTTTATATAATACGAGAAAAAACTTTAACCTCTTTAAGGAACTTCTCACGTTTAGCGTATGTTCTGTTTCAACTAGCTGAAGCAACTTCGCGTCTTCAGCCTAATTAAAGAGAGAAAGATAAAGACTACTGAAGTAGTTAGTAATGAGGCTGTTATATTTTACCTCCAGATGGTGATTTCTTTGGTGTCTGCTTTTCTTTGTTGCCGTGTTTGGAAGCTACACAAAAAAGAAAGAAAAAATAAAATGTATATTATGATAAAGATGATATTCATCGCCCTGATGACGGAGGCAGCAAGGACCTCTGAAACGTTGGTTAACATCGACCAGACTACACAGCGCAACAACCCAGAAGACAGAAATCTTCATACTCACCGCAGTGAAAACCTCAAATATTATATATTATGATAGTTTCCACTTTTCTGACTCCTTGCACATTCTTTGCAAAAAGTGCATGAAATGTATGAATACTGGGGATGATGCAATCACCATGCATCTCACCACTTTAGATCTGACACAAATGATACTGACCTTTGTAGATGATGTATGGTCATTATTCCATGTTTCATCTCTGAAACTACTAAAAGGATTTCAGTAAGTATGACATTTTTTAGACAACACTAAATCTGTCACGCAAATTCAGTTTTGATCCATATTAAGAATAACCCCTATTTTTCAAAAATCGTATGACAATATAGACCTCTTCGTAACCAGGTAATATTGACCTGCAATAAATTAACATAAAGAAAAATGCAAGTTGTTTCATCGTTTCCAGTGCAAAGTGCCCTAGAATGCTATTGGCCAGCAGCACTCCAAATTCTTAAGACTTCAAACCAGTTCACTGATTGAGGGCACTGCCATTAGTACAAATACTTGTTCAAAAAGTTCCATATTTACAAAAGAGGAAGAGAGATCAAAAACATTTTTAGGAGTATTTGCAACTAAGAATTTCATAAATGCATGTATCAGCTCCACTGAGTCTGTATTTCTTTCTGTCTGTCTGCATGGAACTCAAGAAATGCTAAACAAATTTTAATAAAATGGAAGATTTACTAAAATTGTATCAACACATTCCAATTTCAGTTACAATTAATAAAAACTGGAAAGGTTTAATTTGTAATTTTGAATTTTTAATAAGTTTAAGTTTATGTCAATTATCTTGCTTAAACAACTTTAGTCTCCAACTACACAAATAATTTGGTGTTACTGTCTTCTTAAAGTAACACAAATAAATAATGATATGTCATAAGGTGCAAAGATCATTGCCCCAGACAATTCTGACATCACAGGCACCATTTGCAAAGATCAACTCATGATAAAAACGCCAGAAGTGTTAGGCTATGCATAAATTTCTTGGCTTGTTCTACTGAGAGAAGAGTGCTTCAGAAAATGTCCACCACTTGCACTTAAAAATTTCTTTCCATCTGCAAGACTGATAAAAATGATTCTTGAATGAAACATAAATGCAAAATATTTAGAAAGATAAGGAAAAACTGACGCTATTAAATATGAATACCAAAGCTGCACATCTTCAGAGCTACAGAAGCAGGGACTGGGAAAATGTGGCCTGAACCACCTGTTTCTAAAGCCATTAAACACTGCTTACCTGGTAAACTAAATGGAGCAGAACTAAACGGATCCTCTGCCAAGTCTGTGTATGTCATCACAAGGCTCTCTCGACTCTTGACATTAGAAATACCTGTAATATTTATAAGAGGACTGAAAACATGAACACAAAATCCAAAATAACAAATTTCTAGGAACTGATTACAATAAAATTAGCATTAGCAATGTAGATGTGCATTTTTCAGAAAGAGTTAAAACAGTAACTGTTGTTGTAATAACAGTCTTAGACTGGATATACTGTAAGTATAAGTGCAGGCTTCCTAAAATATATAATAATATATAACAAAACTGGAATGACCACAATTTACAAGTCTCTGCAGACATTTAAGTGATTTAGCGGCAGACAATGCTAAGGTTTTCTTGTCAAGGCTGTACATAAAGCTGCCCCTTGTCTTCTCCTCTGCCCTAATGAGCCCAAGTACTGATGAAAACATAATTACTGCCCTCAAGAAAAAAAGAACACTCCCTGCACTCATAGGTTATACCATAAATCAAGTCATGACCATTTATTTCAATATCCCTTTCGATTCATTAGTCCATCTAACATTCAGTGTTAAACAGTCTCTCTTTTGTAATCAATCCTGGGATTGATTGGCAGCAGCTTGAGCTGCTGATACTTGGGGAATCCTGAGGATCTTTAATGTGGTGGATTCCCCTTGCCTTCCGCATCCTATGCCGTTGACCCATCCGGGTTCATCTGGCTTTAGGGGTGATTTCTCACCCCAAGGGCATGAGGGTGCCCTGAACCTCCACCTGCTCATCCACCCTCCGAAGAGGCTGTTGGCACTTGGTAGAGGGGGACCACTTACACTGGTGGTCACTCG
Organism: Zootermopsis nevadensis; assembly: GCF_000696155.1. The sequence continues at coordinate 772,190 of NW_019059865.1, read as the reverse complement.
GTCTGTGGATGCAGTTTAACGTAACATAACAGTAAGAGATACCAAACCTCTAAAACAGTCTTACTTCAATTACCTTAATGTTACTGACTAAAGGACTGGCTTGAAATAATTCTTGTTAATGCAGTAGTATGAAGTAAATCGAAGTGCCTCATAGCAAACTTTTTAACATAACATAACATACTCGAAAGGAGTGCACAAGTCCAATTAACATTTATCATATGGGACACAGAAGATTTAAAATCCCATACTACAGGATTTCAAGCAAAACATTTAACACAACGGTTAATGGTTTAGCAGTATGCACTGCTACACACAGCCAGCTGGACCATACATAAGCACACGACTGGCAGAGGTTACATTAACTGGACTGATATTAACAGGAAGCTGTAGCTTTAAATAGCAAAGATTAAAATAAACCTTACAAAGGTGGTTAATAGCTTTAAAGCTTAATTAATAAATGGTAAAGATAAAATTGTCATCAGTGCTTATTAAGCTCCACACCATGAAGGTGAATGGGAAAGTGGAGGTAAAGATCCACTCATTCTGGGCTTGGCACTAGGTAGAAATGAGTGGTCAGTTTCATACCCTGTCCATTTCATCCTCAAAAAACAAGCCATTCATTCCCATAATACAAAACCAGTTTCACAATACATTCTACACTGCAACCAACATTAACAGTGAAACATAAGGATGTGAATTATAACAACAAAAGTTATATATCCTCACTTAATGGTACCTGCACCTTGTCGTGGTGGTGGGGCTTGAGTACCTCAGTGATCCGAAGAGCTATGCTGGTGATAGCATAGCTACTGGTAGGGCCTCCATAGCCAGATTGGTTGAGGGGGAGAGGTCAGACTAAGACAGGTACCCTGGTCCTCCAGGTTGGGGGTTGGTCGCAAGGCTAACAACCTTGCACCATAAAAAGGAAGACGTTTCAAAACCTCAATCAAAGCCGCGGACAGACGGACCTAACAGAGGATCGAATGGAAGAGGAGAATTGAGGAGGCCATGGACCGAATACGAACCGGAGAGCCATAGAAGAAGAAAGTTATATATAAAACTGAGATGTAATCATTGCAATAAAATAATTTTGGTCAAATGGGCAGAAATTTTATAACCAGATACAGAGAACCTTTGCATGATATAAAATTTAACAAGGAAAATTGTAAATGTGTAAAACATCCATACTCTGAACATACAGCATGACTACAATAAAGCAGGTAGGTTTATAAAAGTATGTTTCCCTGATAAGTTCTTTAATGGACCAACAACAAAAATTCATAAAGGGGAAATGTACATCTTTGTTACACAAGCCCCCATTTTGAAACATCATGCACTTGAAATATACATTTCCCAGTTCATATATTATTAAAACAGATATTGTAATTATAGTTTCTAAATTGGCTATAAAAGTATGTCATTTAGCAGTGATTAGATTAAAAGTATAAATGAGCTGAGATGGTTACAAGACGAATGTCAGCAGAAGCTGCCAAAATGCATTTGTGTTGTTATAAACACAGAATTCATTAGGTGTGGATAGTTTTGATAATTGGATTGCAAATCACAGTAGACAAAAAAGAGAAAGAAAGAAAGCAATATCATGAAACTGGAATGTTTAAACAGAATAATTTTCTGTGTCCATATGCAATGCTTGAAATATGTCTCACAGGTACAAGCATGTAAACACACAAAGACACTTACTACTTTGGGAGCCCCTTCTTATTTTATCAAATTCTGCACCAAAAATATGGTCCTCTGTCATCAGACTAAATGGTGTAGAATCTTCAAAGGGATTCCAGTCAGCAATATCTGCTGACAGAGACCTCCCACCAGCTGTTACAGCACTGGACAGTTCACCCTGTACCAAAGAGACAAAGCTATCGATTCTGAAGGGTTCTGATGATGGTGTAATACATTCTGGATTGTTGGGTTTTTGGACCTTGTCCATCGTCTGATGTTATAAAATACACAACGTTTTCAGGACTGGATCTGTCCTCGTCTTTAGAATTAGTGTAGGGGCACCTACTCCATGGGGTCCATTAGAATGAGCTAATCTCAATCACTGCACAACCTAGATCAGAACAATTACATGTGTATAAGCACCTGTATTCCTCAAAAAACAGTGTATTTTATAACAGTAGATGATGGACAACGTCCTAAACCCAACAGTCAAGACAAAGCAATGTTTATCAAGAATACAATTTTCACTAAGATGGAACGTTACACAACAGCAAAATGTATGAACTGCACATGAATTCTCTCCCACCCAAACACCCATTAGCACATATATTACATCTTTAAGCAGTTACTGACCGTTCAGTCAATCAAGAAAACTACCCTAAGTTATGGAACCTATAAAAGTTCATCACCATCACCATTAAAGTCTGCCAATGAATGCTAATATTATCCAGTTTAAGCTATTTCCCAACTTCACAACCTATTTACATAAGATCCACTTTAATATTATCCTACCACGTACGCCTCTATGTGGTCTCTTTCCATGACATACTCCAACCAAATTTTTTAATCAATTTGTTTTACCCCTGTACAAATACAAATTAATCAAAGGTAAGCGAAGATGTATTTTTGTAGATGATTCATATTCCCGTGTATGAACTAAACACACCAAGGACTGAGGACAGCGTGGGATGAGTATCTGGTATACAATGTGTTAAATGCCTTTTATACATCACATACTAAAATATTAAGCAGAGGAATGGGCATTTAATGTTAATCTATTGCACTAGGAATGGCACAGATTTTAAATTACTGTAACATACAACATAATCAGTTTGACTTCAGATACTCACATGAGATGCTGACACTCCAACAAGGTGCCTGTGAGTGTCTGGAATGTTGGCGGCTCTAGAAGTGTTATTAACGGCACTTTCTGGTGGTGAATTTGAGCCGGACCGAGATCTGACCGAGGCTTCATACGGTGCCAGAAACTGACTTGTCTCATTAGCAAATACTCTTAAAAAAATGCAATATATTAGCAAACTCTCTACTGGAATAATTTCACTTACCAGAAAACAGATTATTATTTGTAAACAACTGGTCAGGCTATTGAATAAAATATTAAAATAAAAAAAAATACTTTCTGGTAATATAATTTGACTTTAATATTAAGAAACTAGATAAAAAGACCTTTAGATAGTTAATGGTTTAGAGTCAATAAAATTAAACTAGTTATATGTGACTTACTATAACAAATAAAATTCAAAAGTTGAAAAATACACTGTATCTATAACAACCCAAAATTAGGTAGCAGTATTTCCCTAATTACTAAAGTATTGATTATAACATCACTGCCTGGTCAACAGAGACCCATTTGTGAAAACAGAGTATACCATTTGAAGGTGAGACTAACATTATGGTACAAGGGACTTTATATTGGGCATCCTATCCCCTACATTAATATAAAGGCATTATCAAACTGCACAAATTAAAATTTTAACTACTATCATGAGACCACCACCATAACATAAGAATTGCATATGCAAGAAACAATTAAAAAGTTCTTCATGCAATTAATTCAAGATTCAAGCACTTTTCTAGTTGTCTAGGCTACTAACTGTGCATGACCACAAAGTCACATTTTAATCTTCTAGAGATTTTTATTACATACAGAATTAAAACTTTTTTTAACTTCATTATGCCAGGTTCAGCCAAATGCTGTATCAGCGTGAAGATCCAATTCCACTTCAGATTTTACACAGATGACAGACATTTCAACCTCTTCCTGTTTCAATTTCATTTACAACTCAAAAAGAGAAGAAAACATATCCACCCATGCATCTCACTTGAAACAAGATCCACATGCATACTTGTTGAATGCAGATGTATCACTCATGTTGCGACGATGCCCCCGAGGTGCAGCCAATGTAGGAGAGCTGGGAGGAGTTACAGTTGCAATGCACTGGGAGACAGACTCCAGTTTGTGGGCAGCTGGCTTAGAAGTAACTGCAGGAAGATTAAATGATGAAGGTGGGACTGGAGGAGGACCTTGGGGACAATTCTCACCCCCACCATCATCCTGAAATGGATCTGGAAAGCCTGAAAGAAACATGACAGCCAAATATGTGTACCCAATCCAAGTTCATTTTCACAATATATTCTAATTTCTTCCAGTGTTGTATGACATCTGCAATTACCGTCATCTGTAATGTAATTATTTGTTCCTTATTTCTTCTTTGTTGCTGAAAATGATTTAAACGGTTCCTCAAAACAAAGTGTTACAATTTATGTAAGAACTGTCAGGTTGTAAAAACTAAGATATACAAAAGTGACCCGTGACCAATAAAAAACAAAAATAAAAAACAAATGTGCTGAAAATCAAGAACATTTTTCATAGCTGTACCATTTATTATTAAATACAAAAATTACATGCAACAGAAAACGAGCCACTCAGCATACACCACACTATATCACAATATGCCCTCATTCATTACATAAATTCTGTGAAAGCAAAAAAATGTTCAAACAGATAATTCTGTCACCATCCTGTGACAATAAACTACACTATGCATATTATCATACAATGCCTCGTAGTCTCTGCAAATGTCCGTTAATATGAAACAGAAAACAGCTGACCACCATTAAAATCTAACTTAGTACTTCGTTCCTGTAGAGCCATCCTTGGAGTATGTAGTAACGCCACTGCCTGCTCCCTTATTGATGTTCTTTGACAGTGGCATAATAGGGCGGCATTAATGGGATGGGCCTTCTTATTAGAGCGCCAGAGAACAGGAAGTCGAGTCTTCACAACGCCCTTCATAACACGCGGATTCTCCGAATGGTACACCAACATCGGCTTTGCCTCATAAATTCCTGATGCATTACCGCCCAGAAGCAATGTAAGCCAATCTTTTTTCAGCCTTAAAACCAGAGGCAGATCTCTCTTCACAGGCTATGCACATCCTACCAGGCATCTTCCAGTACAGCCCTGTTTCATCAACATTAAAGACCAAGTCTGGCGGACGAGGAGAAAGCAGCTGACGCCGACACTAGCGCTGCCTAGGTACCCACTTCCAGTGCTGCCTTTACACTTGCATTTTCCGCTGCCTAGGTACCCACTTCCAGTGCTCCATTTACGCTTGCATTTTAAAATTTTCTTTATGTATATATTCATTATTATATTAAAAGGGCGTTAATGTGAAACAGCGTAAAATGAAGCGTCATAAAGCCTACCTGTATTTGAAAATTGAGTAAAATGTCCAGGATTCTGATATAATTTATATACACACAATAATCTTTTTCTGTTTCACAAGAAAGATTCTGTTAACGTAGCTTTGCTCCTTACCGCTTGTTTCCTTACCTGATGCTGGGAATAGAGCTTCAAGGGATTCTCTGCTGTCCCCAGAGCTCTTCACTGGTGCTGTGCTCATGTTCATGGTGTGGCCTTGTACAGAGGCTGCAGCCACATTGGAATGACTTGAAGAAGTATTGCCTGACAACCTGGGGTCAAAGTTCACTGTCGCTGATACAGAAGAAGGGTAGAACGTTTGTACAGGAGTTGCCTGGTGCGTTGCAGAATGTGGATGAGCAACAGGTGCTGTATTTGTTGCGGGCAAAGGCTGTGAAGGAGGCTGGTGGGAGCTGGGACCGGATGATGTAACACTTGGAACTGGAGTAACAGGTGCTGGAAGGGGTTCATTTGTTGCTGCAGGTGCACCATTCATTGGAACAGGGGACTGAGAGAGAGAAGGAAGAGGAAGGGGACCAGTCTGTCGGCGAGTAGTTCCTGCTACAGGGACTGGCGAAGAGCCCAAAGGAATTGGAAGTACACCTCCAACAGGCAGTGGCTGGCCTCCCTTAGGACGCTGTCGCGGAGCAACACTTGTACCCTCCACCACTGGAGCCACTGTCTGCTTTGTTACTTTCACTGATGTGCGCTTTACTTCATTATCCATCTGAGGGCATGGCAGCTGATCCACTATAGGCACAGGTGTCTTCTACAATCAAAATAAGGAGATTCATTACAACAGGCATTAACAGATTCTCTACAGGCCTGTGTGCCACTTCTAAAAATTATAAACCAGGCTGAGAATCCAGAAAGTTAGAAATATGCTACCTCAGATAAAAGACATTGTTTTAACACAATTTCACACTATGACGGAACAGTACTAGTAATTACAGTGTAATGCTCGATTAAGGTTCAGCAAGTTTTCATTCTTCGATAAAATGCAGACATACACCTCATTAGTTAATTTATACAACAAAATATTTAAATAACATCCAAATCTAAAGGAAGCCTCTAAAACATCTGTGCATGTATGTGTGATGGCTTCCAATATTTGTAAATGTCTTAACTTCTTCCAAGTTTGTTCCAGTCTTGCAACTCAAATTTTATACAGAAATACTTTCAAGTAACTATACACAACACAAACTGTAGTCAATCCTACAAAAACTTACGTGCAGATTCTGAACAGGACAATCTTTGCCAAAAAGGGAAAAGGCTACAAAGGAAACTTGAAAAATATCAGGACGTTTATCTGGATCTGGCTCCAACATATATCCTGCAAAGACAGAAGAGGAAAAACATGTCATCTCACAGCAATAATTTTAGTTTATCTATTGTATGAAATTCACAATGTTCTTTCTTTGATTTGCTAACAAAGTGCAGTGTGCTAGATACAATCATGAGATTATAATTGGTATCAGTCAAATGATTAGTAGTGCGTGTCACAAGAAAACAGAAATGTCAAGCTACATTAAACTTCAAGGTATATATTTTCTTTTGCTGTAATTATAATTCTTTAGTGAATAGAATCAGACCATATAAAAACACACGATGTCTTCACATTTGGGTGCCAATTTCATGGCTACTGTGAACAGAGTACTGAACCTTCTGACTACACTAAATTTCACAAATTTATCAACTACTGGAGTTTCTCAAGGAGTCTAATCCATGGAGTTAGTTAACACACAATTATTCAAGCTTAATACGTTTTTCAGCAGATGAAGTGTTAGGGAGAAACTTTGTAAAATGTAAACAATCAAGTATTTCTTCCAAAATCAAAGCTTTTTTACCTTACACTAAATCAAAACATGGTTTACTTATATGATTATAATTAACAAACTTGGAAATGTACACACAGTATAACAATTCTGGCACGTTCACAAGAATTTGATGTTTGACCTCTGAGAAAGATCAGGAAATCCCTCAGCTGGAGGATTTCTCACACGGGAAGTCCCTGACCTTTGAGAATAGGCAGAAAATTCACCAACTTAGGATTCACCACACAAGAATTCCTCATGTGGGGATTCCCCATCCAGTCATTCCAGCATGCAACTAAACTGCTAATTATTGTTCTCCAATTGTAACCAAATTTCAAATGACCTGATTTTTCATACAACTCAGCAATATAAAATTTTGTAAGAATCCATTCAGCTTTCTCAACATGTAACGTGATTACAGATGAACAACCAGACAGAGTGATTTTAATGTGAATTTTATAGTCAATTTAAAAACTATAATTACAATATTAGTTTTAAAAATGTACGAACTGGGATAAGTATACTTGAAGCGTATAATGTGTCAAAACTGGAATACAGTAAAATGGAACTTCTTATGTACATTTTAACATAAATGCTTAGGACACAAGAAATAAACTGGGAAAACTTCTTATCCAAGATTAAGTCTGAGAACATGATACAAGATTCTGAACAGAATGATTGTAAGAATTTTTACGTTCAATTCCAAAACGAGTGTGAAGTGTCTTCAAAGATATAAATTTAATCATGCATGGGTGCACAGAATGTATCGTGCACACCACAGTAACTTACTGATTAGGCAATGCATCCCTCTGGAATATCTCGAATTGTCAGGAATGGTGAAGTTTCCACTCTGAATGGCAAGTGTACTCTCTCCAAACGGTAATGAGAAGAAACACAACTTGTACAATAAACAGCCAAGGGCCTAAAAATAAAAACATCAGTCACAAAAATGTTCGACTCAAGTTCAAAGCACATGTAAGGAATATATTACAAACTGTGTTTTAAATTATATGAGCTATGCAAAAGTTTACTGATATCGCATACCAAACTTATCACTCTAGAATTGCTTTACTACAAGAAATATAAACTGCAGAAACATGAACTGAGATAAATATAAGACGCAAAGAGATGGTTGGCACTCCTCATATATATATATATATATATATATCGGTTAAATTCTTCACACAGACTGTGTATAGCAAAATAATGTAAAAAAAAGTAGGTGGCTGGGTACCAAGCTCACAAAATTTTAATTAATAATATTCAATGTCCATCATGCTTATGTTTTGTTATAACTGTTGCCATGGTAACGCTGTTCAGCAATTCTGACCACAAAACTACACATATTATGCATGGCTAACAATTGTCAAGATGCCCCTCAGAAACTAAACATAACACGAGAATAGCGCCAAAGATCAAAGTTGTTTTGGAGAGGGGATTCAAGCTGTATAACCTGTCCTGGGTCTGTTTTTTTTATGAAACTAAACAAGACAGAAAAATGGTATCAAGACCAAAGTTATGTGCTTCAGCAAGGAGATTAGGGGAACAAAGGCTACAACCCCAAAAAATCAGTTCATCAAAGGGTTAAATAAGTGATCCTTGTTTTGTTTTGTTAATGATTGCTGCTAAAGAATGTATAACAATGAATCCTATCTCTTTGAAGTTTAATCATTATCAGTCACACACATCCACTGAGCACAAAAAAATGTTAGTTACCCAAATATCAGCCTTGGTCGTGATCGGTTTGCCGCAGTACATGTCGACCATCTCAGGAGCACGGTATGACAAGGTGGTATACTTTTTTATCTCCTCTTCGACAGGTGAAACACCTTGTACTTGGGGGTTAAGCACTTTTCCTGTTGCAGATCCAAAGTCACACAGCATGTAGTGACCACTGTCACCCAGTAAAATATTCTCCACCTTCACAGCAAGATAAAAGCGACAGATTACCTCCATGCAAATAGTATGGACTTGGAATGTGTTACGCAAGCTACAAAATACCTCAGAATATGACACACATTACATTTGTTCAAAGATAGCAAGATGTAAGTTGCATAAAATAAATATAATTATGCCAGAAATACATTCACCCACTTGTTATGTATGGACAAGTTAATGAGGACTAATGACAAACACTTTTAGCATTAATCTTTTTCTATATAGTCACTCTTGTCAACTTGGAAACTGTTCTGCACTTGGGTCCACTTTACACACGAGCAAATTATGTATCCCAGAACAATAAATTAAATTCAAGATTTTACAATTTCTATAGGGAGAACCAAGTTTAAAAATTACAGAAGATATCAGGGGTAAAATGATATTGCCTTCAAAATTTAATGTGCCTAGCAGGCTTCACAAATAAGCAATAAATAATAAGCTAGCTGGCAGAAAATGGCACCTTCCCCACTATGAAGAGAACTTCAAGTGATGGAGTCGGTATATTCCTCCGACATGCTGGTACCCATCTATGGATATGACTGGCACGATTTACACCAGCAGAACAACAGGCAACATTATAATTTTATATATGTAACTTTTAATATTAGGTTTATAAGCAGGAGATTGGTAGATAAAAGTTTCTGAACTGGCTATAAGTGACTTTCCTTAAACATACAATTTTAAGTAATATTTGAAGTTTTCACAGCGGTGAGTATGAAGATTTCTGTCTTCTGGGTTGTTGCGCTGTGTAGTCTGGTCGATGTTACATACATTATTAATGTCCCAAGAAACACATCATCCCTACTTTCAGAATGATATATTCCTCCAATGCCTTAATACCTATCTACAACACTATAGCGCATCTCAATCCAGAAGACCATAGTTCATATTTTCATAGCAGTAAAAACCTCAAATATTTTATAAAGTCCATCAGAATTTATGTTATGCCAGTTTAAAGAATATACACTGTAGTGTGTAATGCTCAAAAAGTAGCCAGCCGGTGCAGGGGCGCAGCAAGCTGTCCAGGTGGGAAATGTCAAGACTATGCTACACATGACACTTAATTACCTTCAAATCCCTGTGAATTATCGGAGTTTGACAGTGATGTAACCTGGATACAGCCTCACACATATCACAGAATATTTGCAGAACTTCAGTCTCACTAAAACCAGACTGTAATCTGAAAATATAAATGAGGTGGAAATATCTAAACTAATGCAATATGTTACAAAAGATCTAAGATACAGAGCATATATATTTTCCAAATACATCTGTGATTTCGCTTCATACTCATTGTTACGTTCTTTTATTGCAATAAATATAAATCTGTGCACCCATAATGTTGAATAATAACAAACGTACGAGACACTTTTGATGAAAGTTATGTTTTGACAGTAGTTTGAATAAGAATTATTTTGACCAACATGAATCTAAATCAAAGTCACTCTAAATATTTTAGCATACATCCCCCTCCCCAACACGGCCAAAATATGTCTGATTTTCGAGATTATGGGATTTCAATATATGCATTAAATGTAAAGAATGCAGAAAAAGGGGGGACTTTCTAAAGACAGTTCTGAGTTGATGCCTATGACTACAGTATTACCTTCCATTCATTATCTGAAGAACATGGGTACGGCAATATGGCATTAACAACAGAACTTCATACACACCATTTCCTGTATGAGTAAGACTTGAATCAACATATCCAATTATGTTCTTGTGGCCACTCAAATTGCTCTGTAAACATAAATAAGGAAATATTACTGACACTTTAATGAGTTTTAGCCATACCACAGTCGCAACGCAGTTCTCTGCATCTGACTGGGTATCTCGTGTTATACTATGTTCGTCAGATTTATAAATTTCCTTCTGCCTTACCTCCTCAAAAATATATATGCATCAAAAAATTCGGACATCTTCTGGCCACATTTTAAACTATTCTACTTTTAAAAATTAATGTAATGTACAGTACAATTATTGTACTGCACTATGCAGTGTGTAATGGAGGTGCAAAGTCTCTTGCCATAACCTGTGAAAATGCCATGCCCAGACACAAATAACTGCAACCTGAATGTGAAAGGATAAAGCACAATGGCACTTTTTGAATTCACTGTAAAAGAAACTTGCCATAAGAGGACAAACAGCTTACAGTAAAAGTTTGCTGGAAAATGGTTAATACATAAAAATCAAGTCCATTGATACTTTCATGTTTTACATATCACTACAAATGCTACTAATACTCAGTAATATTAGTTATGACATAATGAAACAACAGACTAACTGTAAATTGAACATTAAATCTATAACAATATTATTTGCCACATATTGTAAATTCATATATTTATTTGTGTATGTATGTGGTAAAATGATGTACCTTATAATCTAAAATGTTATAAAGAGGCTCTAAATTAAAATCCACATTGGGCCCAACATTATGTGTGTGTAATGTTGGACAAACACCACAATTTTAATTTATAAACCATATATATTACCTCCCCTCAAAGCCTGCAGCATTATTTTTTATGGTTCTGTGGTTCAAAGACATTGTGGGCTATCCCTGGCAGTGAACGCTTTGATACGTAAAAACAAAATATGCACACCTCCTACCCATAAACTTTTTATAACCACTGCACACAAAAATTTATAAGTTCTTTATGCAATTTAACATGTTTAATTTAAACACCAAGTAAAATTCACTCACCGCAATCTGAATTTCACGTTTGGAGACATTGAGATCGTGTTCATTATTCACATACATTCGCTTCAACGCATAACGAACTCCACTATTGTTGGCTTTGACCAGAAATACTACTGCAAACCCACCTAAAAAATAACAAAACAAAGCAAATTAAAGATAATTTTTCCCACATCACTGATTTTGGTGGTTAAAATGCAAAAGTGACTAACTTGCAATAGCATATTAAGAAAAACAGTGCAATACTGCATTATGAGTATCTCACATCAGACCAAAATTAGAAACAACAAACAAGACTGAACAGATAATGTATTTAATTCATTATAATTACAGATAATTGGTGTATAATATAAATTAATTACATTAAATGGCATTATTAATTCATAACAGTTGCACAACCAGCAATTAACAAGAAAGAGATGCAAACAAACCATACTCTTTTAGCTTCCAATCAACTAAACTTCAATTCATACACGTCTGTTTAAAACTTGAGAATATTCTGTTTGAATCTCAGCTAACAGATTAGCTACCTTAACTAAATATTATTATTGACTCCCTCTGGTAATCCATGCAAATGCTTGGGCAGTACCTTAAAATTATAGATTTCAATCAATATGGACTTCTGCATTAATATCAGAGGCATTTATATTTATACAGAATCATTTTACCAGTTTAGACCTCTTAAATGATCAAGTATCAAATTATATTCAGTAATAAATACAGTGCCATGATTTATATTACACATTGCTTTTCTTACACATAAATTACAATACACACTGTACTTTACTGAAACCTTTTAAAATAATCTTAAAAAATTAAGTCATAATCACCGAATACTGTTCTCATTTGCACTATACAAGGGCCATGGTTATTAATAGTTGTTTTTATAACCAACTGAAATGTCTCCCAAAATGTTCTGTAATAGATGAAGTTCCAACTCTTCAGTACTATCAAATAAATAAGACCAATTTTATTTAGGCTTCCAAGAAATTACAAGGTATACGAACATGTTGAATAAATACCTGTTTTACATTGTATTGATTTATCAACACCAACCGATATTCATGCTCAACCAGGAGAGCTAGTCTTTAAGCTGACAGCTGAACATGGGACCTCTCAATTTGAATAGCCATTCGACAGCAATGTTCAGTCATGTGAGATGTCAGTAATGATGGTCATCTGAGAATATGGCAGGCTAGACAACAAGGACAATAATCGAGAGGGGAACCAGGAAAAGTGTTATTCAAATCATACTGTGATAAAAAGGAATATGGAATGGGAGTAAAATTCAAACCAATAACTAGGATAAGAACTCTTTAAAAACTTTCCACAGGGTACAACAAGATCCAGTAAGTAGATAATCACTAATTTTTCACCATTCAAGAAATGTCAGGTATATCATAAGGCTATGGATAGTTGCACACGTATGCACACTGTATAACTGTTGCTTAAGACATGTCTGTGTTCAGCTGACCAATAAGTTTCTACAACACCTCCACAACACAAAACATCATCTTTCTCAATGAAGCAAGTTTATTGAATTTTATAATTTTTTTAAAATATTTCCATGCAAAACATTGAAAAACTGTACATATAAAACAACAGCAACATAAAATGTTCACAACTTTCTTTCAAACACTCCATGTTTGTTTCTTGACACGTGGCTGATGGAGGTCATTCTTATGCCTTGTATTTATGCTATGTATGCCTAAGTTTGTTTGGAACTTCTCCATGTCATCCACAACAAAAGACAACTAAGTTCTTCTGTCCACAGCTCACTACTTTAATGACTGAGCTGTCAATGTATTTCAAAGTCCTTATCATATATGCTACTAGGATTGATACTAGAATCATTATTACAGATCACACTGACCCCTGTAACAATACCATATTAACAGGTCCTTCAACCAATAAAACCTACAATGATCCTCCCTTCCTTCTCTAAATCATTTAAGGTTGAAAATCTTGAAGAAATCAAAATCAGTACCCACACGAAACAGATTGGGTATGAAGGTGGCATTTGCCTATATACCTAAAATAATTAGTCTTATTCAGTTACCGTAAATTATAAATATGAGCACACAACTACAGCAAACTACCAACTAAAAAGTTTTCTGATTTGACAAATAAAAACTTTCACTTCACACTAAAAAATGTGTCAAGTACTAACCTTCAGCTAAAACATCTTCAACTGTAACCGTCATTCTTCCAACAACAAACACTTTCCCAACATAACTATTGGGCTCTTTGGCTGTATTGTCAATTTTTGTTTCTATTTTAGAAAACAGCTTCTTCATGTTTAAATATTTGATTCGGAAGTTCACTGAAAGCTGTAAAATTCGGAAAGATCCCTGTATGACGCGTCTTCCTACCGAATATGAAATATAATACTGTACGAGGAAAGGGCTGTTGCTAGCTGTCAAATCATGAGGTCAAAATGGAAATATTAACGATATTATTTTCGTAATAAGTGACGTTTAAATCCATCGACATAGCAGCTGATATGCCAGAACTTAATAAAAAAACACTTCATCAAATTAACGCCGCTGTTCAACTAGCAAATCCATTTAACACTGAAATATATACATTCAGTCTATTAGATTAACAGTAAACGTTTGCACAAATGTCCTCCGTTTCTTCATCTTAACAGTCATATCAAACATATTCAATGTACTATTAACCCAACAGCCCCTTTCTCAAGATGGCCACTTCCTGGAACGTCATTAAGAACGGAACCGGATATATGAAGGCATAATACTTCTTTCCTCCTTTTACTCTGTAATTAAATGTCCAAGCACTATTAATTTAATATGTTCACTAAAAAAGAGTAATTCCCCGAAAACTCAAAAAACAGCAATGTTAATTATTGCGCATTGCTGTAGTAAAACAGTTTCTAGGAACATTTATAGATGGCAGAACCTGATAACAAATCACAACTATGACAATTCTTAATAATCATCATAAGTTATTCTTTGCTTCGCGTTTAAAGAACACCGTATATCTCATCTTTCAGCCCTGATCGTCCTACCATCTATCTGTGATCCCATGAACTCCGTGTCCTTTCCTGATTCGAGAACGGCTGAACACTTTTCATGAAATTTGGTGAGGTTTCGCCATTAGAGGTCCATCTAAACACATCCGCCGTTTCCAACACCAACGTGACAGATCAAAGTCGTGAGATACGATTACATTCTCTCTGCATGCAAATGAACATCCTCATGACTTCACGAACATTGCATTTAATAACTGTACAATAGCTGTACGGGTTTTAGGAAAGCTAATGTCGAAGTCGTGCCATTGAATGCTTCTTCAAACTCATATCTTTTAATTTCCTTCTCTCATTAATAACCTACGTGGTCGATTCTCAATTGCGCGAGGTTTGATAACGATGACACCATTGATCTATGCATGCGCGTTGGGCTCCTAATCGCGTCGTTGTACGTGATATAACCTGATTCAGACAAATCTGCAGGAATCTGATTGGGATGTGGAGAATGAGGCAGGGGCTAAGGAAATGCAACACTCAAGGACGAACATAACTATCACATTTGCCACACTGTTGGTTTAATCCAACTTCCTCTAAGGGATTCTCGACCTTTTGAAGATCGAGGGCCACATTCATTCCATATTATCGATTTTCGGGCCACAAGGATATAAATTAGGGCAACGTATTGAAATGTCATGGCAGTCCATTAAAAATTCTCCTATATTAGGTCGATACTGCAAACAGGTTCAAATATTTATTTCTTGTTGCGATTAGAATGTATCCTGACTGTTGTTCATCAGTAAAATGAGTCCTAGTTTTTGATCTGACATTTCTAAATCAACAAACAAATGTTCACAACAATAGAAATGCCAAACACTGACGTATTTCTAATCATAAAGGGTCACACAAAAACGTGCCGGTTGAGAACTCCTTCTCAGAGCTTCTGACGTTGGCTATGGATTAATGTATGTAGGAAACAGCACAGTGTTTATTTCAATTACTACCACGTCAGAATGGCATGAGGAATTTCTACACATTAGGACTTAGGTAATATTAATAGCACAGTGGTAAAGAGTAGAGTAATGTGACAACAGTGTAGCGGAAAGGGCTGATTTGTAATGGTGTAAACTGTTCAATGTTCATGTTCAGGCTCTATCAGTCTGCATGCATTTCATAACTAAAGTGTACCTGGAAGGATATTAATTAAATATAGTGTGGGCCTTACACCACAAGAAAGGACTCTCTGACATGATTACCCATGTTACTTCTACACTAGTTTAACTGTATTTGTACATTATAAAAAATGTATAAAGCATATATAGTCTTAAAAATTGTATAAACAATATAAAATCGTTTCAAACATTTAAGTGAACCATTCTTAAATTTATGAAACTCGCCGTTCTACATGCATACAATTCTGTACATGCATCAAAGGTAAATTTTGATGTTTGTCTGTTAAGTAGCAATGCCATATGGTCTTGTAAGTAGATACCAACATTGATGCCCAGGAGACCAGCGTTGACACCTTCACTGCCATGAGAACATTCAATCTCACGATCAGAGGTGAATAATCATCACTCCAAAACAGACATTTTTACAGCATATATTATAAGAACATCTTTACGATGAGATCTTCTTATTGGCACAAAATGATAAGAATCAATAAATTCAGTAGTTTAACCTTTATCATCCATATGTTGGATCTTATGCACAGTCCATCTGGCATTGTGCACTCTGCGAACATACCGCTAAAATCTTAAACTTGGAACTCAATTACTGCCAGCAGCCACATGATACGTTGATTTAAATCCTGTTCTTATACAATAAAGGTAAATACGCAAAATATTAGTCTCATCTATCATTTGAAATAGCAATTCCATCTTTCTACCAAAAACTTGCATGATTGCGAGTTATTAATGAGGCACAGAATTTACGGTCACATTATGCCAGTAAATAAAATTTTATACAGATAAACAGATAAGAATATTTGCTTCTGTAATAAGTTGTGGTCGTCACTTGAATTCATAACTGAGTTTATATCAACATAACTTATTCAATAACATGTGCCTTAATTGATCATAGAATTCCTGGTAATCATAGTTAGTTTTACCTGCTCCAACATAATCCCTCAGTACTCTCGCTTCACATTTGCCCATTTGCCACTGATCAACCCACCAGTTTGCTTTGTTTTCCACGCCTGTTAGTGGAGAGACTGGAATTGGGCAGTTATAATGAGCCTTGCTGGTTTCAAAAATTATGGCTCTCTCTCCTTTCAGTTTCTTGTGCTCTTGCTCACACACAAAGCACTCAAAGTGTTCAATAAAATTTCCTTTATCAAAGTCGTTATCAATGCCCCATTTGCGTACCTCAAGGGCATCAACCAGTCTTTTATTAGTGATTTTTTCATCTTCTACTCCCAATTTGTGTTTCAAAAAGGAGTTGTATTTAGTAATATCACTGTTGTGAACATGTAAATATTGCGCTAATTCTTTTGGAGATCTGAAGTCCATTGCTAAAATGGCAGAGTTGTTGTTAGGGAGCCAGTCCTGAAATACAATGTAACATTAACATTATATGATTAAAGACTCTCAGGTTCATTTTATACATTAACATTATACAAACTATAATGGAGTTTCAGCACGTGAATGTAGTTAGCATCCTCTGAGTACCTTCTTCAAAGGTCCAAAAATATAAAACACTTCCAGGTCTCTGGTAATAAATGAAGACAATAAACATTATCTTGCCAGCAGATGTTTGGACCTTGAATTTTTTTTTTCTCATGGGGCACTGTAGATGTTTCCACAGGATGCTGGATTTATTCAAATCTTGTTCATAGTGGTTACTTAAGGTTTCTTTTTTCTAGCACCCTTCCACAAATTCTAAATTTTTGGAAAAACAATGAGTTTCATTTCTTCCTGTAAATTCTTAAAATAATTCCATTGGTCTTCTTCTGTTTTCTATCAAAATTTTTCTCAAGACCTAATATAGCCAACGCTTCCCAACTGGTCCTACCGCTTTATCATTTAACATTAGTAACACTAAAAGTGCAAAAATATGATGACATACGTGCACAAACACAGTACATTTCATAAAACAGCGATATGTGTATAAAATGATATCTCCAGTATATGCTTCACCAATATTTGTTTGCTAGCAATTTATTTAGAAAATCAAGTGTATTTGATCTACATATAAAGCAGAGGTTACTGTACAGATATAAGCCAAAATTAAATTCACCCTACAATATTCAGGATACACCTACAATACCAGATTTCACTGAAATCTATTTAATAGTTTCAGAGATACAAGATACAGGAGGAAAGATACAACCTCCCTTGTATGCTATAATTTTGTGCATGTAAATTTATATCATTGGTATTAATTCTAATACTTCAGCCTGAAACATTTTTCAGTTTTACATATTTACTAATATAAACATAAAACTTAGCTTACACCTTCAAAGTATAATCTGAGATAACTGAAAGCACCAAACACTTAATTTTATTCATAAGTCTTAGTATTTCCCATGTAATTTCAAAAACTCAGCAATGCATTCACAAATTTAAACAGTAACACACAGATATTGTGCACAAAGAGACCTCTTATTTTACACAAAGAATTACTAACACTCACATGCATTTCATTATGGTAGGCTATAAATAACACATACCCTAATGGAAGGAGATCCCATATAAATAGGAACAGACCCCACGATCAGAGGCCTCCATAGCTTTTCAGTGATGTAATCATCACACACAGCATTTTCAAATGATAGCGTAAATTTATAGCGTGCCACAAAGTGAAAGAATTCATCAGAATCCATACTCTCCATTGGATCAGCAAGACTGAAAGTGCAAAATAATATACGTGCATTACACCAACTACAAAACAAAACAAACTGAAAAAAAATTAACAAAAGGAAGTCTCAAAATCACTGACCTTTGATTCAGCTTTTTGATATCTGCTCCTTACCTTCTCTGCTTTCTCACAGAACAACTTATCTTTTCATTTTATGTTTATGTAGCATATTCAAAATAACATCAAAATATCTTATTCATTCATGTTCACATCATAATTATTAAGCATGCCAGCATGACGTGCATGAAATGAACACACACAAGGCTGGTCATGTGTGTATATCTGCAGAAGAACTGGACAGATTTGGATGAAAATTTGTATGGACATTATGCCATTGAGAACTACCCTAAAATCATACTTTACAATTTCCTACAATCTGTAGTACCAACATGGAAAACAAACAAACTTATGAGGAGTAAGTCTTTGTAAAAGAACAACACGGTGGCTGCACGGAAGAAAAACAACAACTTAGATTTAACCAAGATTTGATCCTGCATCCTCGTGCGTATGAGACCAATAAGCTACCACAGAACTGATACACCTTATGATGTATTGGTACTGATTTATACTACTTAAAGAATACATTAACACATCATCATTTGTATACTCAGAAAATAAAGTTGTTAAAGTGAGATAATTGATATAATCTTTTATTAATAATTCAAAATTTTCAAAGAACGCATGTGTATTCTGGTACATCTTTTCAGTCTTGTTTTAATCTGAGTGTGGTGTTTTTAAGAGGTTATGGGGAAAAAATGCAAGTAAAATTTCAGATTATTCATAGCATTGCAATGATGTAATCTACCTCAACTTATTCTCAGCTCTTGAACCATGTGGTCTATTCTTGTTTTCAAGATACCTTGCATGTGAGTTTCTGAAATTAATCCACTTCTGTTTGCATTCGTTTAATGAAATAAATTAGGAAATGTACACAGTGTAGCATAATGATTCTGGAACATTTGCCAGAGTTTACCTATAACTAAGGTAGTAATAATAACAATGGTAGATGAGGTAGATTCCCAGCCCCACACAGCCACACAGAACATGTGTATGTCTTCAAGATAATCACCTTTATTATGTACGGAGGCAGTAAGCACCTCTGGAACTCTGGCGAACTTCCACATACCTGAGTAATGTATTGTGATAGATGGGAGGAATTAATATTATTGCATTTCTGCATGACCTGACTTCTAGAAAAGAATTTACCATTGATCTTGACAAACAGCACAACAAAAAATCATGCAATAAAAAAGACAAGTAAATGATAACCATATTATATAGAAATAACCTGGTCTTACTGTTCTGGAAGATTTCTGTTTTGTATACACTTCCCATAAGAGTCAACTGGAATGTATCTCATCAGCTCCATTGCATATGCATCCCTTTCTAACGGAGTGCTGCAGTCAGAGTGGATGTACAGCACAGGCGCCAGTTCTGAAAGCAGTTCATTCTTCCTTTCCACAGGGATAAAATATTTCAGATCTGGAACATTTATTGTTTAAGAACAAAGTGCTCAGGAAAATATTTGGACTCTTGTAAAAAGGGAATGGAGAAAATTATATAATGAGATCTACAATTTGGACTCTTTAACATTGTATTGTTAAGTGAAGCTCTCCTGCTACACACTATGTAGGCGCTTAGGAGAGAGGAGGTATAGCCCCTACCCATTCTTCAACTTGGACCTAGATAGGGATGAGTGGTCAGCATCACACCCTGGTCATACTTTACTACCAGGAAAGGACCCTGGTACCCAATGGAGAGTAGGGTGGGTCTGATGGATTTGATTACTCCTGTTATACTGCGTTCCAGCGTTTTTGGCTGCTGAACTTTGTGAATTGGAACCTCGGAGCGAGTCACTTACCAGAAGTTTGTTAGAAGGGGTGGCAGCAGGCCACGTACAGCACACTCTAAATAAAA
Source organism: Zootermopsis nevadensis (assembly GCF_000696155.1). The sequence goes on along the minus strand of NW_019059865.1, from coordinate 751,794 downwards.
TTTCACTACGGTATGAAACACACATGTCGAAACATAATTTAACGTGTTGCAAAGTAGCAAAAATTAACCGAGCGTTACGTAAAATAACGTAAGCGTGCCGAAGCGTGACTTAGTGACCACGCGTGACCTGCTTTGACCTCGTGACAAGGGATCACCATGTGTCGAAACGTGACGAAGATTTACAAAGCGTGACCAAGCGTGACTAGTGTGGCCTGCACTGACACAGACTGTACTGACTGATGGAAACTCCCACCTTCCTTCATTGAGTGGTCCGAATACCGGGCACTTTCTACGTCATCGGCCATAATCGGTGGATCCAGTTCTACTACAAGATAGATATTAAGTGCACAGGTAACATAAAAAAAGACATACCAGCAACCATTACTGTGCACCCTAGAGGTCTAATAGTCAGCATACTAACCTAGTATTCAAAAGAAAAGTGTTTGATCCCAATCAACATAACTAATATCAAAATAAAAAAGTAACAAGTTTATTAGTATAATAAGAACCAATATGTTGAAGACAGGCAAAGAGCCAACTCAAAAAGCACGAAAAAAGTATGAAAAAGAAGAGGACAAAAAACAATTTTCAGGTTTCATAACAATTGGAAATCTGTAGATTAAGTAAATAATTATATACAGTAAGACTGTGTACCACGAGTGCCTGCAAGTACTGATGAACTGATGAACCATTTGAAAGCAAAGCACTCAAATTACAAGGTGTAAATAGATGCTTGAAAAGTTTTAAAATATAACATTTGGGGATTTCAAAGTGATCACTGTTTATTGTCATCATATAGGGGTAACACATTGTCAGACAATAAAAATACTACCAATACTTCAGTCCTGAAGAATGTGGTGCAGCAGAGTCCTGTAAAAAATTCCTCAACGAGCTTGTAGTGTAGTTTATCATACCAAATTTAATGAGAACCTGAAAAGCACCTAGAAGTTAAATGAGGTAACCACAGAATTTTTATTTTCTGACAACACTGATAGATCTAGTTTGAAGTCTCATGACAAATTTCAGTGTGCCTTAACTACATTTTTTTGTCAGATTCAGACATGATTTAGTAGCTAAAAAGGTAAATGTAGGGTTTAGGATTTTCTTCTACCATTTGTGTGTAAAACTGATGGACTTACATAGGTAAATATAAAGTATACTGAAAACTTCCATAACAGAACATCTATAGCTTACCGTATTTTCTCTAATTCTGTTCAGTCAAATCTGAACTGTTTCATGGAAACATGAAATGTACCTAAAGATCTCATAAAGAACTTGAGTTTTTACCTGTCAGAACATCTGCACTCTTCAAATACTGGAGTGTGAGTGGGAAGTGGCTATAACGGCTAAATGTGGCTGTTATGTTAAACAGTTCCAGAGCCTCTAGATGAGAGAGAGCAGGAGTGTTCTTGGGTGACTCCTCATGTAAAAGAGCCCAGTCATAGATCAGACCATTTCGAGGAAGTGGAAGATCTATGAGATCAAATTTGCTTCCATAGAACATCAAAGCCTGTAAAAATTCCATACAGTACCTAGAAATATTTAAATTAGCAGGTCATGGTTTTCATATTCTCAGAACTGATGAACAGTAACTGACAACAAAACACTAGAACAAATTAAATATAGTCCCTTGAAAATAATTAAATTAATGGGTCAATGTTTCCATTGTGTTGGAAGTGACAAACAGCAGCTGATATAATAAACATACACCAACACATTACATCATCTTCATCTCTGTAAAGGTATCCATGAATCTGTAATAATTTTAAGAAAATCATGGCTGTAATGAAGACTATTCTTAAATTAGCAAGATTTCATTAAACATATTAGAATATGTCTTTCAGCATTCCTACATGGTAGTGAAACACAGATAGCGAATGCCAAAGATAAACCTACAACTGGCATTAATGAAATAAAATGCATGATATGAACTAATAATATCAGTTGAAATACCATAAAGGAACCAGGACTATATTCTACGGACTAACAAAGACCATACTGCAGTAGCTTGCCCAGGATATCCGAGTCCGAGTTAAGCACATTTCAAATTTTTCTAATAAGATCTATATTCAGTGAAAATAGGTATACACTCCACTATCTTTTGATAAACATTTGGAAGTATTTCCACAATTCTTCTAATATTACAGCAGTTGGTAAGCCATGAAACATTTTTTTTTCTTTCATCAGATTTTAAATATGGCTCTGTTCCAGAATACATGAAGCTATCATGCATTACAAATTAAAAATATCCATACTTTCTTCTGGAACAGGAAAGTAAAAATAAATACTTTTATAGTATTACATTTTTCCTTCCAACTTAATGGTTTAAACATGAACTTCTTGAAAGCAAACACGAATGACAGAAACCATTTCATACTCACCTTTGTTAAATTATGGTTATTAAATCTTCGATCTTCTGTAAAGAAACATTTTACAGTCCCACAGTGTCGCACTTCACCTTTCTGGCCAGTGAATGGTGTCCACCATAAAACCACAATATCTTCCACATCTACAACACACACTCCATGCACTTTAAAATTCCATAAAAACCCTCAGATGGATGGCTTCATCTAATCTTTTAAATGTACAAACCTTGAATGCTTTCATTGCCATTGAATTCATGATTGAACAGTTCTGCATGTGGATACAAGTCTTCACTGTACACCTGTAAACCAGTTATGTCACTTTAGAAAGAACCCAAAGATATCTTTTTCGCAGTTCAACAGGTATGTTACAAACTGACCACATGGCACCAGGATACTACTCTCTCAATTAACATATGTACCTCTGTACAGGTCTCACTATTAATTTTATTGCTTGCTTCAAGGTTTCTTTCTGATAATCCCTTTCTTTTATTTATGAAAAAAAGTTCTACTAGTTTGATGTTTTACATTGTTCAGATTATCTCCGTTCATCTGAATTGTATTCTGCAGACATAACCATTTAGCTATGTCTTTCTGAAATCTGCTGATATTACCTCTTGCATAAATGCATAAAAGTATGCCAAACCAATATGATTTAAGAAAAAATAACTGCAACACATTAAATGTTTCTAAACAAAAATTTACCTAGAAACATTACCTTCAATTTCCTCCTTTGCATCTTAACTTACAATTCTCCCTGTTGAAAAGAAATAAAGTGTTAACTTTAACTGTCAAAGAGACAGAAGAAGGGTTTCTTTTCATTCTTATTTGTGTTACTTTATTCATTAAGCAGAGCTTTCTCAATTGCATATGTTAAATTGAATTTATGGGAGTATGAATAACACTATGGGAAAGGAGTACAAAGTGGTTATAGCCCCCTTTAAAGCAACTACAGGGTGGGTGGGAAGTAAATAGGCATTAAATAATCGCTATACATTGGAAATATTGAGGTTATAACCATTTCTCAATGCCTACTTAATTCCCACCCACCCTGTATATCAACATTTAAATTAAGCAACTGAGGAAAGCTATGAATATGGTCAGGATAACCATTTATACAAATTAAGAATGCCATCCACTCAACTGCAATATGAAATACCCGAGTTATTCAAAGTAGAAAGGGATGGTGCTCCAATACACTTTGTTTAAAGTTTTAACATGCAACCAAATTCAAAAGAAATATACCTGAATAAGAATCTGTATGAGAAACAGCAACATCACTGCACTCCCAGTACACCACAGCAAGGTCTGCAGCCTCACTTGCAACAAGCATCTCATAGTATCAAGTTTATCTGGTCAGACATTCCCTAAACTGCACGCACACTGACACTGCTGAAGTTGATGTGCTCAACAGGAAATACATCTGCTGTCACATGATTATGCGAACTGCTGATAATGAACATCAGGAACCAGTAAGATAAACCTATGCAAAGAACACCAGACTCTCTTCAAATGTAACTACAGCTTCTCTCTTTATAATATTGTGTATAATACTAGGTTTTAGTCTGTTTTCCTTACTTGTACACAGAGATTAAGTTCTTGGTATTATTACCTTTTTCTCAATAATCAATAACAATATTTTATAATATTTTAAACAGATAGGAGCTCAAACCATAGCCTTGTCTTACACCTATTATTTCTTCCACACTCAACAAAAAATATACTATGCTAAGCTAATCAAGCTGAGACCTCCTTCAGATGCTGACAAAATGCTCAGCAAACCAAAAAACTACCCATGTTTTATCAAACCCAAAGGTTTATTACCATGCACACAAGAGCCTACAAAGGCCAGGGACATGTGAAATATTTCATGACATTCAATTTATTTATGGTAGGAGGGAGGACCATCCCTTGTCAGCCATTCACAATCACTTACTCAATACATTTGCAGCTTTCTTTCATGCCTGAAGATCTTCTCTTCCATCTAGAATCCTACTAAATTATATTCCACAACCTGATGATGCACCATGTTGTGATGCCAAGGAAACCACTTAACATTTGCTAAAATAAAGAATAAAAGTAACATCCACTCACCACATTTAACATCAGCCAAAATAAATAAAAAAAATTTCACATAAAAATATGTTGTCTATTTAGTGGGTTGTATGTGTATAAATAAAGGAATAAAGTTATCAAGTTCATGAAAGGGAAGGGTGAGGTCAACATGTAATATCTCTTTATTACATATTTATTGGCATTCTTTGTATTCAATGAGAACAAATATCTGGCTATGTTTATTAAATTTATATTGCAGAGAGTTTGGGTAACTGTAAGTAAGGTTCATTATACTTAACTATATAATCTTTGAAGATAAATAGTAAAATGCTTATCCCCAAACACTGCTACAGTTCATGAATAACAAGATAAAGTGTTTCCAGTGAATAACCACATTGTTTGAATTTTTGTAGGTTAGGAAGTTTAACTTTAACAAACATTATCACTTCTACAAACTGTATAACTATAAGCTCAGAGCACTCACTTTTACTTCACACTTTACAGCTTTGGTTTACACATAATAATAGTCATTAAAAATCTTTTTGCATCATAATTGCATTACCCATTTCCACACAGTACAAATATAAAAGCAACAGATAACTCACTACCAACTGAAATAAATTTCCCTTCTACTAAAATAATGTGACCATAAGATAAATACTGTTACAACACTTTGTGATATTTTAACTTCAGAATTTCTGTAATCATTACTAAGAATTCTCTGCTACATATTACTATAACAGTATTTTTAACATCGGACAGATGTAACCCAACTTCAGTTTTGAAACAAGAAATTTTTATCACAAAGATAAAAAACTATTGTACTACAGAAACAAAGCAACACATCATGAAGGTGTAAGGATGTATGCAAATACAAGATTCTACATAATCTAGAGCTCATATTTTAAATAAATTAATTATCAATTATAATCTGATCCTTATTTCTGGTTAAAAGAATTGTTTCTAGTACACACTGCATGGGCCCATCACTGTGGATAAGATAATGAAAAGTATAATATGAAAAACTCATACAAACATTTCAGTACAGCAGTATTTCCTAAACGTAAGTCCACAGACCACTAGTGGTTGATGTACACAGTACAGCACAGATGCATTTTATGACAATGTCTTTCTTCATTCTCCATTTCTTGTTAGCAATCAATAGTTTGTGCTTATAATTTTTGCACATAAGTCTTACTAGTGAAGCTGATTATTACTTTTCTTCCCATTATATAATGACCTGATAACAGGAGAGGTTTGTAATAATAAAACTGTTTCACACAGCTTATTCATAATTTTTAAATATGGTTCTAATGTTCAGTGCAGCTAATTACTACAGTAATATTTTAATACCACATAAAGGCATTACCTTTTATATTATATAACATATTTAGATATGTTATTAAGTAATTAGGTTTGTGGACAATTATTTGTACTGACAGAATACAAGTCATCAGAATACCCATGACTGTTTTATTAGTCTATGAATCAAACAATGTTGGGAAGCATAGGTTATTTGAGAAGTGGAGCATCCTTCCCAGCTTCATTATCATGTCTGGGCACAAAATAAGAACATCTGGGGAGAACAGATATTGGGAAACCCCTAAGTAATATACAGTGATAAAAAAGTCACATATCCCACAACAAAATATTTATTTATGGATGCAAATTGATACAATTAAATTGGATTTATAAACACACAATATCACTGTGATTATACATAGCCCATGCAGGTAACGTCATGTTGTAACCTGCTCACGCCAGTCTGTTAGTTTTCTTTCAACAATCAAAGCGCAAGGATGTATTTTTCACAAGTGCAACAAGTTGAACACCATCTGGCATCTTCTTCTTATATAACATGCCAGAATGACTATAGGGATACATCTCTTGACTATGCTGTACCAAACAAATCAACAATATCTCATCTGGTGAAGTGTTTCTGTGACACAGGAAGCATCCACAACAGAATCATTCTCGTAGACCTTCAATGCTAAGTAACAATAATTTGGACAATGCCCATCAAACTTTGTTATCCTCTTCACAAACGTTACTGAGAAAAATTTCTCTTCAGAGTGGATTATCCTACAGAAGTCTACATAAGGTTGCAAAGATTCAATAATTCAGATGCTGAATGAGTTCATTGGTAATTGGATTATTTATTGGAACTTATGGACCCCTTGATCACCGAATCCATTGCCACTGTATTTCTATCTTTGGGTACTTTTGAAGGAAAAAGTGTACAAGAACAAAATAATTAGCTGTGCATTTCAAACATTGCATATTGCATCACACATGAGGAAAAGAGTAAATGCATGCGTTGTAGAACGCAGTGGTCATTTTCAACACTTAATATAGCACTTTTTTTTCCTTCTGATTTCAGTATTATATCACAGGCGACTACGTACAATGAATTCTTCTCAAGTTACCAGCTGCGCAAGGTAATAAATACTACAGTACCCTGAGGATGAGAACAAAGAAGGTTCTCGAAACGTTGGTGTTTTCTTCATTAAACCACGTAACACAGCTGGTAGCCCAAGAATTAATTTTTCTGTTCAAAATTAAAAACAAAGAAAAAAGTTAAATTTCATGCCTTAGACACAAAATAGTAGCAAAATGTAGAACAATAATATATTCACATGTGCAGGGATGAGATGTTGTATTGACATCAAAATTCTAGTAATTATTGAATACTAGTTGACACAGTTGACTGACAATGTGTTCCTAATTTGAAGATAAACATTAATCAATGTTAATGGCATTTCCGAGATTCGGGACTAGGTCCCATGGCAAAACAAAGGAAAAGACTATATAATTCACTTGAAAATCCATGCTCACTTGGAAACTAATGGATAATGTAGCAGATTAGCATCAATGCAAAAGTGAAATATGAGAGTTCATATCATGGGAAGTGAGACATGTACCATATCATTGCACAAATGCCATTCACAATAATTTTTGTCTTATTCAACACAACGGTAACTAATCAACTTCCATCTGTGGCAATAATAACTGGTAAGAGCAACATACACTACAGGGGACTGTGAATCAAGACAATTGTTGGCCAGGTAGTTTTATGGTCAAAAATGTAAATAATGCCAATAACAGCATTACCATGGCAATAACTAACTAGATGGCTTACCGAACCCAAAGGTTCATCACCGAATTAACCAAAGCCCTCCACCAGACCCTGTCCTGGGCCAACAAAATCCAGTCTCCAACTCCTATCTCCCATAGATCCCGCCTGACATTATCCTCCCGTCTACGTATAGGTCTCTTCCCCTCAGGCTTCCCAACCATTTAAAGCCAAGTGATAACTATGTCCCGTCTGCTTTGACATTCAGTAAAAATATATTTTGTATTTATGGGTTTCATGCGATCCTCACTGTAAACAGCAATTATTTCCTTAAATAGCATTACCGAAATTTATCTTTATAATGGTGTTTTCTTTGCAGTATGGACTAAATTGTTAAATATTATTTACATGAGGTTCAATTTAAAAAGGTTAAGCACAAGCATAACATGCACTATTACACTGAGACTAGATGTAAGTTGTTCTTTGTCACTGAACATAATAAACTTATATTGACCCCTTCCCTGCCATAATCTGATGATGGTTGATCCAAGTGAAATACTTGACTTTCAACATGTTCTGCTTTTTTTTTGCACAATGTTAATGTTTACAAAACAACTTGGCAATTTTCAGACAGCCTGTACTGTTAGGCATGGCAGGAACAGGACTGACTTTAAATTCATGAGGAAGTAATGACTGAAATTAATTAATACTTTAAACTCCAACATCAAACTAAAATATATTCAAGGATAAAAGTTCATAACAACATAGTAAACAATGTATTTGCCTTAACATAGAAAACAATGTATTTGCTTGTCTTTTTTGAACTGGGCAGTTAATATTGTAGTCCAAGTACAATGCGTGTTACCAATACAGAAAACAACAATTTGCCAACTTTACAAATTCATTTTCATTAGATTTTTCTGCAGATTTCTCAGCAGAATATCCAGAAACATCCATTGCCATATTTTTGTATAAATTTTATCATTCTGCTAAAAAGAATATTATAAATTACATACATATTATTGACATCAAGTTCCAAAAGCATATAGGCTAAAACAACAAGAAAAATCATATAAGAGTATTTCATTGAAGAGAATACTAAAACACAACCAGCATTTGTGTCTAGCCTGCCTGAGCTTGAAGTTCATGTAGCGCATCACATGATGGCATACGGATATTCTGTGCTTTCTGAAATAACTCTCGATCACCAAAGTTGCGTGCCTTCCATACCATCGTTTCTCCTGCAGACAACAAAGACGACAGTATTTTGAAATTAAAGGGTACTCACAGTTTGCCAAGACCACTGCTACATACCTAAAAGGGCCACTAAAGTCCCGCATTTTCCAAGGAGTTGGGAAAATTGGAGAGGTAGATCAGTTGTTTACCAAAAACTAGAGTCATTATTATGATAGCAGTTGCCATGGAGCACCAATGCCTCTCAAGTTATACATTGTTATGAGTCACTGTTGAGCACACTACAAGCTGAGAACACAATGCTAAGAGTGTGACAGTCATATATTATCCCGTAAGTCACCACGCATTACTTCTTACATTGCACATTACCATACAAGTCACCACGCAGCACGCTACAAACTGAAAACCAGCAACAGTAACATCACAGTCTAATGAGAAGCAATGGCAGTCCCCTTTGAGTCAGCTAGAGTGACAAAACCACACATACAACGCTACAAGTCAAATTACATTATGGGTCAACACAGTCTGCTATGGGAAGCAGGCAGCATCTGACAAGTCTACAGATGTAATGATATGAGCTAGAGAGCACACAGCTACACAACATAAGACATACAGGCAAACACTACAAATCAGACAACATGCATCTCCAGTTCTGTACATACGGCCAAGTCATCACAGAATTATCAGTCATCAGTCAGCCTCCAGTGCAGTGTATGAGAATCACGAGATTGCACATGTTCACAGGTTTGTAATTCAAGCACAGCAACTCTTTTTTTTTTCCATGTCCAGTACACACCATTCAGCATGGTGTGCATTGGTGGTTAGCGGGATTCACGACCCATCAGTACATGGGTTCGACAGGGACTGCGACATTTAATGAACCTGCTGCGACCCCCCATTTTTTGCGAGATGATGATGATGAAAGTGGAGTAATTGTTGGGATGCCACGGAGAAACCCCGGAGGAAAACTCCGTGATGCCTGGACCAAGGCCTTGCCTGACACAAGTTGTAAATCTGAGCACTGCCAGGAATCGAACCTGGGACCCCAGTATTACAAGCCCAGAGTCCTAACCGCTAGACCAATGTGGCGGACTCTTTTCATTGATTTAATTTTTTTTCAGTTCTGTACCTAGAGTAATTACTATAAGGCAATGTTACTAAAGTTTCATTAAGGAGTTACTTATTTCTGTTTACCTTGCATTAACAAAGTTCCGTGAACTTTACAAATACTACATTGGTGACCCCAATGCTTATTCCAAGTAAAATACTGTACTCGACTTTGTCCACTGTCTGAGGCATATATAATATACGTTAATTTTGTCAGTTAAATTATTCCCATCTCATTTCTGACATACATCAATGTCACTGTAGCAAAACTTCACTCTTAAGACACATGGTTTAAGCATCCAGACTCATATTGAGATATGTAAATAATTCAACATTTTCCAAAGATAATTTTTTTTTATTATATGGAAAGTTTCTAAAAATACTAACCATACAGGTGTCAAAATAATGCAGACATACTGTACTATGCAGGACAGAGGTTGGGCTGATATAAAGATATTAATCCCCTTCCCCCTTGAAAAAAATATCATATATGAAGTTGCCTTCCATTGGCCAGGACATGTTTACAGATAAGCCAATCAAAATACAAGATTCTTTCACAGCCCCATGGTCTACTCCTACAAACAAGAGTAGGCTGACTGCTACTCACTTTGTCCTCAAATATAAAATTTGTAATCTCTCTCCAATACTTACAAACATCCCTGCCACAACTCATTGTCCTCAATTGTGTTAGGTATATTACAGAATAAAACGCTCTTTGCATCTGCAGAAAGATTAATTCAAGTATACTTACGATAATTTTTCTCCCTATAGCAAGACTGTCGTAGGTTTGAAACGTACTCCTCCTCTACAGAAATCTCTAATCGCCGCAAACTTCCTTGATATTCAGTATGGAAATTCTCTTTGACATAATACGGCACCTTCAAGTTCAAAGTCTTGCGCTGAACTGGAAACTTCCTACACACAACAAAATTAATACAAATTAGGTATACAGACGAAAATCAAGATTCCAGTGCTTACGACAGATGACGGCTCTCTATGCTACAGAAACACAACCCCTATATTTGTACCTAAGTAAATGAAAACATTATATTTTTAGTTGCAAGTATTGCTACAGTAGTTCAACCACAGATATCAAGAAGGGCTATATCATGCACGTGAATTATATAATGCATAGAAAGCTCTGGTCAAAACATGTAAAGGAAATAAATCACTTTAAGGATAAGCACTGACACATTCTATACTTCTCACTACATTTATAAAGAAACTAATATCAGGCTATATACTGACACGAAGAACATAATTTCTGATGGCCCTTCCTCTTTTGTTAAGCATTTTGTTCCTGGATCTATACATCATTGTTTTGATAGGAACAGCTGAAATTGAGATTTTCACAGTAGTAAAAATGTGGATTATGATAACCACAAACAAGATGACATAGTATTAAACCAAGAAAACAAATATAAATAGTTGAAATTATCTTCCTGATTAAGATATGAACAGCCAATGCCACAAACACAAAATATGTCGCTGGTTCTGATTCGGAGCCAGATCAGACCAACCCATTAAAACATATTTCCTTAGATGCACTTCAATACACCAATATCTCTCTTACCAAAATATTATACAAATTTCTTCTTGGTGAGATTTCAGGTTCTCCTCTCCCTCTAAACTTCTTCCTTTCATAACATTCCCAATGGCCACCCGATCCTCTTACCTTTCTTCCTTCCACATCCATAGGCCACCTACTTCCTGTTTCACCTGTCCTTGCTCAACCTATTATTTCTCATCGGGCCTTCCTTATAAGTTTATCTTTTCAAGGCCTCTCAACCACGGGTTGATCACTTGTCCACGGAGTCTTACCAATGTCTAAATAGATCAAGAAACCTCCAAGAGGAGGCACGTACGCTCCACATAGGAACAAAAAGGGCATCAAGAAAAAATAAAGGGACTCTTAATCAATTATTGCAAGGGACCTCAAAATTTGGCTGAAAGGTCCAGCAAAAAATTTTATATTTAAATCCTGAGTAAATGATATATCAGTATTGAATAACATTTACTTCATTAAATTTACAAAATAACATATTTCAATAAATGAAAACCAATAACAATTAAAATATCAGTCATCATGTTATTTCTTTCAGTGAAAGAAGAAAGATCAAATGAACAATGTCATACTGCAGATAAAAATGCACTGAACCTTAAAAGTCAGAAAATATTTTAATTTTTTTAATATTCAAAATACAGAAAGATTATTCAAATACAAGTCAAAAATAAAAAGCTAAACATTGTGCGTAATGTACAAATGTATGTGGAATACGCTTGACTCAAGCAGAGCGAAATTAAATTTGCTCAACAACTTTTATATTAAAACCCAAAACCAAACTTGATTAAAATTTGTACAGCATTTTAAAATTAATTGGATGTAACCCTCACATCACACATACCATTTTATGTGTATTGTGAAAGTAACACAAAGAAACTACCGCGTACAACATTCCGCAGAAGAGCTTCCCATATACTGCAAGAAAAGTAAAAACATTCAATATGATCAAATAATTCATTCATTGCCTCAGAATTACCCACAACTCAATATATATAAAAATCATTAGTGAAAGTGATTTTTCATGCAAAGACCAGAACAAACTAACTCTCCGGGATCAGAATACAAAAGATCGACGCTGCTACTGGGCCAGTTCCACACCTCCCTTCCTCAGACCTACACAAAACAACTCTTCCTTGGGGCCCAATTAAAGCCTTGGCCTGCTCTAATTACATGGATTTTCAAACTGCTAATCAGTTAACCTTTATCCTACTTGCGTTCCTTGTCGGGAACGTAAGTAGAGTACTCAGCCCTACGAACGTTCCTTGTGCGGAACGTAAATACTTGCAACACTGTAAGGAGACTTGGCTACGTCTTTTGGCCTCTTTTAGGGGCTGCAAACATTGTATCACTTTCTCTAGGGTTCTGACAAGTTCAACCTGAGCTGTCAACCCGGAAACTATAAACAGCAATAAATTTTGTTTATGTCAAGTGGGTCTCGGCTTCGTTTACAGACCCCTAATCAAAGCTACTCACATTCCTCGGCATGATCTGTGAAAAGAATGTGTATCCACTGAGGTAGAGGGAAACAAAATTTTCGGTTTGGTCAGTAGTTCACAACCATGGCTTCTACCATGTCGACTGAGCTTACAAAAAAGAAAGTGAAGTTACTAAAGCCTGAAGAAATACTAGAAGTTATTTTGGACACTGATATTAACTGCATTTTTAAAAAAAACCTGTGTATTCTCTGTTCTGTTCGCATAAATATGGCCTTGATTTTGTCATTTTATCATGTTTACTTCAGATAATATTAAAGTTTTCCGTAGAGCGTGCACAAAAATTTAAATACCTGCAAAAAGAAACTCTCCATAGGGCTGCTACAACTTTGTTATTTAAATGCCTGTCGTTTAAAGGTTAAGGAAGTGGGACACATAATATGAGGGGAATTAAATCTACTGTAAAAAGAAACACTTTCTGGTCGTCCTACAGTCTGAAGGAACAAAAGTTTTGCTACTCACGAGCTTGAGTGGAGGCTGTAGATTGGATCTGATATGAAGAAACTGCTCATCATCGAGAGAACAATCAGAAGAAGAATTGGTAACATCTGAAAGAATACTGTGTACCCACTTGCTTGCCGCTGCAATAGACAAAATACACAACTCAACAAAATAATTATGGAGAAAAGCTCAAAAGTAAATATACTAGCCAAATTTCGCAGTCATTGACAATAACATATCAGATGAAACTGAGAAAGTTGTCTTTCAAAATGAATTCTCAATTTTACTTACACGAGTAATTAAGGAACGTTACCTCTCTATTCTGAGCATGATTCTCTGCACGCTGCCATCGGCCTCCTCGCCTTGTGTAAACATTCTGATTATGGAATCCACCTCCAAAGAACATGCTGAAAAGCTCTTCTGCAGTAATATCAGCTGGAAGTACAAAAACGAAATTCATATGGAACTACGCCAAATCTATAAACTCCACATGCCTTATCAAAAGAAATCAACAATACCCAAGTATT